>CM076070.1:21376987-21976987 GCA_038088235.1 Zacco platypus
ATTAAACTGGAATCCCAACAAAAAAAAAAATTAATTTAGGAAAAAATAAAACGGAATTTGGGAAAAAAAAAAATCAAATGTATTTCATAGGGCCTTGGTAAAGTAGCAGCCCACCTCTCCTCAACAACACCTGATTTGAGGAATCCTTGATGTCTGGAGCAGAAGATCAGGACCAGTGAAGACGGACCTGGTAAACACCAGCGATGAGGGACATGGAGCTCTGCAAGAGATGATTGCACTTGTAGTACCTGTGCTCATCCACAGAGAGGAGCGCACGAGCGCGCAGTGAGAGCCGGGACGCTCCGACAGCAGACTACAGTCTCACTGGAGTGTGAAGAGATGTCAAAGCCAACCTGACCTCTGACCCCGCTGGCTCTGCTCACATCTCTGTGATCTGAGAGAGGAAACTGAAAGTGATACGCAGGTGCTTTTTTCAGTGTTTGACGGCACGAGGAGCTGGGTTTCCATCCAAACGTGAAGCGAATCTTCTCAAAAATAAAAGTGTGAATTAGCGGATGACTGTGGTATTGATCAGCCAGTGACAAACAGTAAATAAAACACCGTGTGCGAAGGGTTTGCCCAAACACTTTCATGTGGAAGTAAATCAGTGTCTGTTAAGGTGTGACTAAGTGTGTGTTTCTTGTCACTGCAGTTTCGGGACGCAGCGTGGAGGAAGACGAGGCTGTGAATGCATCACTCTAGAGCCGTCCGAGATGATTGTGGTGAGTGTTGCACACATCTCCTCCAACAGCAGATGTCCGGCCGCAGCGCAGGCTTCCTTAATACCAGATTCCAGATTTGATTGTGTGACACTTTCCTCTGAAACCAAGTTCCTCTTTGGCAGACTTAGGCCACAAATAATCTTATCTAATAGTCATCAGTTTCTATGTAGTCATTGTGTTCGGCTGCTGTTGTAGGTGATGCAATCCTTCTTGCCAAGAGTTATTTAATCTGCTGTTGGATTTACGTTTTTTAGCCATGAGACAGACAACTACAACTGACCTCAAGACAGTTTGCAACCTCAAAGTCACTTTCTTTTCGTGTCACTCAGCAAATTTACGTACAGTACTCCCAGAACATAATATTTGATGCTGCACACTTTAAAGGGACCTATAACGCCCCTTCCACAAGATGTAATATCAGTCTCTGGTGTCTCCAGAATGTGTGTGTGTGTGTTTCAACTCAAAATCCCCCAAAGAATAATTTATTATCGCTTGTCAAATTTGCCCCTATTTGGGTGTGAGCAAAAACTGCTGCTCCCACCCCCCTTTCCAGAAGAGGGCGGAGCTTTAACAGCTCAACAACAACAAAGCTGGAGAATCTCACGCAGACAAAATGAGGAAAGTGTTCAAACTGATGGAGAGACTCAGGAAGAAGTTTCTGAACGGTTAGTGGATAAATTGATGTAGTTGCTGTGGAGTTGATCAACTCATCACTAGCATGTGTCGTCACGTTCATCTTTTTTCCTTGAATCCACCCTCATTTGTGAAGCAGTCCGGCGTAAAATGACGGCATCAACAACACTCGACTACAACAACTCTTCCTCTTCTCTAAAGCAGCCCAACATGGCCCCGCCCCCTTTGTTGTGTGTTCTCGGGGGCGGGGTTTATGTAAATTTCAGGGTTTGTGATGTCACTAATGCAGGAAGAAGCTCGTTGTAGTCCTTAAACAGAGATTTCTATAATAGAAAATCTCTCTTTTCATTGAACTTTGAGTGTCGTAACTTTGCAGATGTTGTTTCTGCTCAAACAGCAACACTAACTAAAGCTAAAAAGTGAAATCGTAATAAACCACCCCTTTAAACACTTCAAAGGCAGTAGAAGTAATAATGAAATTACATGTAAAGTACTTAAATGGGTCAAAAAGCACTTTAAAGTTAAGCTAATTCCATTTAATATAAATTGAAACTACAGCACATTTTCATTTAATTGCAAATACAATATTAAATGTGGTCAAAAACATTACATTTAATTCAGTACTCACTTACTGTAAGTCTATTCTTTTACAGTATATTATTTCTGTAGTAAGTACTTCACAGTTGAACCCCTGGTGAAGACTCAAAATCAGTGACCGGAGAGCGCGTGCAATAATATCTCGTGTTATATGAGCAGGAAATGAACCATGAGCTTTATCTCGCATGGGCTGATGGTCATAAACTGAAAAGGAAAGCTGTGGATACGCTGTGCTGGCTCTCTCATTGGCTGTCCTGAAGTAAGGCATCTGTTGACTCTTCTGAGGATGTAGATGAAGGTCAGTGTGGATCAGAGATCAGTGTTCATGCCACAGGACCAGCTGGGAAACGTGCCGTTCTGTGTGTGAGACATGGGGATGGTGGCCGATATAAACTCATCAGCTGCCAGACATTTTCCACTGAATGTAGGTGAACGCTCCTCCGATTACGTCATATTCAAATGACACGTGAAGTCCCACGCTGTTAATATGAAGCTCAGGCGCTTTTGTTGTGTCAGTTAGCGGAGGAACTGTGACAGGTGGTTAAACGTTATCAGCGTGATGGTATAAAACGGTACGCTTCTCGTCTATCAGCACCTTAAATATGGAAATAAGTGCAGTTCAGCTGAATGTGTGAGACGTTTTTCATCCTTTGTTGTGCATGTGGGACATTTTCGTTAGCTAAAACTAAAACCAGGAAAAACATTTTCATTACTTGAAAAAAAAAAAAGAGCTGAAATAAAATATTATTTTATTTGCCAAGTCAGCATTTCTCATTTTCATTTATATTAAAATAACTAAAACTAAAATAAAAACTATATAGATCACTAAGCTAGCACTTCAATTCTCACTTTTAACTAGTTGATTATTATCATAACACATTACTAGGATATTTTGGTTGTTTATTAGTACTTATTCATGATCATATTCTACATCCTGAATCCTATCCAATACTTAAACTCAACTACTAACTATTAATAAGCAGTTATTAGGGGTTTATTGAGGCAAAAGTCACAGTTAATAGTGAACATGTTCCCCATACTGAACTGTAAAATGAAAACGAAAACAGAAAATAGTTGAAAATATTAATTTTGCGGGTGAGTAAGCACTAGCTCTGTCATTCAGTGTGGTTCTTCATTCATGTTTTTTCTTGCTTCTACCTCGTCAGACTGATGAAACGGAGACATTTCCATGTCAGAGAACCACACCTATCTAATGTGTGTTTAACAGCCGTCGCAAACCATCGAAACTAGATTTAATCGAAAATGACATCTCACCCATTCATTCTTGGATTTTGCCTGAAGCATATCAGCGCCTCTATATGATGATTTTTCCAATATTCCCTGTGGAATATGCTGTAATAAAGCTGTTTGTGAACGTAAAAGGTCTGCAAAGTTTCAAAGATCTAAAGAATGAGTCGTTAGTAATTCATTTGCATTGTGCCGGCCTATGGTTTTGATTGGCTGCCGGTGAACGATGTCTGCTTGGCTCCGCCCTCAAACACGGTTGTTGTAGCTGCAATTGAAAAGATGCTGTTTTCTGCCGAGAGTCGGCTCTTGGAAGGAGACGGAATCCTTTATCGAACCGTTTCAGACACTGAGAGAAAAGAGCTGATGCTGCAGTGGATATTATGAGAACATTTTACCTTGAACACATGTAAACCTCCAAAACACACTTTAATTGTGCACATTAAAGGCCTTTTTCAATATTAGCACCTCTGTGCCTTTAAGGAATTCAAGAAAAGAAATGTTTATTTTCAGATCTCTGCGGGTCCTTAAAAAGTCTTCAAAAAAGTCAAATTTAAAGGGATAGTTCACCCTAAAATAATTAAATCCTCCTTTACTCACTCTGGTGTTGTTCTAGTCTTGGACCGCAAAATGAATTTTTAAAAAAAAAAGTCAAGCTTTGTAAAAACACACAAAAGTATCGCAGAATGATCCCATACGACACACATCGTATATTCCAAGTGTTCTGGGGGTTTGTGATTGGGTTTGGTGAAAAACAAACCAAATTTAACGTATTTAAGGTCTTATGTGCGCGTTTATGTTCTTATGTTCACTTCGACTCGCCCAGAAAAACACACAAGCTGTGAGGAATCGAGATGAATAAAAGCCCAGAGCCGAACATCGCCTCTTCTGTGATCTCCTGGATGCTTAGATCTGTGTGTGGATTAATGGCGTGACGGATGACCGACATGACAACCCTTAAAACACGTTCATCTCTCTCTTCACCTGCAGAGCTTCTGCTGAATGGCCGGTTTCTGAGCTAAAACACACACACACATTGGCTGGAATAGTCAGCGTTTTATTGATGAGTTTCAATAAAAGCGTAATTTATAATTATGCATTCCTCTAGCACTGTTTTCCCCATTATCAGACATTTTCATCCAACGTAACTTAAAAATGAGGAGCATCACAGCCGTCCTTCTCTAGAAAGGATGCATATGATGGCGTAGAGACGGTCATCTGTACCCGTGAAGTGCTGAAAACACACACTATAATCACACTGATGAGCTTCGCTTAGTTTTTCTGTCCGCTCTGAAGTCACATGTGCCGTTGAGCATTCTGTAAAAAAACAATTGAGAAAAGTGACATTTTACAGTAAAAACGCCAGAACTGTACTGTAAAAATATGCAATATTTTAACTTAGAAAAAAAAAATATTTCATTATCTGATATAATGTTAATATATCATAGTAGTAAATAATATAATATACTGACAATCACCTTAAAACAGTTTTTTTTAAAAGTTACATGTTGAATAAAAGTGGCTTTTCCACATTAATATGAATATATAGAAGATGCACAGTGTCATCCAAACAAACACACCTGACACTAAAACATTCATTTAAAACATAAGATGTAACATAAAACCCTAATGTACAACGATGATAAAAAAACATCAAATGTGAGCCGCCACACTGAGGATTCTGGGAATTATGAATTACAGAATTTATCATTCTGTAAATGATAAAAATACTTGTTCTATATGAATAAGAGTAAATGGTAACTGTCTAATTTTCCGTAACCCCGTAAAATGTGTACATACTGTATATAAATATATATATATATATATGAATGTAAATATGTATGTGTATATATATATATATATATATCCAGTATATTATTATATTATTTTATTATTTTATATTACATTTTATTATATACATATACACACACATACATATTTCCATATATATATATATATATATATATATACACACACATACATATTTCCATATATATATATACACACACATTTTACAGAATAAATTAGAATTAGACAGTTATTTATGTATTTATTTATTCGTATGTGTAATATGTAAAAAGCCTTCATGAATCATGTAAATAACAGCATATGTTCAACTCAAAAATGTGAAATATAAAAAAGTTGAGTAGTTTGCATCAGCGGTGGATATTACTGTCGCTTCGACCGTAAATAAACCACAATTCATATCTTGAAATTTGGGGGCGTTTTTATCAATTTTGGTGGCATTTCCAACCTGGTGTGACACTTTTTTACATCAATCCCAGACCAGCACGCTGTCTCGAGATATTTTAATCTAGAGCTGCAACTAACGATTAATTTTTCGATTAGTCGACTAATCTAACGATTATTTTTATTGAGGTTTTTTTTTTATTAGTCTAGTGATCTTTTTTTACGTCAGAAGTTAGAACTAATTGATCAGTTCATTGAGGTGTAGAAACACTGGGACACGCCATTATGTAACAATATGATTTGATTTTGATTAAAAATAAGTCATTATGTGTGTTCGTCCAGTGGAAGACATTTGAACTTTAACATGAAGAGTGTCAAAGACTTTCTCTACAGTCTTAAAGGAACTTTGATAGTGTTCAAGCCATTGAACAAACGTCTCCTGAACCGTGTGTTTTTCCTCTTGTTCTGTCTGTGATGCAGCGAGTCTTAGCGAGCGCGCAGGGCGGGAATCAGGAGCGCCAGCGACTCAAACCTTGAGAACGTCCGCGCACATCCAAATAAACTTCTTTGAAATGCAAAACTGATTTTCGTTCGCTCTAAATATTTTCTTATTTGCGAGACGAAGATTTTCTCCTCAACTCAGTTCACATGAAATGCCCTTTTACACTCAAAATATGATCTTGCGCGCGCAAAAATTTGGCAGAGATCCGATTCCACAGGTGGTACGCCATTTCGGTTCTGCAAAGGGAACAAAGGAGCGTTTTATTTGGCCTCTGTTTAAAGTATTCCCACACTTTTGATAATCATGGTCTGGGTTTTTGTGATAGAATGGAACTTTCTCCGTTCCCAGGAGCAGAAGCCGCCGTTACGCCAGATGAATGTAAACAGTGTGACGCGTCGACGCATTTCACGCACGTCGACGTATTTTCGTAGTCGACGTAATCGATGACGTCGACGTAATCGATGACGTCGACGTGTCGTTGCAGCACTATTTTAATCGTTGTTTAATTTGAAAGCGGTGACAAATGAAGGCTGTGACTGTGACAAGGGATGTCGGGGGAGTGTTGAGTATATACACATACATTTATGAATTAGGTCAAATTCTTGAAAAAAATTAAAAAAAAACAAAAAGTGGGATGCGGCTGTGTGTCCCATGGCTAAACCAGCTTCCCAAACTTAAGAGGGGTAAGACCCCCCAAAAACATTGAAAACCCCGCCGTTAAAAAATATATACCTATACAATATAAAATATACAGCTCTGGAAAAAATTAAGAGACCACTGCAAAATGATCAGTTTCTCTGCGTTTACTATTTATAGGTATGTGTTTGGGTAAAATTAACATTTTTGTTTTATTCTATAAACTACTGACATTTTTCCCAAATTCCAAATAAAAATATTGTAATTTAGAGCATTTATTTGCCAAAAGCAACAACTGGTCAAAATCACAAAAAATATGCAGTGGTCTCTTAATTTTTTCCAGAGCTGTATATATAAGTTTGTAAGAATTTCATGTGAATTATGATGTAAACATTCTTTACAAATATATTTAAATCCGTAACACTAACCTCACATACTTTCAAAAAAATCTAATTTTAGAACAATTGGAATATTTTAGTTATTTTAATATATTGATTTGGACGAGCTACGGCACACCGTTCGGGAAGCACTGTCCTATAGAACCAATCCATGCCAAAATGCCAGAAATAAGTTTTAAGGAGCGCACGGGCTCAGACGCCATCGACTCCCAGCATCCTCGGCTGCGGCACACACTTCATATAAGTTCAGCGGAAGCACGTTAGTCGGTCACTCTTGCGAGACGTTCGGCGCTGGCTATTTACAGCGTCAAAGACGCAGCGCACGTTACAGAGGGTTTGTGCGGTTTCTGCTCAGAGAGGATATTTGTGTTCTTACAGCTTCCTACAGGAAGTTCTGCTGCCTGGCTGCAGTTCTGCTGCGTTAAGTCGTCTGTCAACACACTCAACAAACTCGCGTTCTTTCGTCCCGCGTGGCGTGTTAATGCCGTCCACATGAGTCTCCTGCGCCTCCACAGGCTCTCTGTGATCTGGAAGAACTGGATGTTCAACCAGGATGCTGACGCTTCTGACGCCGGCTCTTTTCAGGTGGAGAACGCCAGCGAGGGCGACGCCGCCGCTCTGCAGAGACACGGATCTCAGCAACGCTCGCGCCGGCGCTTCCACAAGGTGAACGCCGGAGGAGAGCGCCAGCTGATCGTAGACGCCCAGGACTCCTCGGACACGGTAAGAGGCTGCGTTTGTCTTCAGACGGACACGGGAATCTTTTCTAGTGTTTGATGAGTGACTGAAGTTGAGTTGGTGGCGCTGACCCGCGCTCGTGAGTCAGGAGGGGACTTTCTTCTGCTGATATCATCGCTCTGTCAGTTAGACCTCTCAGTAATCTGTTGGACACACTCCTCGGCTCGGGACACGAGGCTTTGGCTGTTATCTGCTGCTGGTAGTTTGTCAGCAGTGACTGTACAGTTTCCTGTGCTTACAGTGAGAGAAGAGGCTCTTCATTGTGTGTGTGTGTGTGTGTGTGTGTGTGTGTGTGTGTGTGTGTGTGTGTGTGTGTGTGTGTGTGTGTGTGTGTGTGTGTGTGTGTGGCAGGTAAGAGCTCTCAGTTGGTGCACATAAACACACGTTCATCGAACATCCACGACCGAAGGATATTAAGCTCCCCAATAAAGCCTACTCTTTCATATTTTAGATTTCTAAGACCTCTGAACGATCAAAACGTTTCTGAGAAACCTGTCGCACACGATCTGCTCCATCCTGATTGATTTGATCAAGTAAAAGAGATTTGAGAACTAACGTCTGTCAGCTTCTCGTGTCTTTCTGCTGTCAGATCTGCACTGATTTATATCAAGTAAACGTGAGAATAACTTTGATGTTGTTTGTGATATTTTCAGACTTGAATATCCAGACACGAGTCTGAAATATGATCCTCATCTTCAATCATCATTATATTTAAAACTACAGAGATTTGATCATCATTTAAATATCATCTTACTGAGACATATTGATATTTATATGCATTTTAAGTCAGTATCTGTTATACCGTAATACAGATCTCATTGATTCACATCACAAGCTCATTACAAAACTCATCCTACTGTTATTTTTCTCCATATAGATATCAGCACGTGCGTCAGATTGCGTGTTGTTATTCCTGCTCGAGCATGAGCTTCATATTCTCACTACATATTATATACACCATAAAATCTATCAAATATATACACATATGCAAACTTTATTTCGTGAAAACGCTAAATTGAACGTCCTGTGGCTCGCTTGTTTAATTTGCAGTAGTAAATGAAACCGGACCGCTGCAATGGGAAAAACAAGTCTTTAAAACACGTGCCTTTTTTTTTTTTTTGCAATTATGTTTATTTTTAAGAATGAATTTATTAATATTTTTTTTGCAATTATGTTTATTTTTAAGAATTAATTTATTAATATTTTTTTTGCAATTATGTTTATTTTTAAGAATGAATTTATTAATATTTTTTTTGCAATTATGTTTATTTTCAAGAATGAATTTATTAATATTTTTTTTGCAATTATGTTTATTTTTAAGAATGAATTTATTAATATTTTTTTTGCAATTATGTTTATTTTTAAGAATGAATTTATTAATATTTTTTTTGCAATTATGTTTATTTTTAAGAATGAATTTATTAATATTTTTTTGCAATTATGTTTATTTTTAAGAATGAATTTATTAATATTTTTTTGCAATTATGTTTATTTTTAAGAATGAATTTATTAATATTTTTTTGCAATTATGTTTATTTTTAAGAATGAATTTATTAATATTTTTTTTGCAATTATGTTTATTTTTAAGAATGAATTTATTAATATTTTTTTTGCAATTATGTTTATTTTTAAGAATGAATTTATTAATATTACACAGACAGTGCTTTTTACAATTTCAATCTCACCCCAACCAACCCATAACAGACTTTAATTAAAAAATTATATTCGCCAAAACACACACACAGATATATATATATATATACAAAATATACATATATATATATATGTGTGTGTGTCTATATACACACACACACACACACACACACACACACATACACATATACACACACACACATACACATATACACACACACACACACACAGATATATATACAAAATATTCATATATGTATGTGTGTGTCTATATACACACACACACACACACACATACACATACACACACACACACACACACACACAAAAAATTAAAAAATGAAATTGGATAAAACTATAGTTAAAAACCACATGCCAAATTATTAAAGGTCTTAAATCTTTATTCTTCATGTTTGCAAAAGAAGAAAATCTTAAATCTTTATTATCATGTTTGTTTTAATATGTTTTTTTTTATCTTTTGCTATTTTTCAAGAAAAGTTTTAAATTTAATGTCAAGTTGAGAAATGAACATATTTTCACAATGAATATGTGTTTGTGCATCTTAATCATTATTTCTGAAAAGGGTTTTTCTTTTTTTTTTGTAAATGTCATTCAGGTTTTGGAGAGTTGCATCACATGACATTAGTTTGGCACACTAAATATAAGCAGAAGAGATATATTTTTTCTCTAAGAATTGATCAAAACTCCAAAGTATTTGATTTCCTTTTCTTTTTTCTTGATTGAATGTATGAGTTGGATTTTGTGTTTAAATGTAAAAACAGGTAATGGTTGTGGTTCAGTGTTATTAAAGGCTCAGTGAAATATGCAGAGAGAACGTAAACAAGGTAAAACTAGAGCAGAATGCAGGTCTGTGGTGTCGTTTCCTGTCAGACTGCAAGACGTCTGCGCCACCGATCGACAGTCGAGCCTCGACGATTCACCAGAGCGCTGTAATCAGTTCATGCTGACATGTGTCTCTGCTTCTCCATTCGCCATGAAGAGTTAAAAGTGTTTCCTGAAGTTGAAAGTCTGCAGAGACAACCGTGTTAGACTTCCTGAAAAGTGTAACCACCAGTTGAATGCTAAGAAACACGTTCATTATGATCTGATCTTTTGACCGTATCCATTTTTTCGTCCCACCTCTTCTCTCATCGGCTCGTATCTGACATCTGTGTTTATATAGTCGTTGGTCTGGTTTTGAGTGACGTGCGGTCAGCGTTGGGAGTAACGCTTGAGTCGCGTAATCAGATTCTTTTTCAAGTAACTAGTAAAGCAACACATGAATTTTTCAATTCACGACAAAATATCCAAGTTACTTTTTCAAATAAACTAAATGTGAACATGCGTTTACTCATCTCGCGTGCACGAAAACATTCATTCCTTAAAATGAATAAAAACGGTGAAATACAATCTCAAAATTGTAGGCCAACCTGTAAAAATCAATAAACTTTATGTATTTAATCTCACTTTATTATCATATTCAACCACACTAATAAGCAAAAATGACTTTAGATTAGATTTAGAAATAAGTGTTGAACTTCCGTCTCAGTAACACAAAAAGTAACAGTTTGTTACATTACAAAAGTAATGTAACGGATTACTTTTAAAAAAAAAAAAGTAACTAAGTAACTCAATTAGTTACTTTTGTTTGGCAGTAACGCAATATTGTAATGTAACTTTCCAACACTGTGTGTGGTTTAAAATTTAAAAATTTTAAATTTAAAATTTATAAAGTTGTTTATATAATTCACACCTGGTGGTTCTTTGACGTTATTGATATTTGCATTTTCATTAGTTATTTTAGCTGTCGTCATAGAATTCTAAAGTTGAGTAAAGTTTACATTTATTTGAATGAACTCAATGAACCAGAGGTTGGGATTACCTGCGTCTCTATACAGAAGTGAAGCTGTGAGCTGAATTACTTCAACGTTACTTCTTCATGGCAGAGAAATACAATGCGACTGTTCAGTGCTGAAGCTGTTTTATTGATTAAATTTCACGGGCAGGAGCGGAAATCAAGTCTCTGTGCTCTTGAAAGGAAAGGGGAATCAGATATATGTTTATACGCAGACCAGATGTCCATTTATTGGATATGTATCTGATTTAAAACCACAAAGTTGCTCGGAATGGATGTATCTTTGTGTTTACTCACATGCAACAGTATCCAAACAGTGTCAGAGAGGCTTTGTCTGCCGTTGTGTTTGGTGTTGAGATGACTTTAACTGACGGTGACGGTGTGTGTGAATAACACTCGTGCTCAGCTAACGCAGTCAACGCTATGACTAACGCTATGGTGTCATGTCTTGTAGTTTTTTGTCCTCAATCTTTAATCATTTGTCCTTTGAAAACTTTTCTGCTACTGTAGATGTAAAAACTGACCAACAACGGCACCTATAACACCCTTTCACAAGATCTGACATCAGTCTGGTGTCTCCAGTGAAGTTTCAGCTCAAGATCATTTATTATCGCTTGTCAAATTCGCCTCTATTTTGGGTGTGAGCAAAAACACGCCGTTTTTGTGCGTGTCCCTTTAAATGCAAATGAGCTGCTGCTCCAGAAGAGGGCGGAGCTTTAACAGCTCAACAACAACAAAGCTGGAGAATCTCACGCAGACAAAATGAGGAAAGTGTTCAAACTGATGGAGAGACTCAGGAAGAAGTTTCTGAACGGTTAGTGGATAAATTGATGTAGTTGCTGTGGAGTTGATCAACTCATCACTAGCATGTGTCGTCACGTTCGTCTTTTTTCCTTGAATCGACCCTCGTTTGTGAAGCAGTCCGGCGTAAAATGACGGCATCAACAACACTCGACTACAACAACTCTTCCTCTTCTCTAAAGCAGCCCAACATGGCCCCGCCCCCTTTTGTTTGAGTGTTCTCAGGGGCGGGGTTTATGTAAATTTTAGGGGTTTGTGATGTCACTAACCCATGAGGAAGCTCGTTGTAGTCCCTACCTGTCGTTTCTTTAAAAATAAATATCTCTCTTTTCATTGAACTTTGAGCGTCGTAACTCAAGATGTTGTTTCTGCTCAAACAGCAACACTAACTAAAGCAAAAAAGTGAAATCATAATCAACCACCCCTTTAAAAACACACAACAAAAGGACAGAATGCACATTTTCCATTTCTTTAAGAAAGCTGGTGGGCTTTTCACATCACGTCATAATGACACAACACAGTGTTTCAAGTCAGATTTATTTTAATAAACAGTGTTAATGTTGTTCGTCAGTTCATCAATTATGAAACAAATTAAGTTTCAGCTGTAAAGCAGCTCTACAGAAGACAATGGAGTCGGATCAGTTCAGTCCACTGCTAATTCAATTCAGTAAAGTTAACGTCATTATCCGATAGCGTCAATGCAGTTACTGAATATTAATTTTGCACCATATATGTTTTGTGACAAGCTGTGCATGTATCGCTGAATTAAAGCTCTAATAACCAAAAGAAAACCAGCATTTTCGGCAAATTTTTTGGTAATGAAGATTTGGTGCGTTCCTGAAAACACTGAGCATATAAATACGGGTGGGAGTGTTTCGACACCTCACTTCTTGTTTCAGTTTATGGCATCTCAAGCTTGTCGATGCATCAGTGTGTGTTTTCAGCTGCAGCGCCTCTCTTCACATCCATGTGTGCAGATTCCACATAAACGCTCGGATCCGCCGGGTTTAATATCCTCGTATCAGAGGCGGCCCGTGGCTTTGTAATAGTCAGAGCGACCTCAAACTGTCAATTAGTCGTTTTCTGTGGCTGTGCTTGAGAATGAATAGTCGTAGCTAGGAAAAAAGCTCTCCTTTACCCAATGCTTGTGTGTGCTGCACATCACACTTAGCTTAGCAACATTGGAATCGACTGCGACACGCTTGGAATCGGTCACTTAGGAGGCTCCGCTGGAGCTGGAGCGGTTTGCGGGAAGGAGGATCTCTGCGGCGGCTGTTTGTGCTGGAGGTCTAATTTTAGAGGATGACATCATTCCAGCCCCGCTGCCTCCTCCCAGCTCGGCCTCACCGGGAGCTTCATATTTTCATCCACTTAAAGCAGAGGAGATCTCTCGTGTTGGATGATTTTCACTCTGCTGCGTGTGCTTCAGATCCCAGCACACTCTTCGGGAAGAGCTGGAAAAATAGCAGGAAGTGAGGTGCGCAAGCGCAGCCCTGCGGGCGTTAACTTCCTAGAGTTGGACGAGAAAGTCAAACACCCAAACATAAACACCAGTCATCATTTACTCATCCTCATGTGTTTACCAACTCAGTTTCATGGAATACAACCGGAGAAACTTTGAAGAATGCTCCGCTTGTTGTTTTCTGGAGAAGAAAGAGTTCCATGTAACTGTTATTTATTATTACGCACAGCACTCGCTGAAGATCGTGGGTCTCACTAACAGACACACATTTGTTTGTGCAATCTGTGAACGAACACATCATGATTCACCAATGTTTTCTAAATTTACGAGGAAAATGTTGAAATAACTGAAAGCTGATTCACACTGAACAGACAGACCGCAAAAACTACAGCCATCAACACCAACCGATGCAACAGGGGTTCAACAAACCCGATGAAGTGTTGTTTGTCCTTAAAACCACAGATATACAACACTCTAATACACTGGTTGGACTTATAATCGTGTTAAGGTAAAATGTTATTAACTCTTTCCCTGCCAAACACAGAATTTTCCGTGTTTTCATTGTTATACGCTCGCTATTACGCATCTTCTGGATGAGTACAGAATGAAAACACAGATGAAGGAGACTTGAAGATTCTTTTGTTTAAAAGTAGAGGCTTTATTTTGATGTATTGCATGTTCAGATATTCATACGATAAAATATTCTGGGGGCCATGGCATTTTAGTGAAAATGATCAAAAACCGCAGGCGGTGGCCGGCAACTTTTTTCAAAAACTCTGGCGGGGAAAGAGTTAATAGATGTTTTATGCTAAATATATTTCATCACACAGCAGGGCTGGAGTTTCAGCACAGGATTGCAGATATTGCGCGACACTAGACTCTATTGTTTCGGAACAATTGATGGAATTGTCACTTGCACAGTCAGGCCAGTGTCCAACCAATTTAAACATCCAAGCAATTTTAAACTATTCAGTATTTGCGCGCTCTCTGAGAGATGTTTTTACCGTGCGTTGAAAAAGATTTCAGTTCTTTTTCACAGATTATAGGTCAAAAACACACAAAATTAGGTCAAAATTCCACTCTTGGTGAGTTTCGCCGTAAACACAGTCAGTTTTGTCTTTAATAAACATAAACAGTTTTCGGCGCCGATAGCCTCGTGGGCAGCATGGCGACATATAGTGCCGTTGAGCTTCGAATCCTGACTCCCGGACCTTTCCCTCTCCCCTCTCCCACTTTGTCAACTTACAGTCCTATTATAATAAAGGCAAAAACACCAAAAGTAAATCTATTCAGTATTCGCGCGCTCTCTGAGAGATGTTTTTACCGTGCTTTGAAATAGAACTCCGTTCTTTTTCACAGATTATAGGTCAAAAACACACAAAATTATGTCAAAATTCCACTCTTGGTGAGTTTCGCTGTAAACACAGTCAGTTATGTGGTAAATAAACATAAACAGTTTTCGGCGCCGATAGCCTCGTGGGCAGCATGGCGACATATAGCGCCGCTGCGCTTCGAATCCTGACTCGCGGACCTTTCCCGATCCCTTCTCCCACTTTGTCAACTTACAGTCCTATTATAATAAAGGCAAAAACACCAAAAGTAAATCTATTCAGTATTCGCGCGCTCTCTGAGAGATGTTTTTCCCGTGCGTTGAAAAAGAACTCAGTTCTTTTTCACAGATTATAGGTCAAAAACACACAAAATTATGTCAAAATTCCACTCTTGGTGAGTTTTGCTGTAAACATAGTCATTTTTGTCTTAAATAAACATAAACAGTTTTCGGCGCCGATAGCCTCGTGGGCAGCATGGCGACATATAGCGCCGTTGCACTTCGAATCCTGACTCGCGGACCTTTCCCGATCCCCTCTCCCACTTTGTCTACTTACAGTCCTATTATAATAAAGGCAAAAACACCAAAAGTAAATCTATTCAGTATTCGCGCGCTCTCTGAGAGATGTTTTTCCCGTGCGTTGAAAAAGAACTCAGTTCTTTTTCACAGATTATAGGTCAAAAACACACAAAATTATGTCAAATTTCCACTCTTGGTGAGTATCGCCGTAAACACAGTCATTTTTGTCTTAAATAAACATAAACAGTTTTCGGCGCCGATAGCCTCGTGGGCAGCATGGCAACATATAGCGCCGTTGCACTTCGAATCCTGACTCGCGGACCTTTCCCGATCCCCTCTCCCACTTTGTCTACTTACAGTCCTATTATAATAAAGGCAAAAACACCAAAAGTAAATCTTTCAAAAAACAAACCGTTGATATAGAAAACGCATCCGTGCAATAGCTTTTAAAGTGACAGCAGCCTAATATGTGTCTGCCATTAATGTTGACAAAACAATAAAAGATAGCTTTAATTGTAAGGAATTAAATCGGGATTATTTTAATTGTATTTATACAGAATTAAACGTCTATCCAGTTTTACTTTACATTTGATTACTTTTTATACAGTTTCTGTGATATTTCTGTACCTGAATACTAGTGTTAGACCATTTAAGCTACTTTTTTCAATTAAATTCAACGATTGAATTCAAAGCGTCCTTGTGTTGTGTAAACTCTTACACAATCCCAACAAACAAACAAATCTCTAACCTCAATTTTCCCCAAGAGTAAGAAAAGCTGTGTTTTCTCATGATAGCTGCGCGGCTCTACAACATTTGCTTCATTTGAATGTGTCTCTAGGGAGCTGCGAGCGCACCTTCATATTCAAGCGCATTTTTAATTAGAATGAGGAAACTGATATAAAGCCCGTGTAATGGTCCGGGTGGTCTGAGTCCCGCCGTCTTGTCACTGTCACTCTTCTGAAAGCTGGAGAGACAGTGAGACGCGTGTGCGTTCCCTCAGTGTGCACTCATTAGTTAGTATCACAGACGCATTAATCAGCCGTGAGACGCCGCTGTCCTCCGGCTCTGATGCGCCGCGTGTCTTAACGCTCTGTGCGCGCGAGTCGAAGCTTCTGAACCAGCGCCCATGACGCTCAATCTCTCAGACAGGAAGTACATCCTGTCTGTCGTCTGTTTACGCGCTCCACAGCTGCACCGTAGTTCACCGCAATAAATGTGGCTGAAGCAGGTTTGCAGGGAATTGTTTGACAATCGAATTACTAATCAGTCATTTACGGTGTAAGATTATAGGAAAAAATGTCCTGACAATTTATTCTCCTCACATGTCATCCAAGATGATTGTCTTTCTTTCTTCAGTCGAAACGAAATTAATATTTTTGAGGAAAACATATGGTGTTTTCTCCATATAGTGGACTTCACTGGGGTTCAACGGGTCCAAATGTCAGTTTCAGTGCAGCTTCAAAGATCTACATGATCCAGACGAGGAATAAGAGTCTGATCTAGAGAAACCATCACACATTTTATACAAAAAATAAATATTATATACTTTTTAACCACAAATGCTGGTCTTGCACTGCTCTGATGCGCCACACATTACGTCATCACGCTGGAAAGGTCACGTGACGCAGGAGGAAGTACCGCGGTCCATCTCACTTTCTCCTCCAACTTCAAAATCGTCCGACATCTTTGCTTTACCTTTTTTTGTAAAGGCCGTTTGACTTAATCTTTGCACGTTCGCTTTGTAAACACTGGATCGGTGCTTCCTGTTACGTCACGTGACCTTTCCATTACGTAATGCGTGGAGCATTTATTGTTTTTTTGCATTTATTTATTGCATTTGTTATTATTTATTGCATTTATGGTTAAAAGCTCATTAATTGCCCGATAGTTTCACTCGATAAGACTCTTATTTCTTGGCTGAGATCGTTTGAAGTTGCATTGAAACTGCGATTTGGACCTTCAATCGACATATTAACAAATCTACATGATTTTTCATATCAAAAAAAAAATATAACCTGGCTTTTCTCGAGACTCCCCTGCTAGTTCGCCGTTAATGACATGCTAAAGCCCGCCCACATGCTGACATGATTGGTTACAAGGTAGTTTGTGACATCACAAACACCAGTGATTTCAAACCACGCTTTAGATCACTGCCGTTTTAAGGGTCACTGATGAATTCGCACATATTAAAAACACCACACAGACACACAAACAACATCAAAAACCTGATTTTCACCACAGGAGGACTTTAAATGTCCACGATATGAATTATATTGATATTGCCCCGCCCCCAAACCCGCCCCATTGGTTGAGTCAGTGTTATTGTATCAGGCTGGGGTGTTTTGATGATGTCACAGTGTTTCACTCTTCAGGAATGATTTTTTTTTCTTCTTCATGTTACATAAAAAATCTCTACAACACAAATATAGTATTATAGCTTTACAGAGTCGCCCTGTGTAATATTTTCTTTGTCACATCTCACATTTTTATTTATTAGAATCAAACCATATGAATGGCTCACTGTTATATGAGTTGGACATTCAAAACATACATCACCAAACCACCTGAATATTATATCAAACAAATGGATTTATTTGTAGTATTCCATTTGTTATATGCATTAGTGGTTTGTTTATGTGCTTTCTTGAAATTAATTTGCTAAATATGCTCTTCATCTGCTCAGAGCTTCATGGAAGTATGTCGATCCCATTTGACAGTCTGAGGCGTTTCTGTAATGCTCACATTTGAAGGTGTTTATGTGAAATAAATGTGAGAGGATACAGTGATGAAACCCTGATCCGGACAGCAGCCAAACTGTGCCTCGCTCACTCCTCGGGAAGCTCCATGTGCTGGGCTCCCATTGGCTGCCTCCGAAAGAGATGATGTCATGCTTCAGCTTCTGAGGCGAGGGAATCAGACGCGCTTCCCATTCCATCCCGTCTTCAGAGGAGAAGCCAGAGTTTCGGCGCGCGCACGCGGCTGCAGAAAACAAATGACGTGTGTCATGCGGCGTGTGCGCTTTCATGCCAGCCTGACCTGATAATAGGAGCGAGTGTTTGAGAAGCTCTTCTCCACTGCAGACACGTGCCTTTGTCAGGCTCACAAAAGAGCGCGACGGATCGCGTGCAGGAGGAATGCGTTAGAGTGCTTTCCTCCGTCCGGCAGTAATTCACGCTCCCTGTCATTGTCATTTATGAACTGTGTTTGAGCTCAGCGGACTTTACAGGAGACGCTGGCTGTTTTCTGATCAATAAAGACGCTCGCGTTTCCTCCGCTCAGCCAATCGCTCTAATGCAGTCGCCCCCTCCCTCCCAGCACAGGTGATGTCATGCTTTTCTGCCGGGCTTCTCTCTGTCCCTCTCACTCCTAGACGCTCCGTCTTCAGCGGCAGAGCATCCGATCGATGGACGTCGTGTCTCGAGGGAGAGGCTCCAGCCGGGGATGCGCGCTCGGAGGCTGGATGCAGCAGCAGCAGCGGGACGAGTCCCAGCGGTGGATTCTGAGTGTCTGCATTGGGCTCGTTCTCCAGTGCAGCGCGGGACCGGAGGGGTGCAGACGCTAGCGGAGAGTTTCCCGCCCTCAGCCTGGACTCCCGGAGTTGTGCTCACGTGAAGCGGAAGTTTTGCGGCGATGACATGGATGCTCGCGTGATTCGCTCGTTCTTTGACGTCTCGAGCGTTTATTTGTTTGGATTCTGAACGGAACTCGCTCTTCCTTTTCTCTTTTATTGGAAAGTTTCTCTGTCTTATTGGGAAATGGCTTTCCTCGTCCGTTGCTATGCCAACTGCTTGCAGCCGTGGTCCTCCAAAGTAAGTGATGTCATCATGGTTGTGTGTGTCTGTTGCGTTTGTGCTATGGATCGGCATGCGGTTTCCTTCTCTTTCTTCATGCATCCAGTGCATGAATAGATGACGGCTCAGATAAATGCTTTTTACCAGAAAATTCTGTAGGATCCGAAGTTCTCCACAGCTGCATGGAGCTGGTTTCATTGTTTCAGTTGGGTGTTATTACTGTACATCAGGGGTGCAAAACATTCAAGCTGCAGATGGCATTGCAAAAATAAGCAAATGTGTTTTTCAAACATCTGTTAAAAAGATCGTTCCGCCCCCAAGACTACCAGTGAACATCAAAACTATCCGATCATTACACATTCTGTGAGAGAAAACACGGGATTTGATTGGATGGTGAAAAGTGGGCGTGTCGTACAGTGTCAGTTATTACGTTATGATGAATTATTATGAAGAATAACAAAGTCAGACGTGTTTATAGAGGAACTTTGCTTCGTCTGAGTCAGAGAGAAACTAAAAAGCCGCAGTATCTCTGGGCTTCCCCTCTTCACGAAATTCTGCAGTGAAGTCCAGGCTTTCCCAACACGGGCAGTGGTGCGATGATTCATGAACCAGTCCTGTGTTTGTCTGGTGTTTTCATGATGAGCACATTCACACTTCACTCTGTTACTCATTCACTAATACTGCCAGCTTAAATCAACACTGACATTGCAGGAGACTATTTTATGTATTTGTTAGACTCGGCCTAAAGATAAAACTCTCACCCTTGTATTGGAGAGACACAACTTAAAGGCACAATATGTAAGATTTCAGGATTAAAATATCCAAAAACCACCATGTATATCTTGTGGACTTGCATTATCCAAGATGTTTCGGAGAACGTTTAAATTTAGCAATTTTAACCAGAACACGAACCGTGCGTCTCCTATCAGTGACGTCACACCGGAGTTACCCTTACGTTTAATTTTTGTAGAACCATGGAAACACCAAAGACGATTACATGATTTATTAGACAAGGAAAAAACTGTTTGGATACTTTTATAGATAGTAAACTAAGCATTGTTATGTAGCTCAACACGTTTAGTCTTATTGTTTGAATCTATCTTCTTGATTTTCCGCGAGTACCATGTTTTTATGCCTCAGAGAAAAACTATTTTGTCAACATAGCATAACCAGATGCAGCTTTATTAGTACTAACAGTAATGCAGCATTCTCTCCATCATACGATGTTTTAAAATTAATTGCATGCCATTTCTGAACACAAAACAGCATTTATTAATATGACAATCCAATATCGATCTAGCTTGTGCACCAAGTGTCTCATCGAACGCTTAGAGTAACGTTATAACATCATTTTCAACACACTCACAGTATCTAATATGATAAAACAGTGCAGAAGCGGCGGCTGCGTCATAATAACAGCTGCGCTCATGTGTCACACCTGTCTCTCATTAGTAATCGCTCTGCTCTGCTTTCATTCTACAGTAACGTTAATAATCGCATCCATGAGTCCCATCCCGAGTCGTTTCCTCCAGCTACGAGGTGGAAATCTTGGTGTCATCACACTTTGCCTTTAATTAGGCGACCTCTAGTGGCGAAAAGCTACATATTGTGCCTTTTAATGTTTTAGCAGAATATGAAGGACTGACAGTTTCTTTCTCTAATTACTTTCACAAAAATCAACATAATTACGCATTTTTTGTTGCAATCCTACATAATTTGCTATTAAAATTATAACAAAAAAGGCAGTATTACTTAAAGTTATTAATATGTTAGTGTGTTAAAGACACGTGCATGAACGAGAACATAAAGCATGAGACGTGTTTGATGTTAAAAAGAGTTAAACGCTGTGAAAACAGAACTTGATGCAGTACTGACGCTCACCTAAAGCCAACTATCACACACTCGAATGGTCAAAAAATGTCAAAATGCCCATGGTGTGCAGTTGGTAATGTCTTAAGTGAATGTAAAGAGTACGCATGTGCATCATCTTAAAGTGACAGCGGCCTAATAATCCTGCTGCCGTCTGTTCTATTAATATCAATCCAAAAACAAAAGACAAAGAGACAATCACACACCGCTCTCGAATGATGCATTTCTGTAGCTTATACAGTATATTCAGTTCATTCAATAAAGACCTGAAAACTTAAAGCACTTTTTATTTGCTTCTTTGTTCTTTTTTTTTTTAATTAAAAATATCTCATTTAAAATTTTGTGTGTCAGAATTTAATAAAACAAAATGTAATCAGTCATGAATGACTATTGTACATCTAGTGTCATAATATCGGTAATGTGGTATCCTAATTATAAGAAAAAAAAATGCAAATTTTCCACAGAATTGAGTTATTTCGGACAAAAGAAAGTCTCTGGAGATTTACACTCTAACATCTGCTCCTCTGAGGGGTTTGAACAACATTTTAATGAAGCTGGGTCAAAGGTCATGTTATTTTCTAGCACTGACCGCCTCATAATATGATGTCTTGATTCCTTACAGATACATTTGAATACTTTACACATACATACGTTTCCTTTCCTCTCCATTCGTGATTTAAGTTGACGTTCAACAGCCTCGTGACGTTTCCGGTGATCCGAGCCGCGCTCATGGCGTGCTGTGATATGTCCAAGCTGGAAAATCTCCATCATTCATAATTCAGGAGCCGATAATTGGCCTTCAGCTTTGTGTCTCGGCTGCACTCTCCAGCTCCATTAATGTCCCGGGGTCTGGCCATCTTTGAACTTGGCAGCCAACCGCCTGGCAGCGTTATTAAAGGCTCTCTGAAAGCCTCCAGCAGCTCTTTTTCCCTCTTTACTGTCCATGGACAAGCGTCAGTGTTTTCCTTCTCGGATGTTTTGGGCTCTCACGTTCCTGCTTTATGGGCATTGATGGCTCCACGAAGAACCTTTTAACATTCACGGTAACGGTTCATTATAGTTCTTCAGGTTATTAAAATATTCCTCACTAGTGTTGTTGTCCAGACCACCTGAACCGAGACCAAGTCAAGACGACGACAAGCGTGTGTTGAAAACACATCAAATGAAATCATGAACAACAAAATTCCTCTTTGAGGTGCATCTGAACTCACTTGATATCAGTGTCGGCTGATATATGTGCATTTTTAATGAAAATTTGGCTGATATATTAATAAATAATGATAAATAATGTGTTGTTTCCTTCGGCGGAGACTCTTCAGATGCTCCTGTTCACCATGATTGTGTTGAAATATGATTGAAATCACTTTAAAATGAAAAATACAGTTCAAAGTTCAACATTTGCAGCGCAAATCTACAAAATATTATAATGAGAACATTATAATTGTGTGTTTGGGACATGATTTTAATGGTGAGACTTTTGTTTTTGTAATCAAAAATTATATAAAATTTGATTTAGATTTAGTTTTTCAAATATAAAGAATTATCGTTATCGGTAAAGAATTATCGCCCAAAATGTTCATATATAAAATCAACGTTGTGATCGTACTCATATTTGTGGAAACAGCTCCTGTGATATCGCTTAATTCCATCATATGTTATAATACAAAAATCAAGATTTCATACAAGTACTTTTTAGCAATTTTGTGGGCATTTGTATTAATTATGGTGACATTTTTGACACAATCCCCTGTTAATGTCTGACAATGCACAACAGCAATAAAAAATTTCTAATTAGAAACAGGTTATTTATTGCATTTGAAGCAGGATCCAGTAACATTAATGATATTAACAAATAAATCAGACAATACAGTGATCTCCCCACAGTCGTGGTCTTGAAATCAAATCCTCTTAGTCTGAGACAAAATTGCGGTCAAGACAGAGACAAGACCTTCAAAAAAAAGACAGAGTAGTTCCAAGTGCTAAAACTCTGTTCTTTACATTAAGAAAAAATGTTTCTTTTAAGAAGTTTCAGTGAAAGTTTGGAGTGTTTTATTCTATGAGGATGCATTAACTAATGTTAAACTTTTTTAATAATGTAATTTGAAAATGAACATGAACTAAGATAAATAATAAATGCTGTAGAAGTATTGTTCGTTCTTAACTAATGTAGTTAACTAACATTAACTAATAAAACCTTAATGTAAAGTGATAATATGCCTATATATATATATATATTTTTTTTTTACTCATTTTTGTATCAGTTTTAGTTTTATTTTAAGTCACGGAAATTTATTTCATGGTTTCAGTTTTAGTATTACGTGACTGTAGAGTACGCTGACCAGATTACTGTAATAGAAACTGGGGTTTTTTCCTGTTTGAATAGTCAAAATATCCCTGAAATCTCATTTGTTATTAATTAAAAAGCAAGGACAATACTTTTTTTAATGTTTTTTTTTTGTGGGTCCCCTATGTTAATAAACATTAATAATTATTATGATTTAGTTTGATTATTTTGGTCTGTTTTTAATACAATTCACCATACCTGAAAAAAATAATATTTTATCAATATTATTATTATTATTATTATTTAATATTAGGCTAATCAATCAGTTCAAAACAATATTATAGCAAAATATACAAAAACATTACAAAAATAAAACAATACATACGATATGATATGACAAATAAAACTATTGAACAAATATTTTAACATTTTATAATTGTATTTAATATTTTCATTTTCACACGCTGTTTAAACTGTGAACAGAAATGGACAACAAACAACTTTTTCAACTTAAATTGTTGGACTCTTTACCATCCTTGTTATTTTGCGTTTTAGGCTTGTTTTGTTTTAAGCAGAAAGTAAGTGTAATTGTTTAGTTTTAATTTATAAGTAAGATGTGTGTAAATTACTGTGTTTTGACTGCTGAACATTTGAGGACATTTAAAGTTGAGCAAAACAATCGTTTTAATGCCCATACAAACTTTACTTTAACATGAAGGGTTAGTATGGTTCCTTGAAAGCGATAACGATGTTTCTTTCGATATTTGACGTTCTCATTCAAGTGACGTTCTTCATGAAGTAGTGGCGTGACCTCAGCTCGCAGCGCCATCTGTTGATGAAAACAGTCAGTGCACGACTGCTGCGATGACCAGCTGCTGCTGTATGTTGGCCGGGCTTTTTTGCAGTGTGTTTGTGGGTTGTTTTGAACGAGCTGTGATTTCCAGTCGGGGACAGAACACTAAATACCAGGACTATCCCCTGAAAATGGGACATTTGGTCTCCTTTCTGTAGAATAAAGATGAAAATCTGTGCAGTCCCTGATGCATGACTTAAAGGAATACCAGTTGAACCTCCGTGACACGAGTCCTTCATCACAGGTGTAGAGCGTGTTCAGTCTCCACATTCATCTCACCCAATGGGAACGGCGTCTGTTTTTGTGGTGTTTTGCCGATGGTCACTCATAGATTTCCCTTCAGTCGGCAGAACTGGTGAGTAACAGGAACTGAAGGTAAGCTGCTCTCTCAAAGTGCCTTAACTCATAATTTAGCGATGGAAAGGAGCGTGTCGAGGCTAATGCTGAGTGTATTGATCCTGAACGCCTAACCTTCCTGTCCGCATGACACCCTAAACCTCCCAGGACAGAGCGGCTAAAAGCTCTCAGCATCTGTTTGGATAATATTCAGACGTAAGAGTCATCGCTGAATGATGGAGCACATCTTTCATTTGTGGAAGAAGAAGGTCATGTCGGCATTCCTCTGCTTTCTTTCCCCGTTCCCGACATCATTCCTCTCTGAAACAGCTCCATGTGTGATGAGGGACGGGTTTGGGCTGCTTTTACGACTCTGGTAGTTTGTAATTAATGTAATGGCCAGTTTACAACAGGAACAAGATGAACAAAAGGCTGCGGTTCACTTTGGTTTTACTTTATAAAGCTCGGGATGGAAAGCCGACACATGCTGTCGTGTGCCGTGTGAGATCAGGATACATCTGCGATTCACTTCCTCATTCACGAGCGTTTGATCTGAAGGCATCATGGAGTCATACGGGTGATTGTGGGTTCAAGTTAAAGGTCTGACATTGAGTGTCTCTTTGCTCTCGGAGCCCAAGGACGGGCCGGTGCCATACGGCGGCTCTGTTTACAGCGGTCACATGGTGAACATGTTTGACCCCCCTGACCCACACCACCTGTTTGTTTGTCTTTTATTCTGGATGTCCCAATTGGGATGCAGGATACAAATGTTGATTACATTTTGGTTGCGTAATAAAAAAATAAAAAAATTGGATTTAAATTGGCAAATGCTTAAGAGTCTCTGATTGGATCATCTTTGAATCGTAATTGAATAGCTTTTAATTTCTGTAGGAGGACACGTCATGGCCATATTCCAGGATGACCGTGTCAAGAGTCACCAGGTTCAAATTGTGAAGATCTTGACCAAAAAAATGATGCGCCTCTTGATGTTATTTCCATGAAGCGGTGCGTCAGTTATTGGTCAAGATCTTGTATGAACAGGAGTCGAGGGCTCCAGCACAGCCCAGAAATCTTTAAAAAATTTGCTTTGTTAGTGAACACTAAATCCCTGAAAGTTAATAGACAAAAAAATTGTTTGTCGTGATAATCTGAAAATTGCGTTCCTTCTCTGATTATGTCTGGGTTGAATTTCCTCTCCTCCAACCATCAGTCCGCTATGAGTGAGGCTAAAATAAACCCCATCCTCTATTCAATATTGTTTCACTCAGAAATGCGTCACAACGCTGAAGTAACGTCGGTTGCAACTTCAGGTTCGTGGGGACTTTAAGGTCCCGATTCATGTGTGAAAATGATTCTTCAGGCTCCCTCCCAAAACTTCTTTCCCAATTTGAGCCGGATGAATCTTGTGTTGCTGGAATATGGCCCTGACGTGTCTTCCTACATGGTTGTTTAAGAAATGAAAACTGTTGCCAAACACATAATAATCACTGTAATAATGATGTAAGCATTTGCCTGTTTAAATCCAAACAGCGATTTTTTTTTTTTGGCTGGGCAGTGTATACAGTAACTGGTCATAATATCAATATATTCATCAGTTTACTCCTGAATCTAATTAAATGGCATGTTTTGAGGTACAGGCAAAGATCATATCATGACAAATCGTCCAATTAACACCCCTGGGGGCAGATTTACTAAACAGAGCAAATTAGAATGAGAGCGAAATTCCAAAAAAAAAGTGCCGATGGGAGTGGGAATTTTTGCGCGTGATCTACTGACGACGCGTAAATGAATGAATTCAGACGCTGTTGGATAACTTCCATAATGACACAATCTGCTGGTTAGCATCTGTTTTAAGATGTTTTTTTTTTTTTTTTTGAGTGATAAATAATGGCGCAAATACCTGTCAATTGACTAGCGCAAACCTTAGTAAATTGCATTGCGTGATTAATTTAAATACTCTTCTCCCTTAAATTTTGCGTCTGCAAGGCATCTGCAATAAGTTCAGCCACAAAAATAAGCAAATCTAATTAAATGGCATGTTTTGAGGAACCGGCAAATATCGATTTACTGAACAGAGCAAATTAGAATGAGAGCGAAATTCCCAAAAAAAGTGCCGATGGGAGTGGGAATTTTTGCGCGTGATCTACCGACGACGCGCAAATGAATGAACACAGACGCTGTTGGATAACTTCCACAATGACACAATATGCTGGTTAGCATCTGTTTTAAGATGTTTTTTTTTTTTTTTTTTTTTTTTTTTGAGTGATAAATAATGGCGCAAATACCTGTCAATTGACTAGCGTAAACCTTAGTAAATCGCGTTGCGTGATTAATTTAAATACTCTTCTCCCTTAAATTTTGAAAGACAGACTCCTACAAATGCGTATGCAATAAGTTGAGCCGCAAAAATAAGCGTGTCCACGCCTTTTCAGCACTGAATGCTCACTGCGTGTCTTTAGTAAATCCTGAGAGTAGTTTTTCAACGCCTAAAGAGGGTTTGCGCTGGCGCGAGCTGCTAGTAAACGTGGCAGTGTGTTTGAGTCGGTGTGGTTCACTCAGAGTTTAATGCGGTGGCTGCAGGGCTCTCCTCTGCTGTAATGACATTAAACATGCGCAGACTCGGCTGCATCGATCGGATGTGAGAGCGCTAGCTCCCAGAGAATCAGCGCAGGAGGGAGCATCTAACGAGAGGCCACGTCGCCGCACGACCCGGGCTAATTCATTCAGCCGGACGGCTTCTCTTCACTGACGCCTGCCGGACAGCAAACGCCACCGTCTCTGTCCGAGTCCTGCTTCATTCAGCTCATCATTAGATCTGATCGTGTGCTGAATCAGTTAAGTGTCTGTTAAGTGAGCATGTCTGAGTCCTTCTGTAGATAACAAAGACATCCTCTCACTCCCTCACATCAGTGCTTCGTTCATTCCCATAACCTGAACCGTTAAAAAAGTGCTTTATTAGTGAGATAATTCACTTAAACCCTTCGCAAACAGTTTGATTGACAGGCGATCTGACCAATCAGAACCCCGGATCTGCCATTTTGTCAGGGGAGTTAGTAGATTAACGTTGGTGAACTTGAATCACGTCTTGAAACAACATTCCTTCTGATGTTCATTCATGTTTATTTGATGCTATAAATGAACTAGTATGAAGAGATGATCGCTTCACGAGGAGCTACAGCGATCTGTCACCACACATTAAACACACACTAGACGCTATTTACTGATTCAACTTCTTTAAAAAATACCATATTTGAAATATGAAACTGTTTCATATGTTGTCAGTGTCCTCTTTGCTCCAGGATGTATTTTTCACCTCGTGAGAACATGATGTGTGGCGTGAGAGCGCAATTCAAAAGGTGCTTTTTGTCGATCATAACTATTGAATTATCATTTGTCAGGGTTTATTCTGCGATAACAAACAGCTGAATGGACATTATCCCTCACTTAAAACACAGCTTGACATCCGTTTGTGTCAAATAATTTCACGACGGACAGCTATGAAGTCCAATCAACGCGAGACGCACGAGAGATCACTTTACACGGCGAGCCTGTGATGTGCTCGAGATGTTAAGCGGTGATGCTCGTTCTGAGCGTTGTCGTGTCTAGACGTGAGCGCGGTGGGACGCATGAATAATTCAGTGGAGTTTCCACAAGGACAAAGTTAAATCCTCCTTCTTAAATAGCTGCAGTGTGAGATTACAGTGAGTTTGAGTGAAAGCGATGTATTTCCGACCTGTGCGTCACTGGAGTGTGAATGCCGGCGTCTGGCTGATGTGGGGCAGGAGGCGGCACGCATTCATATTTAATCTCCGGGATCATTAACAGACGCGCAGGGGAGAGACCCTCGGCCCGGCGCTGTGTGAGTGAGCACAGTACGACTGCAGCAATTAGCTCGTTCGCCCTAATGCCATCGTGACGAATCGCGGATGCCCTTTACACAGCTGTCCGGCTCATTCACAGGATGAAAGGCCTGACGCACCAGCGCTCTCATCAACACTGTGTGGAGCTCCTCACTTCCTCTGTTCAGCTCTCGTGTGGCTGATGAAGTGCCTGCACTCGTTCACTGAAGTCTGTGAAGTTAGTTCACCCAGAAATGAAGATTCAGTCATTAGTTCATCTTCCTCATGTGGTTCTACACCCGTCAGACCTTCATCATCTTCAGAACACAAATGAAGATATTTTTGATGGTTCAGTGAGTCTCTATTGACAGATAATGAACACTTTCACTAAAACATATTTAAAACAGGTCATGTGACTACAGTGGCTCAACATTAATATTATAAAGTGACAAAAATCAAAAAAAAACAAAAACGACTTTATTCAAAAATATCTAGAGATGGACGATTTCAAAACACTGATTCATGAAGCTTTATGAATCTTTTGTGTCGAATCAGTGATTCGGTTCACATATCAAACTGACAAAATCACGTGAACTATTGAAATTGTGAATCACTCATGACGTAACGAAGCCTCGTTTACTGAAATCACGTGATTTTGGCGCTCCGAATCACATCTTTTCAATAGCTTCACAAATTTCACAGAAGTCTTGTAGTGTATTCCAGCCTTTATTAAATGTTTTTTAGTTGCTGGAAACTATATTTTAGCCACGGCGTATAATGGTTAAACCGTTAAAAAAAAAAAGTGCAATCTTGATTACAGACCATGATTATCATTTGAGAAATGTCTTCTTCTGTTTCATCAAAATCGCACTTTCACCTTTAAGCACAATCTCATTTACTCGTGTAGTTTCCTGATTTACAATATTATTAGATTCAATATTATCATAAATACATCTACATTATAAAATCTATTACAACTCAAAAGCTAAAATTAATCCTAATAGCAATATTTTTAATGTTTTGCATTGCAAAAATGGATTTATTTAACCACATTCACACACCATGTGGTGGAGATTCATCTCTGAGGTTCAGTCGCACAGACTGTCTGTATCAGAGTTTCATTTAAACAAACATGTGAGCTGGAGGTTAGAGATATTCTGTGTTTTCTGATCATCTGTGCTTTTTCAGATTGACAAGATTAAATAAAACACTGGGCAGAAAATGTGCAATTTTAAGAGAAAAACACTGATTGGGGGATTTAAACTCTTGACATCTGGAAACCGCAAGCAGGAAACATCACGAGGCTTGAACGCATGAAGTTCATCTCTGAGAGTGTCTTCAAGTCAAGTCAAGTCATCTTTATTTATATAGCGCTTTTTACAATGTAAATTGTGTCAAAGCAGCTTTACTGTAATAATTGGCAAATAATTTTGGCTGAACAGCAGATCCCAGAGAACATGGAGTCACTGTCCAGATTATTCTGTATATTATTGATTCATTCATTCTTCAGTGTTCACAGTCAGAACTCTTCACTCGTCACAGTTCTGTTCCCCGAGACTTTTATTATGATGTTCTTTGCATTTCCGTGGTTTTCTGTGTTGAGTTCCTGTTTTCTTTGGTTGCTGTGTGTTAATGTCCTCTGTGTGTTTTCGGTTCAGTTTTTCAGTCCGTGCCTATATTCACGTGTTTGTGATAGCTGTTTTGGTTTGTGTCTGTTTTCTCCAGTGTTTGCAAACCGTGGCACAACTACAACCTGTCAAAATAAGCTTAATTATTTCTTTTTATCACATTTGAGTAGATTCATCCGTTGTTATGTGTGTGTTTGAAGTGGTTCACGTTCTCACAGTCGGGTCGCTCATGAGCTGCATTATAAATGATGTCCTCAACATTTCTCACTTCCTGTCTTGTCTGGACAGCTTCCTGGTGACCTAAACAAGATGCACCTGACGGACCACCCCCACCAGCAGATGCACATGCCGCCCAGCCAATCAGGATGCAGCATCGCCAGTGACTCGGGGAGCAGCAGCCTATCAGACATCTACCAGGTATTTTTTTTTGTATATGTATTCTTGATTGGACATCAAAAGGCAGTGATAACTGAAAGATTTACATACAAATGCTCAATTAACTCCACGACATACCAAACCATAAATGAAACAAAAATAAGCTAAAAATAAAAATAAAGAGTTTTTTTTAACAAAATCCTCCAATAAAGAATACAAATACTTTGCTTCGGGAGTTTTTTTCCTTCTCCAAAAAGATTAAATTCCTTTTTAAAAACAAATAACTGGGAAGAAAATGAGGATGCACTTAATAATTAATAATCAATAATACAAACATAAAAAGTTTATATAAAAAATGCTTTAATAACACTTGTTTCTACTCCAGTTTGTTGGTAAAATATAAACATTTAAACAAAAATGAACTGTAATAACTTGTTTTCATGACATCAGGTTAACTCGAAATATAATGAATATATAATACAGTGCATTTATTTAGCGAAACGCTCTTGAGTTTATGGACACTGAATAGTTTTCTGATTGTGTGGCTGTTTTACTGACGTCTTTCTGCGGCCGAAACACTGATCGAACTGTAAGGGAGGAGCTCCTACAGGGGTTCAAGCTGCAGGGTTGCCGATTGACTTAAGAAATATTATCAGCAAGATGGTAGAAAACTGTACATTTCTTGTCTATTTCCACCCACTGCTACTTATACCAACGACGGAAATAAGCGCAGTTATAATAGCTATATATGTGGGAGAGCGTTGCTATAATGTGACAATATTATATTGCAATAGGTAGCACATCAAAGTTAATACCAAATCAAACTAGTTAGCACATCATTTGTAGTGAAAGAGTTTAATGACAATATATTGGCTGATGGTTACACTTAAAATAATTACAAAATAGATGATATGATAAAAAACTTATACCATTTATCGTACCCAGCATGTATGTAAAAAGTTACCTGAGAGATAGAAAGAAAGACAAAGAGAGAGAGAGAGAGAGAGAGAAGGACAGAGAGTGCCCAAGTAAGAGAGCAGAGTGTAAAAGAAGAGAGCGTAAAAGAAGAAAGCGTAAAAGAAAAAGCGTAAAAGAAAGAGAGTAAAAGAAAGAGACAGAGCAATAGTTGCAATCTTCTTTTATCCTTTTCCTTGACCATGTGACTGAAACCCAAATGTGAGACATTCAAACTGACCAATCAGAGGTAAAACTTCCCCCACTGTACTAAAGGTGAGACAATTCATAGACCCCCGATGCACAGGCATCTTGGCCTACAGGCCTTGATCACTATCAGCACCTTTGTGTTCCCAAATGGCTCTTGTAGCATGAAAGAGGGGACTGAAACAGCAAAGCCAATGTCTTTGTTCATTTTTAAAATATCTTTGGATATTTTCAGTCTTACAGAACGATTTCATGAGACATGATTCGCTTCAGTGAGTTGTTCTGTGTCTCTGGACTCCTTCTGATGTTAGTTCAGGTTTATTTGGTGCTGTAACTAGTAGTAAAGATGAGATGAGCGGTTCACGAGCTGTATTAAAGAGCGCCGAAACGACTTTTATCGTCTGCATTAAAATCGACAACATTTTAAAGGTGAGATTTTGCTTCATGTTAAACAACTAGTTTTGATTTTGAGCCGAAATGGTTTTGGAAGCCCGAATCAGACGCTTCTAATGACCCTGTTCAGAATCCAGAACTCTTGAACCGTTTTAGATTGAACCCTTTAAAACCTAAAGCTAAAATAGCCCACATATGTTTTTATTATTATTATGAAATTCTCACACAATCTGCTGTCTTCAAGTGCAAGGTGTCATTTTTTCAGAAAACAAATGGCTTTTAATAAATTACAGTTATTGACCATTAATATGTATGTCGAATAGAATTTAAATACAATAATAAATTCTCATTTTTATTGAGAGAAAAATGTTGATCGAACACTTTGACTCTATTACTCATATCCAAGTGTTTTCGTGACACTGGGTTGCACAGTTTTCACTCAGGAGAGATGTTTTTCTTACACGCACACATAAACCTCTTGCTTATCCTCCTCCCAAGTCTTCATCAAAAATCCCAATCGCTTGTGTACTCTTTCTATTATTTATGCGATCCAAAACTCCTTAAACAGCCACGATCCATATCTCTCCATTCAAGTCTCCCGAAAGCAGCTGCTGTTTGCTGATGGAAGGCACGAAATTACCGTAATAATATTGTTTTACATCCGGTTTTACAGGGTCAAGAAACCATATCATTACCGATTAAAATCGAGAGGTTAAGATTGTCAGTCCAGAGCTAGTTGTAGCTCATCCACATAATTAAACGTCTCTTTCGGTCACTGATTTCGGGCTTCCCAAACCATTTCCGCTCAAAACCAAAAATAGCCGAAGATTTTCGGTAGCCGAAATTTCAATGCATCCCCAAAATATGCATGCAAAATTTCAACAGAAGCAATAAATCATTTATAACAAGATATATTTTTATCTTCAATTAATAAACCAAACTTAACAAGTTCCCAAATTACACGGTTCAACCGTTTCTATCTGTAACATGCGGATTTGGCTCAAATTTGAATCCCGAACATTAAATCTTAAGTTCTTTTTTGCGGGGTATATTTAATATCTCCTTACATTTAAGGGCAATGAGAAATGAAAAGAAATTAGTCCTCAGTTTGACATGAACATGAAACTACGAAATAATACATGAAACATGAACGAAACCAAAACGACAATCTTTGTAGTAAAGTTCTGCTTTCTGGGGTGAGCAGAATTTTTTCTGATGGTCATAAATAATACAATAAAAAGATTCAATTAAATGAACATTTGTGCTCCTTCAAAAGCCAGTAAAATGTAAAAATGTCTCATGCTTTTGATAAGCTGTATCTTTGGAGTTGAAACAAGTAAAAGCGAACCCTAAACAAGGCCAACGAACATCATCGCACGCGGATATCTCCGTACAGTAAAGACGTCTTGATACACAACACTTCAATCACGAATCAAATCTCTCCTGACGCTAAAAGGATTCAAATGGAAGGAACATTTCCTTTACTTGACATTCATTAACGTGGACAACTCCTGACGAGAGAAAGACAAATATACGTGATTCTGCTTACAGATGTCAGTCGCCGATTATGATTACATGCGTATATTTTTAATAGATGGTTGGAACATGATGCAGCCCTGATTACATTACTGGTGAAATCAGATACCAGTGCTGATGCAACTTCCAGTTCCCAAATACAGTGAGCTCGATCCACGTCACAGATCAGAGAGGATTGAGATCTGTGTGGTGAAGCATTACTGAACGTGAGGATGCGTTCGGAGTGTGTCGACTCCCTCTGGTGTTCAGACGCTGATCGTTCACAAATGAACACAACGTAATTCCTAATAAATGAAAGATTTGGCGTCAGTGGAGGAACAGCTTCTTCCTCACACACATACCAGACCAGCGTCATCTTCATTACGCACAACCAGCCGAGAAACACATGACAAACACAAACTCTCTGAATGTCACGATTCGTCAATGTTTTGCTCTGGAGGCGGGCATATGCAAATGTATTTGCCCATGTGACATCACAAATCCCGCTATATATCAAACGAGTCGATTTTGTTTGCTTAAGTAAATTATTTTGGTAGCACTTTACAAAAAGGTTCATTAGTTAAACATTAGCATGAGCGATACATTTGTTACTGTATTTACTAATCTTCGTTAATGTTAGTTAATGAAAATACAGTTGTTTATTGTTCATGTTCACAGTGCATTAACTAATGTTAGCAAGATTTTAATAATGTATCAGTAAATGTTGACATTAAAAAATATTAATAAATGCTGTAGATGTACAGTTGTGTATGTCAGCTGTGCTTTTTAGAGGAACCCGCTTGGTCAAATGTCTTTTTAAAATAAAATTTAGACAATGAAAATATCATAAAATATGATATCATCTCCCATTTTTGAGCTATAAATGGAGAAGTAAATAGGACCCAACACTGAGCCCTGTGGGACCCCTGATAACTGTGTAATGTGAGACATAAACGCGAGAGTTTAAGCCGACTTGAAATGATTGGTTAAGTAAAATAGAAAAAATAAGGTTTACAATAAGCTTTATTAGTTAAACATTATTTAATATATTAACTAACATGAACTAACCATGAGCAATACATTTGTTACTGTATTTACTAATCTTCGTTAACGTTAGTTAATGAAAATACAGTTGTTCGTTGTTTGTTCATGTTAGTGCATTAACTAATGTTAACAAGATTTTAATGATGTATTAGTAAATGTTGAAATGAACATTAACAAAGATTAATAAATGTTCATTATTAGTTCATGTTAACTAATGAACCTTACTGTAAATTGTTACCGTTCTTTGTTTATAATGAGGAGGAGATTTTAACTTGCTTTTTATGGAACTAAGGGCGGAACATTTTCTGTAAATGTCCCGGAAACTTTCCATGGGAAGTTAAGCTGGGGAACTTTGGGAATATTCCAAGTTGAACACTTAACACGAATTAAAGGGGATTAATTGGAAATTTGGGATCATTTATGCAAACTTAATCATATGCAAACAGAAACATTTTGTTTTGTCATAAGCAGACACGCATGCGAACTAATACGAATTTAAAAATAAAACATTTTTAACTGTACCCAGCATAATTATGTAATTTTTTTTATTTATTTCAAAGTTCTTTTAAAAAAAAATCCCCAAACTTTTGAACGGAAGTGTATATAAATTTTGTTTTAAATATAGAATTCACAAACCCTTGTTTTTAGCGACACCGGTGGCTGTTGAGTGAACTGCGGCCAGCAAGTACAAACTCTAAAACAGTGACTGAACGAGATTCAGCTTTCATAGACAACCTTTGAAGTCTGAGAAAGTCTCGTATTTTAAGTTTCGTTGCAAGCTCACAAATTGGCAATAAAAAATTGATTAATACATGAAAAATCTTACATATAGCTTCTTTAAAATAATATAAGTAATATTAAATGAATATATATATATATTGAAATGTCTGATTTTAAGTCATTTTGTTTGCTTTTTTAGTGCATGTGACTGTGCAGGGTAGAAATTCAACTGAATTTGCATTTAATCTGGTTGTTTTAACCAAGATTATGCTGTAAGACTTCAACTACATTTAAGTTCCTGTTATAGGCTAACCTCCAGTTTTGCAAATTTCAAGTTGGTTCCCTCTAATTCCCATAGATTCCCGCTAATTTCCACTGAAAGTTTCCATCTTTGAAAATTCCCAGAGTTTTGCATCCCTAACAAAGACCTGCTATAGGTCAAAAGATCAAGGCAAAAGTGGTTTCTCATGTCACAACCTCTTGAATAACTGCAAACGCTGGACTCTGATATTTGCACTTGATTCTCAGAAATCTTCTTCTCACTAGCAGAAATCATGTTGATATTAATGAGATCTGCCTCGTCGATTTCCTTTCCTAAAACTGAGCGGCCGCGGTCACTGATGTTTGTTCAAATCATAAATGATGAACTTTGAATCAACACCGAACTGATTGTATTTGGATGTCTCATATTTGATGACGATTTCATCACTGATTCTGTTTATCACAGCGAAGCTGCTTTGTGTGAAGAGCTGTAGAAATAAAGATGTCTTGACTCGTTCCTCCACAGGCCACAGAGAGCGAGATGGGTGACGTGGATCTGTCCGGCCTTCCCGAAGCTGCCGTGGACTCCGAGGAAGAAGAGGAAGATGAAGATATTGAGCGCTCCTCTGAGGCTCTTCTGGGCAGGGATCTGGTGCGAGAGTGTTTGGAGAAGGATGCGGTGGATCGGAGCGACGACGACATCGGTAAAGAGAACTGCACACTTTTAAGTGCTCTTGATGTTTAAAGCAAAAAAGTGTTTGAAAGGCAGCACAAACCCTGATAATTGTCATGGAAGCACCATAAAAAGTCTCATTTACGTGGTGCATATGAATGGCAAACGTTACTTCACCATCTCTCTCCATCTCCATCTCTACAGAGCAGCTCCTGGAGTTCATGCATCAGCTGCCGGCTTTCGCCAACATGACCATGTCTGTCAGGAGGGAGCTGTGTCGAGTCATGATGTTCGAGGTGGTGGAACAAGAAGGGACCATCATTCTCCAGGACAAACAGGAGGTAGAGCCGGTCACACCAGCATTACTGTTACTAGCAGGCCTGGGTATTGACTATTCTGCTTATCGAGTCCTAATTCTGAGTCCAATGAGGTAAAACATTTCATTGTACCATGGGAAAAGAATCCACAGGCTAAAGAACGCTCACACAAGCAACTTTTGACACGTAAACACTGAATAAATGAACAAATGAGCAACTGAACGAAAGATACGATAGAAATAAACATTGTTTTAAGAGTTTCAGGTATTCAGGTACAGAAAGTGGAATCAAATGTAAAATAACTGCACTTTATGAAGAAATATAGTTAATATTGTTACAAAAGTTATTTAGTCAAGACTGTTATTATAGAGACGGTAGTAGGAATATTAGGCTGCTGTCACTTTAAGAGCGGCACGGATCCAATATAATGTTACACATGCATTTTGTTTTTAAAACTTTCACTTAATGGGGACCTTTAACGCCCATTTCACAAGATGTAATATCAGTCTCTGGTGTCTCCAGTGAAGTTTCAGCTCAAGATCATTTATTATCGCTTGTTAAATTCGCCTCTATTTGGGTGTGAGCAAAAACACGCCGTTTTTGTGTGTGTCCCTTTAAATGCAAATGAGCTGCTGCTCCAGAAGAGGGCGGAGCTTTACCAGCTCAACAACAACAAAGCTGGAGAATCTCACGCAGACAAAATGAGGAAAGTGTTCAAACTGATGGAGAGACTCAGGAAGAAGTTCCAACTTTTAAGCCCTCTAAAGCAGCCCAGCATGGCCCCGCCCCCTTTTATGTAAATTTTAGGGTTAGTGATGTCACTAAACCAGGAAGAAGCTCATTGTAATTCCTACCAGCTGTTTGTTGTAGTCCTTAGCGAATTCTTTAAAATAAAATATCTTTTGCATTGATCTTCGCAGATGTTGTTCATGCTCAAACAGCAACTAAAGTTCAAAAAGTGAAATCATAATCACACCTTTAAGGCTTTTTGGCACAAAAACAAACGTATGTATGCTCTCCCTTTCCTTCAGAGACCTGGATGATTATTTTAGGCAGTTAGGAGTTTATTTTTACATCCCAATTCATATGCAGAAACGTGAGAAAAAAGGGAATCATTTAAGAATGAAGAAACAATTCATGAAGACAACGATAGAAGAAGAGAGCAGTGTGTGTTTGAGCAGTAATTGTGTTAGTCTGTCAGACCACAGGAAGTCATAAATGAGTTTAAAGGAGAGCTAAACAGAAGATGACGCTTTCTTTATGAGACAGAAACACGAGGAAAGAGAGCAAGGGTCAAGATATTTCAGCAGATTCCCGTAGTGATGTCCTACTTTCATCGGCATTTCCTGCCGCAGTCTGTAATGATGGATCTGACATGCATGAAGCTCATCTGACTTCTTTTGGAGCACGTGTGCGGTGTCTTATGATCTCGTGCGCGGTTGTGTTCGCAGCTGGACCTGTGGTACGTGATCCTGAACGGCGCTGTAGAGATCAGCTATGGAGACGGCCGGGCGGAGATCCTGTGCATGGGCAACAGCTTCGGCATCTCCCCGTCTCTGGACAGACAGTTCATGACCGGGGTCGTGTGCACTAAAGCCGACGACTGCCAGGTGAGAGCACCTTTATGCCTTGAAAGGAAAACAATGCTTTGGTAAATCAGAATTATGAGATAAAAAGTCATTATGACACGTTGAAATGATGAGATGCTGTGTCATAATTATTATACAAAGAAAAAAATATGAAAAAAGTCAAAACTGACAAGTTATAATTATGAAATAAAAAGTTAAAATTTTTAAATAAAAGCTGAAATTATGAAAAAACTTGAAATTTTGACGTTATAATTATGAAAAAGTTGAAATTATGAGATGCAATATCACAATTATGATAAAAAAATTAAAATATTAGAAAAAAATACAAATGATCAAATAAGTAAATATTGACAAGTTATAATTATGAAATAAACTTAAAATGATGAAAAAAGTTAAAAATATGAGATGCTGTCATAATTATTATACAAAGAAAAAATTATTAAAAAGGTCAAAACTGACAAGTTATAATTATGAAATAAAAAGTTACATTTTTAAATAAAAGCTGAAATTATGAAAAAAGTTGAAATTATGATGTTATAATTATGAAAAAGTTGAAATTATGAGATACAATATCAAAATTATGATAAAAAAGTAAAAATATACAAATGATCAAATAAGTAAAAATTGACAATTTATAGTTGTGAAATAAACTCATGAAAAAAGTTAAAAATATGAGATGCTGTCTAATTATGATAAAAAGTTAAAATTATGAAATGAGTTTACATTATGTTATAATTATGAAATAAAAACTTGGAATTATGAGATACTTTCAATTATAATAAAAAAGTAAAAATTATTAGAAAAAGTAGAAAGTAGAAATTGACAAGATATAATAATGAAAGAAAAAGTTTAAATTATGAAATAAATTCAAAATGATGAAAAAAAGTTATAATTAGGAAATAAAAAGTTAAAATTATAAGATACTGTCATAATTATGATAAAAAAGTAAAAATATTAGAAGAAATACAAATGATCAAATAAGTAAATATTGACAAGTTATAATTATGAAATAAACTTAAAATTATGAAAATAGTAAAAAATAGGAGATGCTGTCATAATTATGATAAAAAGTAAAAAATATTAAAAAAGATTATTACAAAAATCCAGAATTATGAAAATGATGTTATATAGTTGAAATGATGAGATTCTGTCAATTATAATAAAAAAGTAAAAATTATTAGAATATAAAATAAGTAGAAATTGACAAGATATAATAATGAAAGAAAAAGTTTAAATTATGAAATAAAATTCACAATGATGAAAAAAAGTTTCAATTATGATGTTATAATTAGGAAACAAAAAGTTAAAATTATAATATACTGTCATAATTATGATATAAAGTAAAAAAAACAAATATTAAAAAAAAGTCTAAATTCACTAGTTATAATTATGAAATAAAAAGTTGTGAGATACTGTCATAATTATGATAAAAAGAAAAAAATACGATCAAAGTTGACAAGTTATAATTATGAGATAAAAGTTGAAATTATGAGAAATCATGTCATAATTATGATTAAAATTCAATTATAGTTTAAGTAATTAGGAAATAAAAAGTTAAAAAGATGAGAATAAAAAATATTTTTTGACATACTAAATTATAATTATGGAAAAAAAAAACGTATGACACTTGTCAGTTATTACATAACAATTATTACATATTTTGAAAGTCACTGATGTCGTTGACCGAATAATGACTTCATGTTAATTTCTGTGAACGAGCCCTTCAATGAGCCGTACAGCTGGCCTGTACCAACCTCTCATTGGTCAAGCGATGTGAGCGTCACAAGTTAAAACTCTCTCACGGAGCCGCAGTTTCACAAACCTTTACGGTTTCCCTCTAAAACCTCGTGATGCACCTTCTCCCCTGAAATCAACAGTGTGCAGATCTAAACCTGCCGTCTTCTTTCCTCTATTAAAGGGGAACATTCTGAAGAAGCTGAATGCTGTCATAAAAGACTTTTGAAATCATAAGAGAGGTTTGTGTGAGGAACTGACCGAAGGTTAAATGAGGAATGATGGGCCACAAACGCCGTGGTTCTTTTAAAACAACGTTGCCACATATGAGTAAAAGGTCATGGGTAACGCAGTAACGGAGTGCAAGAGTATCAAATATTGGGCGGCAATTCGGTGGTTGCGCTCCTTCATCCAGCGTGTTATGAGTGGGCAGTGCTTTCACTGACACGTCCTTTAGCACTGTGGTCAGGGTCTGCATGTAAATGCCTCCTAATATAGCAGAGCTGCTGATTCCTCAAAATAAAGACTCCACCTCAACTTCCTCTCACGGCGCGAACCCAGCGCTCATGCACATCCTCTCACACACGTCGCACTCATGAGTTGGCGCTATGATCGCGCCGGTTATCCGCGTCTGGTTCAGACTAACCTCCTGCTCTACTATCGGTTCATTGCTCTTCCTCATGTTGTTGTGGACCAGTTCGTGTGCATCGCTCAAGAGGACTACTGCCGCATCCTCAACCATGTGGAGAAGAACACGCACAAGGTGGAGGAGGAGGGCGAGATCGTCATGGTGAAGGAGCACCGAGAGCTGGACCGCAGCGGCACCAGGAAGGGCCACGTCGTCATTAAGGTGAGGAAGAGTCACGCCACGCATTCATCTCCCTCGCTGCTCAGAAGCGGTCACTTTAATGCTGGTCAACGACACTTTAATAAAGGTTGTGATCAAAATAACCAGCGCAAGATGACCCTTGATCACACCAACCCGTAAGAGCAGACACTACAAAACCATCATTTGGCTTCCATAACGGCTCATCTTTCAGGCTAGTGGAAACATCCATGACACACATTTAAGTAGATCTTTAAAGTGTAGCTTTTCATACACCAAACTTTCCAATCTACATTCTGAAGGTTTGTTCATATATACCTACGTTCCTAAAAGCATGTATTTTTATCCAAAATTCCCTAACATGTCGATGCATTTTGAACCTGACTTTATCCAATGTGCAGATCTCAGTTCTGGAAATGTATGCAAATGAGTGCATATTTAATTAGATAATGCCTCATTTGAATATTTAAACATTCCAGAAAGTGTAACGCAGAATCTTCTGGTTTAATGTGGCTGGGGAAGTGTGGAGAGATCTATTAAAAAGGCTATTTGTGTGCGAGTTGAACTCGGAGCGTTTCCCTATTTTCGGTGTCAGATGTGTCGTGGCAGAGCTCTCGGAGCTGCTTCCACTCTGTCCTGATTGGCTGTAAAGCAGGCGGTCAGGGTCAGGGTCAGTTTCAGGACTGCTGATGTCGGTTTCTGATCCTCTGGAGAACGACAGCTCTTCGTCACGCCTGTTGTGCCTGTTGTCTCTTCAGACTTCGTACTGTTATTAGGGATGCATCGATATGAACATTTATAACCGATAACTCTTTATAACCGATATATCAGCCGATAAATCTAAACCTAAATTTTTATATAATTTTTGAGAGTCTGATTACAAAAACAAAAGTCACGTCCCAAACACACAATTATAACATTATGTAGTTTATATGACAGATTTGTTGAACTGAACTGTATTTTTAAAGTGATTTCAATCATATTTGAACACCATCATGGTGAACAGGAGCATCTGAAGAGGAAACAACACGTTATTTATCAGCTTTAACATATCGGCCCATAGCGATAACATTAAAAATGAACATTTATATCAGCCGATGCCTATAATCTGTACACTCCAACCGTTAAAAGCAGTTTTCCTCTTGTCTCGTGTGCATCAGGGCACTCCCGAGCGTCTGATCATGCACCTGGTGGAGGAGCCGTCGGTGGTGGACCCTACTTACATTGAGGACTTCCTCCTGACGTATCGCACCTTCCTGTCCAGCCCCATGGAAGTGGGCAAGAAGCTTCTGGAGTGGTTCAAAGTGGACAGTCTCAGAGACACGGTGTGTGCGCATCAGTTCTCAGTTTCTCACACAATATTTGATTTTTACCAATATGTAGTCGTTTTGCATGCTGTTCTTGTCTTGTCTGTCTCTTGCCCCTAAAGAGACCTTTGCAAAAATAAAAAACAGACTTCCGCTCGCTCACTAGAAACGCAGCAAAATGGGTTGATGGTGCAATAGGCACGACTCTATATCTATTCCACATTCTGCAAAATCAACAAACACAACAAGAAATGCGTTTTCGTTTCGCAGTGTGTTGAAATGACTTCTTCATATCGAAGCGAAACTCTGTTGTTCAATAAACTCACGTTTCACAATCCTCTGATGTGTCACAGAAAATGATTTACACCAATTAAAAACATTATCATTACAGTAATCCTTAAGTTATGACTGTTAAAACGATTTTGTATAACAAAAAACATTGTGGTTCAAACTTCTATCCATTTTAATTTAACTTAAAAACTTAAAAGTAATTTATTTTTTTAAATGTGCTTGACATATCTTTGGCCGCATTTGCATTCGTGACGCGCCACAGGTCTGAACCACTGCTCTACATGATGAGTTCATAAAAACCATTGGTACAGTAAAAAGTGATCACTATTTTGATTTCGTTTGGGCAATATTTATAAATCTTTATCAGCCAATTAAAAAACATTGGTACAGTAAAATGTAATAAAATTCGGTTGCACTTTATTTTAAGGTGTCTTTGTTACACTATTATTATACATTTAAGTATCGAGTATTATTAAGTAACTACATGTACTTACTATAGGGTTAGGATTAGGGTTTGGGTTGTTTAGGGTTAGTTGCATGTAATTATGCATAATTTATAGTTATTACTATAGTAACAACATGTAACAATGACACTGTAAAATAAAGTGTTACCTAAAATTCCATATTTCACAAGATCAAACCCCCTTTATTAACCACTTAGTTACACTTTATTTTTAATATGTCCCTATTAATATTAATGATGTACATGTACGTACTTTAGGCTCAGGGTAGGATTTGGTTTAGGGTTAGTGCCTGATTTATGGTTATTACTATAGTAAACACATGTTACGTGTCACAAGGACATGTTAAAATAAAGGGTAACACTTTATTTTACAGTGTCATTGTTACATATGTTTCATGTATTTACTATAGTAATAACTAGAAATTATGCATAATTATGCAATTAACCCTAAACCAAACTCTCATCCTTATTGTTATAACTCAGTACTTAAATGTATAATTACACTGTAATACTGACGCCTAAAAATAAAGTGTTACCAAATAAAATGTTACGAATCACTTTGTTTGTTACAGGTGGGGGAGATTTTCTTAATTCAGTTCTATCAGCTCTTATTGCGAGTCATTTAAGAATTTTATCGGCTGCTTCCGACGTTGTGCCGATAATATCGTGCATACCCATTTCTTGCGGTGTTGTTTTGGTAGTAAATAATGGTTTGCATGTGCTCTACAGGTGACGAGAATCGTGTTGTTGTGGGTGAACAATCATTTTAACGATTTTGAGGGCGATCCAGTGATGACTCAGTTCCTGGAGGACTTTGAGAAGTTACTGGATTTCTCGGTGAGTGTCGACATCAGACAAATGCCAACATGGAAATATCAGGGAATAGGGATTTTTAGACCCTTGTGAAAAGTTATGTACTTTAATGTAATTTCTACTGAAACGTGTTTGTCACGTATTTAAATATGTATAATCACACATTTGTAATGATGAAGTTGTAATAAAATATATTAACTTTAAATGTAATATCGATTAACATACCAAAATTAAAATTATAATCAAGCACTTTACAGATGTTAGTCAACAAATCAAAATAATGCACTTCTCTAAAGCATGACAAGACTATTAAAACATTATTTAAAATGAACATTAAAGACATTATTGTGCTTTTTAAAGGTGTTAAGAAACCCTTAAGAGGCCTTTAATTTAATTAATAGTACACTTTTTTATTTTCTTCGAAGATACACTACAAGTGAAAAATGAATAAAATCTTCAAGCATCGTGGAAATGTCATAGAGAATCAGTGAGAAATGAAACACAAAACTGTATAAATGAGCATTTTCACATTACAGCCGTGATTTACTGAATCAAAATGATCGTTCTGATCTTTGCATCAATGTTTGTGTTTGTCTCTCAGAAAATGAAGGGTCACCTGCGTCTGCTGAACATTGCGTGCGCTGCGAAGGCCAAGTGTCGTCAGATCACTCTTCAGAAGCCGTCCAGAGAGTCTCCGCTCTTCTTCACGGTTCAGGGCGGCAGCGAGCGGGGCTTCGGCATCTTCGTCGAGACCGTGGAGCCGGGCAGTAAAGCGGCGGAAGCGGGGCTCAAGCGCGGAGACCAGGTACTGATTCGAGGAACGCGCTCTGCTTGGAAAAACACTTGCCGTATTAATATTTCAGCATGAACACATTGTGCTCGTCTGTCCTCAGATCATGGAGATCAATGGGCAGAACTTTGAGAACATCTCATACTCCAAAGCCATGGATATCTTTAAGAACAACACGCACCTCGCTCTTACTGTGAAGACCAACATCTTCGGTATGTCACAGTGCACATGGTGTCGGGGGGAGTCGGTACAAAATCGAAGATAAATTGACATTTTGAATAATTATAACTGCATAAAGAACATTTAGACTCATTGAAAGTTTGAGCGTCACATGGGTCACATCGTTTGACGTGCTCTCTCTGAAAGTTGTTCAGTCGCTAGACTGTTTTTGTTGTGGGTAATGTGTTTAAGAGCATGTTTCCACATCAAACGAGTGCATACATGCTCAGCAGTGTATCCAAAAAATCTAATAAAATTTGTACATGGAAAGGCATGGAGATAAACACAGCCCTGACTGTAATAACTGCTCTCTGTTTGGTTTCTTCAGAATTTTTACCTGCGACAATCGAGGAAATTTTCATTGACACCTTGAGAATTGCTTTCGCTCACTGTGAGAAACCGGCCAAGATTTAAATCTCTTAAAAGAACATTGAACATTTAAATCTCTTCATGGAACAAAACTGACGGATATAAACAAAAAAGATAAATAAACAAAACCACATGACATTTTAAAGACAAACGCTAGCTGTGTCATGCATATGAAAATTAGAAATGATGACATTTCTTATTTTTGTATGTATGCATGTAAAAATCCTGCTTTGGAAAATAATAATTATGAAAATGAAAGTGAGATAAAAAGTCATATCAATCAAAAAGTGTTCAAAATCAAAAGTGTTATGACATGAAAAAAAACATTTCGACTTTATTTCATAATTACTACGTTTATCACGTGACTTTTTATCTCAAATTTCTACATAATTTTTACTTGGTGCTCTGACAGCATCTCATAATCACGACTTGGTGTGTCATAATTTTGACGTTTATCTCAATATGACTTTTTATCTCATAATTTTGACTCACTTTCAACTTTTTTGCAACTACGATTTAGAATGTCGAAATTTTTTCACTCATAATTTCGACTTTTATCTTATGACTTTTTTTATCTTATAATTATGACAAAGTTTGTCATAATTGCGACTTTTAATCATAACTATGACAGTTCAGAATTTTTACCTGCGACAATCGAGGAAATTTTCATTGACACCTTGAGAATTGCTTTCGCTCACTGTGAGAAACCGGCCAATATTTAAATCTCTTAAAAGAACATTGAACATTTAAATCTCTTCATGGAACGAAACTGACGAAGATGGAACAAATCAGACCAATATTTTAAATCTCTTCATGGAACAAAACTGACGGATATAAACAAAAAAGATAAATAAACAAAACCACATGACATTTTAAAGACAAACGCTAGCTGTGTCATGCATATGAAAATTATAAATGATGACATTTCTTACTTTTGTATGTATGCATGTAAAAATCCTGCTTTGGAAAATCATAATTATGAAAATGAAAGTGAGATAAAAAGTCATATCAATCAAAAGTGTTATGACATGAAAAAAAACATCACAACTTTTTATATTTCGACTTTATGTCATAATTACGACGTTTATCACGTGACTTTTTATCTCAAATTTCTACATAATTTTTACTTGGTGCTCTGACAGCATCTCATAATCACGACTTGGTGTGTCATAATTTTGACGTTTATCTCAATATGACTTTTTATCTCATAATTTTGACTCACTTTCAACTTTTTTGCAACTACGATTTAGAATGTCGAAATTTTTTCACTCATAATTTCGACTTTTATCTCATGACTTTTTTTATCTCATAATTATGACAAAGTTTGTCATAATTTCGACTTTTAATCATAACTATGACAGTTCAGAATTTTTATCTGCGACAATCGAGGAAATTTTCATTGACACCTTGAGAATTGCCGACCAATATTTAATATTTAAATCTCTTAAAAGAACATTGAACATTTAAATCTCGTCATGGAACGAAACTGACGAAGATGGAACAAATCAGACCAATATTTTAAATCTCTTCATGGAACAAAACTGACGGATATAAACAAAAAAGATAAATAAACAAAACCACATGATATTTTAAATCTCTTAATAGAACAAATCAGACCAACATTTAAATCTCTTACTAGTTTTGATCACTGCAGCACTGATATTTGTTCTAGACGACACTATAAATACATAGAGCATGTGTTTATGATGTGTGTTGTGGAACGCGCTAAACAAATACATTTGGCTTGATTTTGTCTTGCAGTTTTCAAAGAGCTTCAAAGCCGTGTGAGGCATGAGAAGAAGAACGGTGGTCCTCACATCCCTAAGATTCAGGAGAGGAAGAGCAACCGCTTCTCCATCCCGGATCTGCCCGGAGACATGGAGTTTCCCACGGACAGCAAGAGCCGCAAGAAGATGAAGGCCAACACGGTGTCCGGAGGACGCAACAAGATCCGTAAGATGCTGGAGAAGACCAGATTTAACATCCTGCCCCCGAAACCCTTCAGGTAAAGACACGTTCCTGTGTGGATTGAGTTCACTTCCTCTCCTCCATTCTCCATTCGTGTCCGGATTATTCGTGCTCGTCATTCTCACGCTCTCACAGGGTTTAAACCTCCATTCATCCATTAGTTTGACAACCGTCAGGAGCTGATGAAAAGATGTTCAGCGCTTATCAATCAAAAAGGGGGGAAAAATAAGAGATGACATCCTGAATAAAGAAATCAGTGTCTGTTTTAGTCATTTCAAGAGTTGTGACATTGTTTTCAGTTAAGCACTTATGCTTTTATTCATTTCGATAACTTCAGACAGATGTATTTGAGTTAAACTCACAGTGCCCTCTAGAGGCAGGACAGGACAGGACAGGACACACCTGTAATGTAGTGTTGTTTTCTCATTGTGGTCAGAGAAAATGTGCTCATGAAAGTTACACCACGTCCTAACCAGACGCGATAAGATTCCATCGACAAGCACTTTCTTCACATCCGACGCAACAAAATCAATCACAACAAAGCGGATAACTAAATCAAATAATTAAAGTTTTCATTTATTTGTTTAGCAGACATTTTTATCCAAAGCGACTTACAAGGGGAGCAATTAGGGGTTAGGTGTCTTGCTCAAGGGTACCTTAGTCATGGTATCAAAGGTGGAGAGAGTGCTGTTCATTCACAATTCCTGCCGGCGTGGGAATCGAACCAGCAACCTTCAGGTTACAAGCCTGACTCCCTCACCATTAGGCCACGACAACCCACCAAAATGGGTTCAAAATCAAACCATTCAATTTAACGCGTTCATTTGGTGTGATTAACTATGGAAAATATTACATTGATGACCAGTACGTCGTCTTACATTGCAATGCAGTTCAGTTACAAACACGATGCAGGTCAATGACTGACTGCTTGAGGAAGACTGTCAGAATGCATCTAAAATGGCTCCAAAATTCAAGAATTTCTTATCGCGGCCGATTCTGATGCATGCGGTATCTTGGTCTTGTTAGACCTCATGTGCTGTTCTGCTCGGCTTGACTGGCTGCATAGTTGGCTGGGTGTTTCTGGAACAGTATTCAGTTGGTTTCAGTCTTATTTAACCAGTTGTGTCCAGTTTGTTAGCTTGAGGAATCACAGATCTGATACTGTGCCTCAGGGTTCAGTGTTGGGCCCAATTTTATTTAACATATACATGCTTCCACTTGGGCAGATTATCAGGAAATACAGTCTTGGGTATCACTGTTACGCAGATTTACATCATCACTAGCCCTGATATCCATGGGGGAAAGAGCTTTTTCATTTAAAGCCCCCAAACTATGGAATTGATTCCTCTTACCATCAGAAAACGCACCAACATTGGGGCACTTTAAGTCTCTTTTATTTAAGGCTGTTTTTAATTAGTTATATTTTCCTTGTTGTTTTTGTTTTATAGCACTTTGGGTTTAAGAAAGGCACATTATAAATAAAATGAATTATTATTATTATGATTATTATCAGATACATTATGAGTGAAAAGTCTTATATTCATATCATATGATACATCTGAGCAATATCACACAAGCAAGAGTGTCTGCACGATTACAAAGGTGATATTGATTTTATACAACAGTTCAATTAACAATAAGTTAGTATTGTGTTACTGTGTTCACACCGCACACACAGACGCCAACATACAGCGACAATGAAGTCGTCTGCTGGATTTACCGTCACGTTCACGCTGACCCAACAGATATTGGCGAACTTGTTGTGGGTGAAGCCGTGGTGACTGCGATGGGAAAGACTTGAATTTATTCAGAGAACTGCAGTTCATCTGGACAAACGGTTTCTTTAGAAATACTAAATACTTCAGCTTCGATATTTGTTCGCTGTTTATGATAAAATTCGGTTGCAGTGACAATAATTTCTCAATTTATGTCAGGAGTGCCAAATAATCAATTGGTAACTTATGATATTCACTCACGTCTGCTGTGGTTTATTTGTGTTCGCACTGAATACCGTCCATTAGGGCTTTTAGTCCAAATGTGCCCTAGTTTATTATTTATTAGACCGAATCAAAATTTCTATTCATTATTTACTGATTCATGCGATCGGATGACCATTGGCAGCATGAAACATGAAGCTAATAAACACACAATTACGATCCTAACTGATTTGTAGGTGATTTTCATGAGGTTTGGGGTATCTTTATATCAATAATGGATGTTTACATTAGACTACGTCAGATTTTGTTGCCGTTTGAACGGGAATTGAACATGTTCAGTCGGGTGAAAACAATCTCCGACCAATGGCAACGAATGATGACGGGGTAACACACTGATCCAACAAACTCCGCCACACGTGTCTGTGCAGTTTGAACTTCACATTCACAATGCCGTCAATATTGTTTATTTTTGCTCAGTTTTGCCAAAGAGAGCAGTTCCACAGCAAAACTGTTGTGCATTTTTTGAATGAATCCGCAGTTTTTAACTGAGCGAGCCAATGATTCAGTGACTCATTCGACTCATACGTTCCTGAATGAATCTGTTGAATGAACGATTCAATGACTCACTCACCTCCTGACGGTTTTAGCTGGCTTATTTACAGTATCATTTCACTTTTCATTCAAACCCATGCCACCTCTCAGCTTCATTAAACAGTTTGTGTTAATGGCTACACGTATTTTATGTGTAATAAATTCTATGTTGAATCAAAATATTTCTTTCTAAAGTTAATGTTTGTCATGTCTATTCAATGCTTTTTCTCATTTAACACAATAATGACTTTTGATCGTTGAAAAAATGATCGTTTTATCACGTGTCACGTCTGGTTCGGACAGCGTTTAATGCCACAGTGCAAAAAATCTGAATGTCCTAAAACAGGCTTCATGTTGTTCATGCACAGTGTGTTTCATTTTTGTGAAGTTGGGGTGAATGTGAGTCCAGTAAGAGAGTGTGTGTGTGTGTGTGTGTGTGTGTGTGTGTGTGTGTGATTGTGGGTCGTCTCTGTGCTTGATGCTTGTTCTGCTTGACATCACGTGTCTTCTGTTTTTATGGCTGCTTCACTTGCACAGGGGACTGTTTGGGTAAGAGACACCAGCTCAACACTCACTCTCTCTCTCTCTCTCTCTCTCATGTCATTAGAGTAGTGCAGCACATCCTCTGCCAGAATAGATTGCGTGAACATTGTGTTTCATGTCGTTTCTTCTTCACATAAACCGTCACACTCGCACTCAGTGTCTTTGCGCATGCTCACAACACATCTTTCACTTTTTCTCTGTCCTACGTGTTTTTTAAAAAGTTGCATCGTATCCTAATCAGGCACGTTTCCAACAGCCAATCAGAGCATGATGTTTAATATACAGTTATTACACAACAGACTAACATGTCCTGTGATCGTGCCGTGTTAGGTGTTTTCTGTGATTGGTCAACATCTTTTCCTCGTGAAAATGAGCCGTGTCATAGTGTCGTCACATCTTGTGTGGAAGTCGTTCTTTTCACTTCATTTTTCTGTGAAATCACAAGCGCTATTTGTCACGTGACCCGGACAAACGCTAGCTGTGTCATGCATATGAAAATTAGACATGATGACATTTCTTATTTTTGTATGTATGCATGTAAAAATCCTGCTTTGGCAAATCATAATTATGAAAATACAAGTGAGATAAAAAGTCATATCAATCAAAAAGTGTTCAAAATCAAAAGTGTTATGACATGAAAAAAAAACATTTAATAACTGACTTCATCACAACTTTTTATATTTCGACTTTATTTCATAATTACGACGTTTATCACGTGACTTTTTATCTCAAATTTCTACTTAATTTTTACTTGGTGCTCTGACAGCATCTCATAATCACGACTTGTGTGTCATAATTTTGACCTTTATCTCAATATGACTTTTTATCTCATAATTTTGACTCACTTTCAACTTTTTTGCAACTACGATTTAGAATGTCGAAATTTTATCTCATGACTTTTTCACTCATAATTTCGACTTTTATCTCTTGATTTTTTTTATCTCATAATTATGACAAAGTTTGTCGTAATTCCGACTTTTAATCATAACTATGACAGTTTTTTGTAATTTCTATTATCTCATGACTTTTTATCTCATAATTATGACAAAATTTGTCATAATTTCCACTTTGATCTCATGACTTTTTATCTCATAATTATGAAAGTTTGTCATAATTTCAACTTTTATCTCATGACTTTTTATCTCATAATTATGAAAGTTTGTCATAATTTCGACTTTTATTTCATGACTTTTTAATCTCATAATTATGACAAAGTTTGTCATAATTCCGACTTTTAATCATAACTATGACAGTTTTTTGTAATTTCTATTATCTCATGACTTTTTAATTTTTTAGTTATTCATAATTATGACATAGTATGTCATAATTTCGACATATTTCATGACTGCAGTTTATGACAATTTCGACAATTTCGAATATCATGATATATATATATATTTTTTTTAATCTCATAATTATGGCTTAGTATCTCATAATTACAGTAGGCTCCAAAAATATTGGACCTGTAAAAATTTGTTTGTGCAATTTGTCCTCTTAGACTTCAAAATATTCACAACAATCTAACTGTTAATTAAAGTTAAATTAGTTTTTTTTTTTTTTTCAAAATTCCAAAAAATTAAAAAAAAAATAATTTTTTTACAGTTTACCAAAATTTACCAAAGCTTGATTTTTTTTTTCTTACGTGACGGAAATGAGCTTCCATACCTGTGAATCATGCTTTACTCCATCTACAACGGTTTGGGATGCTGTTGGTGCACTTGGAGTGATAGATGGAGAAGGCTGTTATTGATACAGTCGGTCTCTCTGCAGCATTAGCCCATCTGTGTAAAGGTCAGCGTCTGATTGGCAGCGAGTTTACCCATGAGACAGCGCTGTTTCCTCTCGTCTGAGACGTCACATGTGCTTGCCCTTCTTCTGCTGTGTTTGCTCATCTCAGGCTTGTGTGTGCGTATTCGTTGCTCGTGTCTGTTTAGAGCGCTTTCACACTGCAGCCTCGCGGTTCAGTTGTTGCCCGTCGGCGAGCGTCTGCAGCAGATGACGGTGTGTTAACTGCAAATCAAAACTGGGATCTTTCTCTGAAGCATCTTTCCTTTTTCTTTGACATCACGTAGAGGATTTTAACTAAGCTGTTTTTCTTTTTAATAGTAGTTAAAAGCCATTCTCAATCTAGTTCAATTAAATCAAGTGTGAAAACGGCCTAAATGTGCACCTCTTCCATCATGTGTGTGTGTGTGTGTGTGTGTGTGTGAGTGTTTGTGCTGGATGTGATCCATCTCTCTCTGTGTCCGCAGCGACAGTGGCTTGTCTCAGTCTCAGGATGACAGTATCGTGGGCACTAAGCAGTGCCGGCACAGCGTGGCCATAATGCCCATCCCAGGCAGCCTGTCGTCCAGCAGTCCTGACCTGCTGCAGCCCGCCGCCAGCGTCCTGGACTTCAGCAACCCCTCAGGTAACACATCACAGCACCACAGAACCACGGCACACACCGCTATACACATAAACACAACATATAGCGCTGAAAATAAACACTTTATGCAATATATGCACCAAATGTGTGAGAACAGATCAATACAGTGTGCAGTGCAGTAGAAAAAAGGCCGATATCATGACACCCTTGTTAGAAAGTGCGCTTAATTGTATTGATTGTGAACTTGTGGTGTTCTTCAAATCTTAAAGGAATATTTTCTTAAAAAACTGCACTTGCAGATAATATAATAGTAATGCTCTAAAAGGCCACTTAAGTGTGCTTAAAGAGTATATTTTTTTTAAAAATTGCACTGTCAAATGTGCATTTTAAATCATCGTATTTTAATAATCTTTTGTTAACACTTTAAACACTTATTTTGGTGTGTTGACTAACATAGTAAATTATATAGTAGATTATAATGTTAACTCTAGTGTCTTATTTGATGTTTAAATGTACCAAACTGGAACTTCATCATTATAAACATGACAGAGTTTCAATGGCAATAACATTAAAATATATATTTTAGTTTAACCATAAATGCTTGTCAGTAAATTCATCGGTGTAGTTTTAACCACACACAAGTAGGTCACAAAGGTTTTTCAAATGTTCAGCTTATTACATTTAATATTAATTTAAACTAATAGATTTTATTTTAAATGTAAATAAATTATGTTTTAAATTATTCTGTTCACATTTAAGTATATCCTTATAAAGTATATTATGTCTGTAAAAAGTATAATTGTTTTCAGATTAGTGGGTTTCGTCTGTGTATGAGTGGATCTGAAGCTGTTTCTCCTTATTTCAAGTTCTGAAAACGTTCCTCATTTAGATTAGACCTTTAGTTAGGAAGGATGCCAGTAGATGTTTCCTTTCCGCAACTTCAGCTCTAGATTTGTGTCAAATGAAAGCTGGTTTCAGATCCACTGCACAAGAATTGCACTCAGTGTTCATTATAAGAGATGTTCATAACGGGGAGGGCATCTTTAGATTAGTTGTGATGTCTCCGGTGGTGGATCATGTGTGCTGTAGCTGTCATGTGTCATCTCTCTCTCTCTCTTTACTTTCTCTCTGTGTGTTTCTTGGCTCCTCCAGTGGCTGGTTTCTACTGTAAGTACACCTGCTGTACACATCACACACTCTTTTCTGTTTCAACTCTTGTATGCTGTTTAGTTGCATGTTTGTGGCATGAAATGTTTTACACTCAATGTCCAAAAGCATTTGATTGTGTTCCACTCCCGTAAGACTTTCATTCATCTTCGAAACACAAGCCTTCGAGATTTCTGTCATTTAAAACATTTGGACGATGCATCAGTGTTTAAACCATTGCTTGAGAAGATATTTGAGCCAAACATCTCATCATTGACCTCCGTTTCAAATGTCTCCGCCTGTCCCGTGTATTTAACTGAATCTCCTTCCTCTTGGTGGTTACAGACATTCCAGATCAGGTGATCCGTGTGTTCAAGGCCGACCAGCAGAGCTGCTATATCATCATCAGTAAAGACACCACAGCCAAAGATGTCGTCTCGCATGTGGTCAGCGAGTTCGGCCTCATCGCCACATCGGAGACCTACTCGCTGTGCGAGGTCTCCGTTAGTCCTGAAGGGGTCATCAAACAGCGCCGACTGCCGGACCAGCTCTCAAAACTAGCTGACCGCATCCAACTCAACGGCAGGTAAGAGCAGAACCAGGATCTCTTAAGGGCTGATAACATTACACTTTTCATTCCATTGACTTCCAGGGTGCAGGAGACAGAAAACACAAGCTCATCCGAGTTTCGCTGCATTTCAGAGTTCAGACCGCAGCCTATAGTGTGAGTCTCTAGTGTGCCTCTTGAGAGCAGGAGAGTGAAGTTTACTCGCATAGCTCTGACTAGCTGGCCTCTGTTACACTCACCCCCCTAAACCTCACTACCATCCGGGTCACGGCACCAATGTAACCCCTCTACCCGGGTCCTTGAGGTCAGAGGAGTGAGGTTTACTCCCACAGCAACTACTAGTTGAGCAGGACGATTACGTCACTGTTTTCTGCAGTGCTGTTATACCTAAATTAACTAGTCTAATAACTACTGATATTTGCAACGGAATGAATCAATAATATATAGAATAAGCTGCACAATGACACCATTTTCTTATTAATGTAAAGCTGCTTTGCCACAATTTGCATTGTAAAAAGCGCTATATAAATAAAGATGACTTGACTTGACTTGACTCCGGTACATTCACCCCCCTGAACCTCACTCCCATCCGAGTCACGGCACCACTCTAACCCCCTCCGGTTCAACTCACACTGCTCCGAGTGGGATTCCAACCTTTTAAAGCCAGGGTAGTGAGTTTTACTCACACAGCACTGACTAGCTGACCTCCTTTACCCTCACCCCCTTAACCCTCACTCCCATCCGGGTCACGGCACCACTGTAATCCCCTCCGGATCTACTCACACTGCTCCCGAGAGGGATTTGAACTGGCATTTCTGGCATGGGAGGCAGGCGCCATAACAAGGACCGCAGCCTATTGTGTCAGTAGCTAGTGTGCCTTTTGAGACCAGGGGAGTGAGGTTGACTCACACAACTTTGACTAGCTGGCCTCCGTTACATTCACCCCCCTAAACCTCACTCCCATCCGGGTCACGGCACCACTCTAACCCCCTCCGGTTCAACTCACACTGCTCCGAGTGGGATTCCAACCTCTTAAAGCCAGGGGAGTGAGGTTTACTCACACAACTTTTACTAACTGGCCTCCTTTACACTCACCCCCCTAATCCTCACTCCCATCCGGATCACGGCACCACTGTAACCTCCTCCGGATCTACTCGCACTGCTCCCAAGAGGAATTTGAATCGGTGTTTCTGGCATGGGAGGTAGGCGCCCCAAATAGGACCGCAGCCTATTGTGTCAGTAGCTAGTGTGCCTTTTGAGACCAGGGGAGTGAGATTTTACTCACACAACTTTGACTAGCTGGCCTCCGTTACACTCACCTCCCTAAACCCATCCGGGTCACGGCACCACTGTAACACTTTCCAATTCTACTCGCACTGCTCAGAGCGGGATTTGAACTGGCGTTTCTGGCATGGGAGGTGAGCACACTAGCAAGGGCCGTAGCCTTAGCACCACTATAACCCCTTCCGGTTCTACTCCGTGCGGGAGTCCATGCAGCATTTCTGGCATGCAAGGTGGGCATGCTAACAAGGAACTAATTAACTATGACATATTTTTTTTTTGATTACAGAAATCTTACCTGCTTCATCTATGCATTATATGCAATTTTATTACTTTATGTTGTGCCAATCCAAATGCATGGAAATTTTATATGTAATTCAAATACATCAAGGCCTAAACACTCCATTGAGAGTGACACCAGACTGCGCCTGATTACACGGTCTACAGAGCTAACAGATCCCAGAGGGACACAATGATCTGCGCTGTTCGACAAGGCTTCAATGGACGTGACCGAAGCTGACAGACTGTACAGTAATCCCGTCATTCCTGTGTTTGCGCCAGGTACTACCTGAAGAACAACATGGAGACAGAGACGTTGTGCTCCGATGAAGACGCTCAGGAGCTCTTGAGGGAGAGTCAGATCAGCCTTCTGCAGCTCAGCACCGTGGAGGTGGCCGCTCAGCTCTCCATGAGAGACTTCGGCCTGTTCCGGAACATCGAGTCCACCGAGTATGTGGACGACCTGTTCAAGTTGGACCCGGGCGGTGGCGGCGGCGGCCATCTGAAGCAGTTTGAAGAGATCATCAACCAAGAGACTTTCTGGGTGGCCACTGAGATCCTCCGCGAGCCCAACGCGCTCAAACGCATGAAGAACATCAAGCACTTCATCAAGATCGCCCTGCACTGCCGCGAGTGCAAGAACTTCAACTCCATGTTCGCCATCATCAGGTGAGTTGGCCTTTCGGTCGAGCTGTTCTCCGTCCAGTTTCTCAGTGATAATGAGAAATTAATCCGTCATTTAAATATGAGACACCTGACAAACAGTTCAGTCTGTGAAATCGTTGTAAAAGGCGTCTTTGCCATGGCTGAGAAATTCCCCCTCAAAAGATTAAAGTCATTATTGAGTTAAATGAAAAAAGCATTGAACTTTTAAGGCTACAATGTAGCCATACATTTTTTCAGATGCTGTATCTGATCTGCATTCATTCAATAAACGTTTTGTTTACTGGTATTCTACACAATTTCAGAATGTAATAATGGCTGTGCGTTATCCGTGTTTTGTTTTTCTCTCATCAATGCAATTTCCCGGTGTTTTGCGTATAATCAGGTGACATTTTTTCTGCAAAATATGGTCTAAAAATGATTTATTGTTGTACCATAAACACACTTCAGATTTTTGTTATCACTAAGAAGTCAATGCAGAAGATACAACAGAATTCCAGCAATATTGTTTTAATAAGTAAATAAACGTTTTTCATAGTGTGAGTAACACTAGAACGAATGAAACTGGAAAAATGAATGCGCCCAGCATCTTCCTGCATCCATTTTAAAAGTGTATTGATGTATTTATGTGTCGGTGTCTCTGTGTGTTTTTGGATTCAGTCTCAGATAGCAGTGGATGTCTTTGGCCAGTTCATTTAGTTTGTTTGTTTGTATATTTTTGTGTCAAAATAGTTCAATTAGTCTTTTTATGTACTCATTCCAGATGTTTTTAGTGATGTGAACATATGCAGTCGTGCCAATAAGTTAACATTGTTACGCGGAGTCAGCGGGTTGAAATCCAAGTGCAGCTTTATTTCCAAAACGTAGTCAGAGAGGCAATGGTCAACTCAACAGCAAACAGTAGTAACAGGGAAAAGGCAAGCTCGTAGTGAATATCCAGGCTAAACAAAGGGCAGGCGGATAAACAGCAAAACGAGAAAACAGGCAGAAATTAGACAGACAAAAACGCTCAGAACTGTTACAGTGGAACAAGACTTCGCACGTGACAAGTGTGTGAGGGTTAATTTAAATAGGGACATAGATTTGGCAATGATTAGCATGAGGGTAAGGGACTTATGGGAAATGTAGTGTGGTGTATGGAGTCCATGATATGAGTGGGTGACCTCTGGTGGCAGGTGGATGGAGGACAACGGAACGGATTCATTACAAACATACACCTTGCAATATTTTTTTAAATTTTAGTGATAAAGTTGCAGCAGATATTTCTAAATTACTCACAAGACAAAGTAATAACAAAATAATTACTAATGATAACATTTACAAAAAAGTTGACTTGCTCTTGGTTCCTCTGGGTATTATGGTGGTCATGCAGCTTCCCTCTTATTTATCGATTTATTTATTGTTAAAGATCTCACGAGCAGGGATGCAGATGTTCAGGAGGTCATGCGCTGTGTTTTTTTGTGGTCTTCAGTGGTCTTAATCTGGCTTCAGTAGCTCGATTGAGGAGCACGTGGGAGAAACTACCCAGTAAGTATGAGAAACTGTTCCGCGACCTTCAGGACATCTTCGACCCGTCGCGCAACATGGCCAAATACCGCAACATACTGAGCAGCCAGAGCGTGCAGCCTCCCATCATCCCGCTGTTTCCTGTGGTCAAGAAGGACCTCACCTTCCTGCACGAAGGTCAGTAGGTCAATATATGTATATGTATAGGTTACTTAAACAGGTCCTTAAACTGTCCATCGTCTCTTATCTTGCTCAGGTAATGATTCAAGTGTTGACGGCCTGGTGAATTTCGAAAAGTTGAGGATGATCGCCAAGGAGATCCGAAACGTCGTGCGCATGACGTCGGCCAACATGGACCCGGCGCTCATGTTCAGACAGAGGTGAAGACTTGCACACGGACACAGAGCGAAAGGAAAGCATTACTGTGAAGAGAAAACACTGTTTGTCTTCATGTGCAAGATGATGAGATCAAGTCTCGCCCTGCAGCTCGTGTTTTTATTTAAGCATCAAATTAATTTAATGTCAGTCAGTGTTCACAACACAGGCTCAGTTTTTGGGATTGACAACCGCAAATCTGTCTGTATGGACGGAAACAGGAGCGTTTTTTTTACTTTTTACGTTTTTTGCACTCCATTTTAATGGTTAGATAACATTTTAGTTATCAAAAAGCATGCCTAATAGAAATCATGAAAATTATACAATTTATTTAACAAAAAATGAAAAATTTTAATGAAATACTTTTCATAATACTCTCAAAATCCATTTTATTTTTACCAAACTCGGTGTTTTTAAGTTTTCTGGATTTCATTTTAATGGTTTAATTCAATTTTAATAATCTAATTAACTTAATCCATAAAAACAAGAACATTTATTATTATTATTTTTTTCTTCTGAAATTCTGTGCTGTGTATTTAATTTTTTCTAGAAATTAAATGATGGCATAAAACATTAATTTATCTTTCAGTGCTGCACAACTGAGCTTTACTGTTAAAATTAAAGCATGAAATAAAAATTGTGATTATTTCTTAAAAGTAATTTATTATTATTATTATTCCTTCTTATTAATGTTAGTAATATTATTAAATTAAGACGGCTACATTCTACTGTACTACAGTAATATATTTCTGTCACAATTTCTTCTTTCTGTTTCGACGGGTTGCAGTGAAGACCTTTAAGTTCTGTGTGTTTATTATATGATGATGCTATTATATCAAAATGCTCATGAAGTGACTCTGGAGATGAAGTTCATGCGTTCACGTCCTCATATATGAGGCGGCACAGGCTGTAAGTTACCAAAACCGCTCATGAAAACCTGGCAACACGCGGTAGACGCGCATTTACTAGTCTGGTTCTGTTCGCACAGCGCGGTTTTTCCGAGAACGCAGTTTTGAGTCATGAAGTTTTAGTTCAGCAGAATGCAGTAAATAACTGAAGTGTGTGTGAACGTAACCTCGAATTCAGGACTGACAACCGTGATCGGCAGGTGATTTCTCTGTCTTTGTGGTGGTGGTTTCTGTCTGTCTGAGTGTTTCTGTCTTTCTCTTCACCTGTTTTCTGCCTCTCTTGGGCTTTGCTTACAGGAAGAAGAGGTGGAAGAGTTTAGGGTAAGTGTGCTGTCCTGCATGTCCTGAATGTGTCATGATGGTTAACCTGGACACACCAACTCCTGCAACTCTTCCTTCCTTCCTCTCATCCTCTAAACCATTCATCGTCATGTAACAGATCTGTTTTGATCCGTTTACTCTCTGCATTAATGGAGCTGAATGCGTTGCATGGCTGCATCACGCTGCTGTCGTCATCGTCTGCTCAGACGATAAATGTTTATGTGTAACGTTTCATGTTCACAAATAAATGGAAGGACTTTCACAAAGAGAAATTTGATAAATAACTTCCAAAAATGCTTCTGAAAGAAGTCTCTTCTGCTCACCGAGGTTTATTATAATATTATTACGATTTAAAATAAATGTGAATATATTCAATTCAATTCAATTCAAATTTATTTGTATAGCGCTTTTCACGATACATATCGTTTCAAAGCAGCTTTACAGAAAATGGATGTCAACATTACAACATTAGCAAATAACATAATTTAGTTAATTAATTTACAATCAGAGTTAACTGAAGTTAGAAGCAAAAATTACATTAATAATAATTAGGATATAGAATTGGGCAATGTGCAATATATAGTACAGTGTGATTTATATCCAGTGATCAGAGCTGAATTTTCAGCATCCAGTTTTCAGAGTCACATGATCCTTCAGAAATCATTCTGATATGATGATTTGAAGAAACATTTATGATTATTAACAATGTTGAAAACATATTTGTGCGGAAATCGTGATGCATTTTATTTTTCAGGATTCTTTGAATAGAAAATAGACAATATGTTAGACATTACTTTTTATCGATTTAATGTGTTCTTCTTGAATAAAACACTTAAAAAAAAAAAAAAATCATAGCCCAAACCTTTAAATGTTAGTGTACGTTTGCAACAGCTTCTCCAAGAATAAAACAATTTCATAAACAACACAAAGGAATTGAAAAATAAGATTCATAAAAACGGGTTTTCGTTAGTGATGCGCCAAATATCGGCCACAATATCGGTATCAGCCGATATATTTATTTTTAGTGTTATAAGAAAATTGGGCTGATATATTAAAGCTGATAAATAGTGTATGATTTCCTTCAGCGGAGACTCTTCAGATGCTCCTGTTCACCATGATGGTGTTCAAATATGATTGAAATCACTTTAAAAATACAGTTCAGTTCAACAAATCTGTCATATAAACTACATAATGTTATAATTGTGTGTTTGAGACGTGACTTTAATGGAGACGTGACTTTTTTGTTTTTGTAATCAGACTCTCAAAATTTATATAAAAATTCGGATTTAGATTTATCGGCCGATATATCGGTTATCGGCTTTCAAATTATCGGCCGAAATGTTCATATCGGCGCATCCCTAGTTTTCATTTTTCATGTTTGCAAGACCAAAATAAATGCTTGTGCTGTATATGGCCATGATATTTTTTGTGGATCTGTTTGTGAATGTCTTCCCGTTTGTTCGTGAACGTCAGCGCAGAGGAGTGGCGTCTCTGAGCGTCTCGTGTCAGTTGTCGTCTCACTCCTCGTCCGCTCCTCTTCCTCAGGTCTCTGAGTCAGGGCAGCACCAACTCAAACCTGCTGGACGTCCAGGGCAATCACAAGAAGCGCGTGCGCCGCAGCTCTCTGCTCAACGCCAAGAAGCTGTACGAGGACGCGCAGATGGCCCGCAAGGTGAAGCAGTACCTGGCGCACCTGGAGGTGGAGACGGACGAGGAGAAGTTCCAGATCATGTCGCTGCAGTGCGAAGCGGCCTACAGCACACGTGCGTACGCTGACCAGCACCGATCGTCACTGCAGGGTCAGTTAAAACTAACTTCAGACGAGCACGCGGCCTGTCGCCGCCATCTAGTGGCCGGCCAGACAAGATTTAATATTTGTGGATTTGCTTGATTTTCAGTCAGCATCATTTTGCAGATTAGTAGGAACTCTATCTGTTTTTTTTTTCAGTTTTATTAATGTTTGTGAAGTAAAACGATTTTTTTGTTCATCTCAGAGGATGTGTAGAGAGTTTACTATCGCACATACAAAGTTGTAAATTTAACGGTAACACTTTACTGTAAGGTTTTTTTTGTTAACATTAGATAACAAACTAACAATATTTCTACAGCATTTATTTATCTTAGTTAATGTTATTTTCAACATTTACTATTAAAATCAAAAGTTTCATCTGCTAAAATTATTTAATGAATGAAATTATGGGTAACACTTTATGTATGAAATAATATCATTTGCAAGCTATTAGTTTATAGTTAATTCATAGTTAATTAATTGTAGTCTCTACATTGTTCATATATTATTAGGCTTTATTAGGTTCTTCATTCATTGCCACTTTAATTAACAAAATTATTATTATTTAATTAGCTCAAAAAATAGTAAAATTATGTTTTTTATGGTTTAACAATTCACGGAAAACTGGAAAATTAAGTACTTTAAATCAACCTTTATTAGACATTATATGCATTAATATTAAGTGTTCCTTAATATGTTTACATATACATTAAACACACACACACACACACACACATATATATATACAGTATTTGCTTAATGTATTTGTAAACATTTTAAGAAACACTCAATACTAATCCAATTAATGTCCAGGAAAGGTTGATTTAAAGCACTTAATTAATGACATCTAAAGTGAGAACTGTTAATACGTTGTTAACAAAGCATAATAAAAATGAGCTACTTAACAATAATTTTGATAATTAGAGTGGCACTATTTGTATATAGTGTATATATATTTATTAACAATGAAGAGACTACAATATATAAACTATGAATTAACTATCAACCAATAGCTTGCAAATATATAATAGCTGTATTTTTATTATGTATACTTGTTAGCAACTTATGAGCAAAAATGGAATATTGCACAAAACATTTACAGTGCATTCAAGGGATCAATGTGTAAATGTGTTTCCATCATAGATCCACCACAAAATAGAGTTTTTTTATGCATATTTTCATAAAAATTCATAAAATCGTGGTAGAGATCATCACGAAACATCTGACATACAGAAAAATGTCTGTCACTCACCTCAGTTCCCGGTGTCGTGTGTGTTTCCTGCAGTATCGAAGAACCTGAGCGAGCGGCGGTCCACTAAATCGGACATGTCCCCGGTGTCCATGCGCTCCGGCCTGTCTTCAGCCAAGCCTCAGAACCGTGTGTCTCAGGTGCTGCAGGTTCCTCCCGTCAGTCTTTACCCGCTGCGCAAGAAGAGCATCGCTAAAGACCTGGCGGCTTCCTTCAGTACGTGACCATCACGATACACAATTCCTTAATAATTACACATATCATTTGGACTTATTTTACCTGCACTTTTTTCATGATTTAATGTACGGCTCCCTCTGCTGTCTGAGCTGTGTCAGTGACATCTGACCGAGCGTCTGCTGTGTCCTTCAGGTCCCAACTCTCCACAGACGCTGAAGAAAGCGGCCGGTGCGGCCGAGGACTCGAGCGTCAAGAGATCCGAAGACGCGTCCACCGTCTCGTCCCTGCACTCCAGTCCTACCGTCTCCCCACAGGGATCTCCTCGCAAAGGTGCGACAAACCACTGGACTGCCTGTATTTCAGCAACTGTAAAACAACAACATAAATTGACCATAACTTTGACCATAAAACTAAGGCTTTAAATTAGGACCGTCGATATAAAGCTTTTATTTGATTAATTAGTTATGGAAAAATAACTCGAATAAAATGATTTAAAGCAGTTAACGCACTCGTCCCATCCCAGATCTACATTTCATACAGTTGATTCGTGACGAACATGAAGCACGCAGTTAAAATACCCCTAAAATTCAAGACATCAGGGCAAAAATGCCTCTCTATAATATTTATATCATATGATATAGTTGAGCAATATCACACGAGTGCTGTTTGATCGTGAGTGCAAATGTGATATTGATTTTATTCAACAGTTCGATGAATAAGAAGTTAATATTTTGTTACATTTTAGACACAATATCTTCTCTTTCTGCTCAACAAAAATATTATCTATGAAGCCAGAGCAGAACTGTTGTGCGTCTCATTCTGAATGAATCCTCGTTCTGAACGACTCGATCGGGTGAATCAATGATTCAATGGTTCATTCATAATAAGAGCCATTTACTTCATTCTTGAGTTGAATCAACCGTTTAAACAAATCGAATGAATGAATGAATGACTCAATAACTTACTCATTTAGATATTGACTGCCCCCTACTGGCAGTTTTATTTTCTTATTTAGAGTAACACTTCAAAAAAAAAAAAAATCATATTTTGGAGATAGTTTGCCCAAAAAATGAAAATTCAGTTTATTTACATTTACTCAAGCTCATGTTGTTTCAAACTTGTATGACTTAATTTCTTTTGTGGAACATAAAGCATATTTTGAAGAATCTTGGTAACCAAACTGTCTTGGTCTGTAAATATATCTACAGATATATCTATCTTTTTTGTCATTAATTAGATTAATGTATTGGCACATCATGTAATTAACTAGATTAATTAACTTGGCAGCCCTAATTTAAATATAATCTTACTCAAACTTATTATTGGCATATTGATATATACAGTGTGTACGGAAAGTATTCAGACCCCCTTAAATTTTTCACTCTTTGTTTTCTTGCAGCCATTTGCTTTTTCCCTCATTAATGTACACTCAGCACCCCATATTGACATAAAAACACAGAATTCTTGGCTTTTTTGCTGATTTATTAAAAAAGAAAAACTGAAATCTCACATGGTCCTAAGTATTCAGACCCTCTGCTGTGACACTCATATATTTAACTCAGGTGCTGTCTATTTCTTCTGATCATCCTTGAGATGGTTCTACACCTTCATTTGAGTCCAGCTGTGTTTGATTATACTGATTGGACTTGATTAGGAAAGCCACACACCTGTCTATATAAGACCTTACAGCTCACAGTGCATGTCAGAGCAAATGAGAATCATGAGGTCAAAGGAACTGCCTGAAGAGCTCAGAGACAGAATTGTGGCAAGTCACAGATCTGGCCAAGGTTACAAAAACATTTCTGCTGCACTTAAGGTTCCTAAGAGCACAGTGGCCTCCATAATCCTTAAATGGAAGACGTTCGGGACGACCAGAACCCTTCCTAGAGCTGGCCGTCCGGCCAAACTGAGAACCCAAAGATCACTGTGGCTGAGCTCCAGGGATGCAGATGGGAGAAAGTTGTAGAAAGTCAACCATCACTGTAGAGTGGCCCGACGGAAGCCTCTCCTCAGTGCAAGACACATGAAGCCTGCATGGAGTTTGCTAAAAAAACACCTGAAGGAGTCTGAGATGGTGAGAAATAAGATTCTCTGGTCTGATGAGACCAAGATAGAACTTTTTTGCCTTAATTCTAAGGGGTATGTGTGGAGAAAACCAGGTACTGCTCGTCACCTGTCCAATACAGTCCCAACAGTGAAGCATGGTGATGGCAGCATCATGGTGTGGGGGGGTTTTTCAGCGGCAGGGACAGGACGACTGGCTGCAATCGAGGGAAAGAACAAGTACAGGCCAAGTACAGGGATATCCTGGACGAAAACCTTCTCCAGAGTGCTCAGGACTTCAGACTGGGCCGAAGGTTTACTTTCCAACAAGACAATGACCCGAAGCACACAGCTAAAATAACGAAGGAGTGGCTTCACAACAACTCCGTCAACAATTCTGTGTTTTTCTGTCAATATGGGGTGCTGTGTGTACATTAATGAGGAAAAAAAATGAACTTAAATGATTTTTAGCAAATGGCTGCAACATAACAAAGAGTGAAAAATTTAAGGGGGTCTGAATACTTTCCGCACCCACTGTATATATATGCATTTTATGTAAGTATCTGTTGTAAAGATCTCATTTACATCACAAGCATCAGAATTTCATATTACTTTTTTGCCAAATAAATATCAGCATCTGCTCCAAAATTGCATATTTTTATGTGCACAAGATTAATGACATTCATGCATTAAAGGATACTAATCAATTAAGGACTTTCCCATCAATCTCTCCCAGCAGGCGCCGCTCCCAGACAGAACTGCGGTCAGCTGAACCTGTCGGGTTCGTCCTCGTCTCTGGCCAGCGAGGTCGGCTCCAGAGCAGCGGTCGGTCGCACGTACGGCATAGGTGGGGCTTTCCTTCATAGACAGATCCTGAGGATGACCTGTCAGAGCGGCAGACAGGAAGAGAATAGACAGAGACAGGAAGAGCGCTCAGCAGAGACCCCACGCAAGCGCTTCAGGTCCCCCTTCACACTCTTTAGAGACAGGTCCAGGGACAGAACTGAGACATTGAGACAGGACGATCAGCAGACAGACAGTCTGAGTCCCGCAGCAAAGCGGCAGAAAGACAGACACTGCAGGAGGAAAACTGTGTGATCACATGCCATTATGTGCTGTTCCTGTTCCTCACCCAAGTTAAAACACTAGTTCAGCCAAAGAGGAAGATCCTGTCGTCACTTATTCACCCTCACTGAGCAGTTTGACCGATCAAAGTTCGATTAGGTTAAATGTGTGATTCAGTATTGGTTATTTTTCACACACGTTTCAGAAGAGTTGAGTGAATGTTGACAGGATCTTACAGTGCTTTAAGTGTGATTGTTCAGTGTTGTTGATGATGCCGTCATATGTGGTTCTTCTCTTTATGATAATGATGTGACTCTTTCATCAGTTGTGTAATAAAGGCAGATGTTCGGATTGCGCTGTTGGGTCCGTGTCGTGCTCAGCGATGTCCTGCGAGTGTGACGGCAGACGCTCTGATCTTCTCTCTGCTCTCTCCGACAGGTTACGCCCTCATGCCCGCCGGCAGGTCCGACCTGTCCGACTCCAGCGAGATCTCTTCCCGCTCCAGCATCGTCAGTAACTGCTCTGTGGACTCCATGCCCACCGCGCCCGTCGTCAGCTGCCCGCCAGAGACGGCCGGGAACACTCCAGCGGGCTGCGGTCAGCCCTGCACGAGGTACCGTATCCCACAACACCTCAGCGATTTATTTATGCTCGATTCGAAACATTCTCAGGGTTCCCTTAAAAAGTCTAACATTCCCTCTCAAGCCATAAACACCTAAGATATCTTAAATAGCGCAACAAAACTCGTAGAAGCAAAAAGCGCACATTTCAAAATAAGAGTCCGAGTGACTCTAATTGACTTTCTATGAACACATTATCATAAAGTCTTAAAATTAGTTTGATCAAATTTAAAGTCATATAAAAGCCATTTTAAGTCATTTGGGGATGCAAAACTTATTTGGTTTTAATCAAACCAAACCTGCCAAGTGTGAACACACCCTTAAGGTCACCTTGATTTTAAAGCGTGAGGAATATTCTACACAACAGCTGTAAACTGTGACATGAACATGTGGGTCATTTTGTTCAATTGCGAGATTTAAACATCGTCCGATTTTCCATTTAGAGATTTAAATGTGGGTCATTTTGTTCATTTACGAGATTTAAATATCGTCCGATTTTCCATTTACGAGATTTAAATATCGTCCGATTTTCCAGTAAGAGATTTAAATGTCGGTCATTTTGTTCATTTACGAGATTTAAATATCGTCCGATTTTCCAGTAAGAGATTTAAATGTCGGTCATTTTGTTCATTTACGAGATTTAAATATCGTCCGATTTTCCATTTACGAGATTTAAATATCGTCCGATTTTCCATTAAGAGATTTAAATGTCGGTCATTTTGTTCAATTACGAGATTTAAATATCGTCCGATTTTCCATTAAGAGATTTAAATGTCGGTCATTTTGTTCAATTACGAGATTTAAATATCGTCCGATTTTCCATTAAGAGATTTAAATGTCGGTCATTTTGTTCAATTGCGAGATTTAAATTCCGTCCGATTTTCCATTAAGAGATTTAAATGTGGGTCATTTTGTTCAATTGCGAGATTTAAACATCGTCCGATTTTCCATTAAGAGATTTAAATGTGGGTCATTTTGTTCAATTACGAGATTTAAACATCGTCCGATTTTCCATTAAGAGATTTAAACGTCGGTCATTTTGTTCAATTGCGAGATTTAAATTCCGTCCGATTTTCCATTAAGAGATTTAAATGTGGGTCATTTTGTTCAATTACGAGATTTAAACATCGTCCGATTTTCCATTTAGAGATTTAAATGTCGGTCATTTTAAGTCATTTGGGGATGCAAAACTTATTCATATGTACTGATATATTTGTACACAAACCAATTTCAGCACAGATATATAATTGAATAAATACGTTTTAATCTTGTAGTCACTCTGAATGTGCTGCAGCCTGTTTTAACAATCTGAGAAACATGATTTATTTTCAGATTGTATGGGTTTGTTTTATTTGGATATACAGTGTTCATTTTATGTGTGCAAAAAAATTTTTCAAAACATTTGGTATCTCAGACTAACCTTTAGCTGGATTTATGAAATTATGTTTATTTGTCCTGTGGTAAAACAGGTCGAGCATTTACAGTCTTGAACTTTATGATGTGTTGTATTGGTTTTCACACGCAGCTGCAGACTTCATAATTCATCTCATCTTACTGCGTCTCTGTCACAGTTTACAGCTGTTGTGTAGAATATTCCTCACGCTTTAAAATCAAGGTGACCTTAGGGGTGTGTTCACACTTGGCAGGTTTGGTTTGATTAAAACGATGTCTGGTTTGATTGTGTCATCCTAACTCTGGTACAGTTTGACTAAAACTTGAACGCAACTTGGACCAAAGACATCTAAAGCACTGTCCACACCACAGCTATAACGATAACATTATAGAGAAATATCATTGGGATCACTTTCAGAACGATTTTTTTCCAGCTGTTGAACACTTAAAGCCAATCAGAATGCATTCTAGTTTGCGTATTTAAAATGGCAGACGACATTGCGGAGGAGTTGATACTGTTTGACAATACTTTAAAGAAAATGGACATATGGAAAACAATCGGTCAAAACCTTGGAATAAATGGTGAGGAGTATTAATGATGAGACCAGGCTACGAAACCGTGTAACGTAAAATTACCTCAGGTATCCAGCGCTGGTTTCCACAACATCGTCTCTTGCTTCCTTTGAAGTTACAGTGAAAAAAATTGGCTTTGTCAGCTAAATTCACTCTTAAATTAGATCGATTACACGCTCAAAACGTGCCGCTGAGGACATCTAAAGCCGTGGAAATGCAACAAGAACAGCAAAAACATGTTGTACTCACTATGAAACTGCAGAAGACATTTATCGTTCGTTGGTGTGGACGCAAATATAGTTATCTTTATAGCTATCGTTCTTGGTGTGATCTTTAAGTCTCCAGTTACTGAGAAGGATCATTTGTGGACCGACGCTTAGTCACTGTGCACGTTTCTTTCATCCTAGTTCATCTTCGTCTCGACAGTCCGCGGCGAGGGAGTCCACCTTCACGTCGTCCACCAGCGGCGAGGAACTGACGGTGCCCGAGCACACCTCTGTCTCTGAGCTGGCCGACAGCGGCCGCGGGAGCTGGACCTCCTGCTCGAGTAACTCCCATGACAACCTCCAGACGCTTCCGGGCCAGCGAGCGCCGGACCTGCTCAACCATCGCCACACGCCCATGGGCGGCCCGATCGCCGAGGTGGAGGTTGGCCCGGGTTTGCCGGAGGACAGTTGCTCCAGAGACGACCCTGAGCTCAGTCAGTCCAGACAGAGCTGGACGTCCTCCAGCTCGCTGTCGGACACCTACGAGGGCAGCTGCGGCACCATCAAACGCAAGACCGCGGATCACGCCGCCTCCGACGCGCAGCACGGCACAGACGCTGCGTACAAGATGATCACGTCCAGCACGGAGAAGGGACTCATAGGTGAGCCTTGGCTTCTACACGTGACACCGGCAGATTTCGCCGTCCTCTCATTGGAGGATCAGTGTGCAGCTCTTCTGGCTCGCGCTGCTCAGTGCTTGTGTCTTGATATTAAGAGATTTAAAATAAAGACTTCAGTATTGGCCGTTTTTGCCATTAAGAGATTTAAATATCGTCCGATTTTCCATTAAGAGATTTAAATGTGGGTCATTTTGTTCAATTGCGAGATTTAAATATCGTCCGATTTTCCATTAAGAGATTTAAATGTGGGTCATTTTGTTCAATTGCGAGATTTAAATATCGTCCGATTTTCCATTAAGAGATTTAAATGTCGGTCATTTTGTTCAATTACGAGATTTAAATATCGTCCGATTTTCCATTAAGAGATTTAAATGTGGGTCATTTTGTTCAATTGCGAGATTTAAATATCGTCCGATTTTCCATTAAGAGATTTAAATGTGGGTCATTTTGTTCAATTGCGAGATTTAAATATCGTCCTATTTTCCATTAAGAGATTTAAATGTCGGTCATTTTGTTCAATTACGAGATTTAAATATCGTCCGATTTTCCATTAAGAGATTTAAATGTCCGTCATTTTGTTCAATTACGAGATTTAAATATCATCCGATTTTCCATTAAGAGATTTAAATGTGCATCATTTTGTTCAATTACGAGATTTAAATATCGTCCGATTTTCCATTAAGAGATTTAAATGTGGGTCATTTTGTTCAATTGCGAGATTTAAATATCGTCCTATTTTCCATTAAGAGATTTAAATGTGGGTCATTTTGTTCAATTACGAGATTTAAATATCGTCCGATTTTCCGTTAAGAGATTTAAATGTGGGTCATTTTGTTCAATTACGAGATTTAAATATCGTCCGATTTTCCACTAAGAGATTTAAATGTGCATCATTTTGTTCAATTACGAGATTTAAATATCGTCCGATTTTCCATTTAGAGATTTAAATGTGCATCATTTTGTTCAATTACGAGATTTAAATATCGTCCGATTTTCCATTTAGAGATTTAAATGTGCATCATTTTGTTCAATTACGAGATTTAAATATTGTCCGATTTTCCACTAAGAGATTTAAATGTGCATCATTTTGTTCAATTACGAGATTTAAATATCGTCCGATTTTCCATTTAGAGATTTAAATGTGCATCATTTTGTTCAATTACGAGATTTAAATATTGTCCGATTTTCCACTAAGAGATTTAAATGTGCATCATTTTGTTCAATTACGAGATTTAAATATCGTCCGATTTTCCATTTAGAGATTTAAATGTGGGTCATTTTGTTCAATTACGAGATTTAAATATCGTCCGATTTTCCATTAAGAGATTTAAATGTTGATTGGTTTTGTTACGAGATTTGAATATCGGTCGTTTTTTTCCCATTAAGAGATATAAATGTGACCAATCCGTTATTATCTAGCTAGTATTAAACACATCAAATGCAATTAAATTCATAAAAAATCTGTAGCGCTGATCTTCAGTTTGTAGAAAAACACAATTTATTAGTCACTTCTTTTAATGACTAAAAACATAACATTCAACGGAACATACTTCAAATTTGTGTCACCCAGAAAGTGACGTGATTTAACATCCTGGTAGAGTGACTGCGTTCGGCCCATCATTAACTAGTTAATGAATCAAGACACATTCTGTTTATTTAATGTTCTTCTGTCAGATGAATAGAATGTATTTTTCTGGAAAGGTGACGAGTTTTGTGCTGCTCAACGTGCAAATCTGCTTGTGTCGTGACTCGTGCATGCTGTGTCAGTTTCTTTGATTTACGTACCCCATTTCTTTAATTGATGTTTGCTTTGTGTCTGTGTGTGTGTTTGTGTGTTTTGTTTCTTTCTGTGCTCCTTCCCCTTCATCACGTCACTTCCTGTTCCTCTACACCTGCTTCCTGCCAGTGTACTGTGTTACGTCACCCTGCAAAGATGATAGGTTCAAAGCGCCGCCCCCGACTCCGCCGGGGTACCAGGGCCTGAGTCTGGGCGACGCGCAGGACGGAGGAGCCTTGCGGCCGGCCCACGTAAAGCCGCCCGAGTATAGCGTGGCCTTGCAGAGGTGCAAGCTGCGACACAGCCTGGCCGAGCCCAACCTGTCCCGACCGCCCAGTGTTTCTCTCCATTCTCAGGCCGATAGCGAGGAGGGTATGTGGCCGATCCCTGCGGAGATGAGAAACACGTCTGGCTCGCTTTTCACCCCCAAATATAAAGAAGCAAATGGTATTTTACACAAGGAAAATTGCATTTTTGATATTTGTGGTGCCAAATTTAATCAAAGCTGACACTACAGGCAAAAACATTTTCGTAAAGTTATTTGCATTCATAGATTTCAATTATAATACATATCTTTAAATAAGATATTTTCTCCACTTCAGCAGCTTTTCATACACCAAACTTTACAGTGTTAATTCTACATTCTGAAGGGTTGTTCATATCATTCGCCTGATTTATAGAACATTTAATTCCTAAAAACATCGTGAAAATGTTTTTTTTTCTCTCTCTCTGTCTATTGACAGTATTTTCTGATTTATGGAGAGATAAAAAGAGAGATCCAAAATCCTCAATGACCTTTAATATGTCCACAAAATCAAACAAGGATTTTGAACCTGCCTTTACCCAATGTGCAGATTTCTGTTCTGGAAATGTATTGAAAATTTATGAATATTTAATTCTCATCGACAATAACGGAGACTACTGACAAACTCTATGCTAATCGGAAAATTATTATTATGTTTTCACGGAGCCCCGCAAATGACATACAGGAAAAAAAGTCAATCATGCAGACAACTTACTATTTCATTCCCTCGATTCGCTAAATCTTGGGCACAATTTACTATTTCATTCCCTCGATTCACTAAATCTTGGGCACAATTTACTATTTCATTCCCTCGATTCACTAAATCGTGCACAATTTACTATTTCATTCCCTCGATTCACTAAATCGTGCACAATTTACTATTTCATTCCCTCGATTCACTAAATCGTGCACAATTTACTATTTCATTCCTTCGATTTCACTAAATCTGGCGCACAATTTACTATTTCATTCCTTCGATTCACTAAATCTGGCGCACAATTTACTATTTCATTCCCTCGATTCACTAAATCGTGCGCACAATTTACTATTTCATTCCTTCGATTCACTAAATCTGGCGCACAATTTACTATTTCTTCCCTCGATTCACTAAATCGTGCACAATTTACTATTTCATTCCCTCGATTCACTAAATCGTGCGCACAATTTACTATTTCATTCCTTCGATTCACTAAATCGTGCACAATTTACTATTTCATTCCTTCGATTTCACTAAATCTCGGGCACAATTTACTATTTCATTCCTTCGATTCACTAAATTGTGCGCACAATTTACTATTTCATTCCCTCGATTCACTAAATCGTGCACAATTTACTATTTCATTCCCTCGATTCACTAAATCGTGCACAATTTACTATTTCATTCCTTCGATTTCACTAAATCTTGGGCACAATTTACTATTTCATTCCTTCGATTCACTAAATCTGGCGCACAATTTACTATTTCATTCCCTCGATTCACTAAATCGTGCACAATTTACTATTTCATTCCTTCGATTTCACTAAATCTTGGGCACAATTTACTATTTCATTCCTTCGATTCACTAAATCTGGCGCACAATTTACTATTTCATTCCCTCGATTCACTAAATCGTGCACAATTTACTATTTCATTCCCTCGATTCACTAAATCGTGCGCACAATTTACTATTTCATTCCTTCGATTCACTAAATCTGGCGCACAATTTACTATTTCATTCCCTCGATTCACTAAATCGTGCACAATTTACTATTTCATTCCCTCGATTCACTAAATCGTGCGCACAATTTACTATTTCATTCCTTCGATTCACTAAATCGTGCACAATTTACTATTTCATTCCTTCGATTTCACTAAATCTTGGGCACAATTTACTATTTCATTCCTTCGATTCACTAAATCGTGCGCACAATTTACTATTTCATTCCCTCGATTCACTAAATCGTGCACAATTTACTATTTCATTCCCTCGATTCACTAAATCGTGCACAATTTACTATTTCATTCCTTCGATTTCACTAAATCTTGGGCACAATTTACTATTTCATTCCTTCGATTCACTAAATCTGGCGCACAATTTACTATTTCATTCCCTCGATTCACTAAATCGTGCACAATTTACTATTTCATTCCCTCGATTCACTAAATCGTGCGCACAATTTACTATTTCATTCCTTCGATTCACTAAATCTGGCGCACAATTTACTATTTCATTCCCTCGATTCACTAAATCGTGCACAATTTACTATTTCATTCCCTCGATTCACTAAATCGTGCACAATTTACTATTTCATTCCCTCGATTCACTAAATCGTGCACAATTTACTATTTCATTCCTTCGATTCACTAAATCGTGCACAATTTACTATTTCATTCCCTCGATTCACTAAATCGTGCACAATTTACTATTTCATTCCCTCGATTCACTAAATCGTGCGCACAATTTACTATTTCATTCCTTCGATTCACTAAATCGTGCACAATTTACTATTTCATTCCCTCGATTCACTAAATCGTGCGCACAATTTACTATTTCATTCCTTTGATTCACTAAATCGTGCACAATTTACTATTTCATTCCCTCGATTCACTAAATCGTGCACAATTTACTATTTCATTCCCTCGATTCACTAAATCGTGCACAATTTACTATTTCATTCCCTCGATTCACTAAATCGTGCACAATTTACTATTTCATTCCCTCGATTCACTAAATCTTGTGCACAATTTACTATTTCATTCCCTCGATTCACTAAATCTTGTGCACAATTTACTATTTCATTCCCTCGATTTACTAAATCGTGCACAATTTACTATATCATTCCCTCGATTCACTAAATCGTGCACAATTTACTATTTCATTCCCTCGATTCACTAAATCTTGTGCACAATTTACTATTTCATTCCCTCGATTCACTAAATCTTGTGCACAATTTACTATTTCATTCCCTCGATTTACTAAATCGTGCACAATTTACTATTTCATTTCTTCGATTCACTAAATCGTGCGCACAATTTACCATTTCATTCCCTCGATTAGCGAAATCTCGTGCATGATTTAGCCTACTGATTTTTTCCTGATGTCATGTACATGTCACTCCATACATTTTACATTCAGTGGCTGTAAAAGGAACACGATCGTGAACTCTTTACAGACCAGTGGCAAACTAAGGCAGGAATTGTTTGTAAATTGTCAGTTGGCGTACAGAATAGGCTTTATTTTAGGCAAAATATCATTTGCGTTGGGGTGAAATGTGACCTGGTCATGTTTTAGTGACATTGGGTGTAACCAGCGTTTGAGGTTTGGGATGTAACGTTGCTGTCAGTGTGTGTTGATGCTTTGCTGTGTGTTGATGAAGCTCTCAGCACTGACCGGCGGTGAGGCTGTGAACTCAATGACCGTCTTCATGTGTGTCTTTCAGATGAGCAGGTTTCTGCCGTGTGACTGGACGTCCGCGCTTCACCGACGCTCCTGCTTCAGAGAAGGTACAGGTTTGCAACACATTTAACCACAAAACCCATCCATCCTTGATCGACCAACTCGCCGAAGAACCAAACGCTGCTCCCCTCTCTCCAAAGCCTTTCAGTCAACGTCTCATTTTACCCTCGGTTCCTCTTGGAGAAAGCAGACTTTCCTCTCATAGTGCTTGAGCATCACACCATGTGCATGCAGCGCCTTCTTGCATCCAACATGGTTCAGAGACAAACTTTTATGGTACTTTAATGGTGCACACCTTCCTCAACGTCTGAACGAGCTCTGTCCGCCGCGAGATCGGGGCGGTTCTCACCCTTACGCATGGTTTCAGCATCTGACGCGTTTACACACGTCCTCGGTTTACAGTGTTTTCTCTCGCTGAAATGCGCATCGTGCTGCCTAGTTTTTTACGCAATAATAACGGTGTGGATGCCGCACTGACGACGTCGTCCGATTTGTACAGTCTAAGCTATTGGATTTGCTGCTCCTGTCGTTGTACATACTGAGCGAGATCAATTCTGCTTGTCAAGGGAAAATATATTTATATGCTAGATGTGCATTTTCATTCCTTATTAGTTCACGCTCTTTGGACAGAACATTTTGTATAGAATGCAAATGGTTTCATAGTCGTTGCTCTCTGTAAGCAAATTAATACGTTTGTATATGAACTTACCCTTAGATGTATAGGGTTGAAATGAAACAAATAATGTATTATATTAAGGGACATTAACTGGAGTATTACATTTTTATCATTTACATTACCTGTCTGGACCCAGATGCTTTTCTTCTTCTTTTTAGTATGTTGTTTTGCTATGAACAGCATTGATTGTATTAATGATATAAGCATAAAGGGTTTTTTAATGTATGTTTTGTTGTAAATGAATGTTACTGATCGTGTACAGCTGAAAAGAGAGTGCGCTATATAAACTGTATTTTCACTATTTTGTTGAAATAAATCTGGGGTTGTGACCGCTCCTGTTACCGGGCAGAAATTATTTGTTTCTCGAAATGTTTCGCGTTATGTCTCGATTGCCATGGATTTCCAGAGATGACATTAAGTAGGCAAAAAAGGTAAATGCCTCATCTTTGTTCTTTTTGTTCTCCATTTATAAATGCCCTGAAACATGAGAATGAATTTCATATTTCATCTGTATTTGGTGTGTGTCTAGTTTGTGGATTGATATTCAGATTTCTTTTAAATGCGCTGTCATAGACATGCAAATTTTGCATATTCAGGGTTTTTTTTCATAGTGACTCTTAATTTTATAATGCTTATAGCTCCAAAAGTTGGACACTTTTGAAACCATCGTCATGTCGGCCTGCTTGATTTGTTCTTGAACCTCATTTATAAAATATTGTCTAGAATCCATCTTACATTTTATATTGCGATCGTTTCTCGAAAGTGCGTAAGTGTGATTCAGACAACAACCGTGTGCATAAAAAGGAAAAGCGCATACATCATAGTTTTTTGGTGTGGATTTTAGCGTGAAAACTGTCCTTCACATCCTAAATCAGTTTATACCTGTACGTTTAAAAATGGTCATCTAGTCAGGTCATACTAGACTCAAATACACTATTTGTGGTTTGCAAAATCTTTCCCAGTACAGTTTTGGTCAGTGTTCTTACATTAAAAAATAAGGTTAATAACAACAACACAGAGGTAAACACAAACTGATGCACACCTGGGGGGATTCCACAAAGCAGGTTATGTAACATATCCAGATATGTTTAAGAGTAAGTAAGCCGATAACCTCAACTTTTGGTTCCAAAAACTGAGGTAACTTTCAGGATGTGTAAGTAGTCATAGCAACTGACTCTCTGAACATGAACTCCGGAGCAGGTTATGTTTGAGGATTAGTTTTCTTAAATTTATATAACCTACTTAGTGCACATCGCCACCTATTGGTTGTGTAAAACTTTTTATTGAATAAGTAATCTTTATTCACAGAGAATAAGAATTATATTGTTTGTTTGATGCTAAATATTTAATACGATATCACAATATTATATTATACAAAACAAACTATTAGCTACATTAATATAACTATTAATTAAATAACATGCATCTGAATACCTCGTAATCAAACTAACCCTGGATCATGAGCAGAGAGTCAGTTGCTACGGCTACTTACACATCCTGAAAGTTACCTCAGTTTTTGGAACCGAAAGTTGAGGTTTGCGGCTTACTTACTCTTAAACATATCTGGATATGTCACATAACCTGCTTTCTGGAATCCCCCCAGAGTGTAAGTATACCTAAACATGTCATACCTAAAGTCAATAAATGGGGTTTTATTTGATTCATTGTCTGAAATATGGTCAGAAACTGAAGTTGTGATTCTAATTCTAAAGCGACACACTGTTTTATCATGTTTAACACTGTAAATATCGGAGAGAATTGTTTCTCCTCCTGTTTCTCGACGCTCACAGGTGCCAGATTGAGGACACGCAACAGAAACAAGAGCAGTTGACAATGGAAAGCGACCAGCTGCACACTGTAAGTTAATCAGCCAATATATCCGCATTTTAATATGCGTCTGGTCACAGAGCTTTCTAGATGGATTCTGAGGAGAAACTGCTATCTTCGTTCTCCACCGACTGGCAACCCGGGGAGACCAAATACAGTCCAAAACAAAAACAGATATTCTGACACGGAACGCACATTTCAAAGTAGAATAATCGGTTGTAGCGTCGTTTTTCTGAGAAGCTATGTTACTTTAGCATGTTTCCTAAATATCTGCAAACATATGGTATTTTTATTCTGTAGTGCAGTCAAAAAAATTACACACAGCACCTTCAAAGTTAAGATTAAAGGGGTTAGAGTTACGGTTAGGGGCAGGGCTGGGTCGGTTACTTTTAAAATGTATTTCACTACAGATTACAAAATACATGCTTTAAAAAGTCATTTGTAACGTATTTCGTTACATTACTCAAGTTTAGTAACTTAATCTAAATACTTTAGAATACTTTGGAATACTAATAAGTGTGAAACAAACACAAAAAAGGTCATTGCAAGTTTTTATCTCACAATTCTGACTTTTTCCCTCAGAATTGAGTGATATAAAGTTGCAATTGCGAGTTATAAAGTCAGAATTATGAGATATAAACTCACAATATTGAGAAAAGTCAGAATTATGAGATATAAACTCACAATATTGAGAAAAGTCATAATTATGAGATATAAACTGACAATATTGAGAAAAGTCATAATTATGAGATATAAACTCACAATATTGAGAAAAGTCATAATTATGAGATATAAACTCGCAATATTGAGAAAAGTCAGAATTATGAGATATAAACTCACAATATTGAGAAAAGTCTGAATTATGAGATATAAACTATCAATATTGAGAAAAGTCAGAATTATGAGATATAAACTCTCAATATTGAGAAAAGTCAGAATTATGAGATATAAACTCACAATATTGAGAAAAGTCAGAATTATGAGATATAAACTCACAATATTGAGAAAAGTCAGAATTATGAGATATAAACTCACAATATTGAGAAAAGTCAGAATTATGAGATATAAACTCACAATATTGAGAAAAGTCAGAATTATGAGATATAAACTCACATACTAAATTCACAATTGCAAGAAATAAAGTCAGTGTTGCAAGTTTAAATCTCCCAATTCTGACTTTATAACTTGCAATTGTGAGTTTAAATCTCGCAATTCTGAGAAAAGAAGTCAGAATTGTGAAATAAAAACTCATAATAATGAGGGGAAAAACAAATTGTGAGAAAAAGTTGCAGTGACGAGTGAATTATAAAATGACTCACAAAACATGAAAACAGTCGTGGATCATCAGGTCATGACAGGACAGTTCAGTTGACAGTTGGCAATTGTTTTATAAATTCAGTCATTTTGTTTTGTTCAGGACAGAACTAAATAAAAATAAAAACATTTTTATGATCCTCTTAAAAGTATTAAAATGTTGATGAAACTTAACTCCTCTTTTTCAGACGGTCAGAGTCAGAGAATCACCAATCGCTGTTTAAATGACATTAAAACTCAAAGTAATCACTTTGGTAATCTAAAACACTTTTCAGATGTAACTGTAATCTGATTACCACCCATTTAAAATGAAACTGTAATGAAATACAGTGACTCAAATGTTGTATTTTAAATACGAAACTAAGTTACTTGTATTTCGTTACTCCCCAACCCTGGTTAGGGGTAAAGTTAACAGTGCAACTATAAATGCAAGTACTTTAAATGTAATTAAAATACACCGACATGTACTGTACACATTATATCAAATGCTTAAGTACATGTCATCTAATAAAATGTGTGACCAAAAAATTTTGAAAATAGAAAAGGTCAAAGCTCAGATTAAGAAGAGGCGATTGTTATCCAGAGTGGTTGGTTCTTCAAACTCACACGAGCACCACATCAATAATGAACGTCCATCGGTTCTCTGCTCTCCTGCAGCCGGTCGGGTCCCAACGCCAAATCAAGCAATGACTTGCTGAATGATTCTGTATCATTGATGTGTGATGAGCTCAGGACGAGAGACGTGTCGGCGTCTGAATATTCAGCAGCACGTTCAAAGCCCTGCCAAGTTGACAGAGAATATTTTAAGTCGTTAAATGGGCGTTTTTTCCTTCCTTCAGGCCTCCATCGCTGAGACTTCTGGAAATTATTCTAAACTGCTTTTCTCAATATGCATTATAGATCACAAGAGCAGCTCTCCGAGTCCAGACAGAAGAGTATTAAAGGATGATAAAAGCGCAAGAGGCACTTCCCATTAATTGTGCTTCATGTTCAGATTTTATACATCTATTTAAGGTTTCTACGCCTCCCGGCTTGAAGCCGCTTATGTGCGTTTTATTTATTTTTTTGTACGTCACAAATGGCGATTGTTTTAATCTCGAGAACCGGTCGTTGACCAGAGTTCTTCATTTCAGACCCTTGATCGCACCTGAACCCACGAATCAAGGTCTTCAGGATCGCTTGAAACTTCCAGGCAGGGAAGAGCTGGAGAATCCCGCTGTGTGTCGTTTTTCAAGGAGGTCACGTCCGTCTTCCCCTCACATCATTAATCATTGCTTTTCTGAGATGAGGTGATTTCATTTCATCGTTAAACACTGTTAATCTTCATGATGACAGGAGTGCGTTTGTTTTTCCAGGCGTAACCTTCACTGTCAAAGATCCCGTTCTTCTGATCAGAAACGTTTTACATTTCATGGTAGAAAGTGCAGTTTGTTTTGTAGCAGAATTATGTGTTACTCTGTTTTTGATTAGATGTTATTGGTTACAACATTAATGCATTTTAAAAAGTTGATATTATAATGAATAGCTCACAGTTTTACCAGGATTCTGCTCTTCTGGTCCTGAAGATTTCCTGCAGAATCCATTTGATCTCGATTAGAGTTTAATTAATGAGGAACCCTGTGCTTAAACAGATAAAAATGCTTTGAGAAAAGTAGGGATGCACGATATATATCGGCCCAAATATCGGTATCAGCCGATATTTGTTCATTTTTAATGTTATCGGCCTGAAAAGAAAATTTGGCCGATATATTAAAGCGGATAAATAATGTGTTGTTTCCACTTCAGATGCTCCTGTTCACCATGATGGTGTTGAAATATGATTGAAATCACTTTAAAAATACAGTTCAGTTCAACAAATCTGTCATATAAACTACATAATGTTATAATTGTGTGTTTGGGACGTGACTTTAATGGAGAGACTTTTGTTTTTGTAATCAGACTCTCAAAAATTATATAAAAATTTGGATTTAGATTTATCGACCGATATATCGGTTATCGGCTCTCAAATATAAAGAGTTATCGGTTATCGGTATCGGCCAAAATGGTCATATAGGCTGATCTCTAGAGAGAATCAGTTCCAGTGAACACCTGAAGCTCAGCAGATGAAGCGCAGTTCCTCAGAGGAACAGCAGGTGTCAGTGTTCATTCAGTGCTGGAGCCCACAGTGACTCCAGTATGAGGTGATTTACACACTCCTTCAGATAAAAACCAAACAGATGTGCGCAACTCTTTAAATCCTAAATGAAATTATTTAAGTCAATCACAGTTAATTAAGTGAGACGTCTATATAACAGAGAAACTCGAAAATAAAAGTGCAACATTCTACTTCTAGAAGTTGAATTCATGCACGAAATATCATCACTTGCCTCATTTTCAAAGTCACTTTATTCATAGAGCGCATTTAAAAAATATCTGCACAATGACACTTGCAGAAATGAAATACAAGATGTGTCACTTAAAACAGAGCTTTTCCTCTACAGTCTGTTCAGGGATGAGCGGCTGAAACACGTTTAAATCTGTAACTGTGAGAGAGACTGAATGATGAAATCTGGAACAGATCAGATTGAAATGCACAGACTAAACTCAAACTGACACGCAGACGCTGAAGCAGAGACGCAGACGTGCGACCTCTGTGTGATGGTGTTTAGGGTTCGTGAGAGAGTGTCGATCACCTGAGCCGAGAGGCAGATAGTGTGTGTGTAAGAAAGAAGCTCTATTATGAGTGCAGGCCTGACCTCTTCAAAGCAGTGATTCGTTTGTTGAAGTCTCGTTTACCATCGATACGCTGTAAAAGAGCCTCAGCTGACGGATGGATGATGTCAGTCTCTGAATTCACAGCACCAGGAGAATGGCTGAAGAAACTCAACGCTATCTTAATGCCAAATGCAGGCAGGTTTGATTGAGGGTCAAGTTAAAAGGTTAAAATTAAAGGTTAAAATTATCAGTCCAAATTCAGTTGCCTTCCTTAGATGTTTTACATATAATGATCAAAAACTGAATTCAAATTCATAAATGAGATCTTTGTACCATTAAAATATTCTGCAAGTTTTTTAGACTAAAATCTGTTCCTCATAATAACCAAAGCATTTAATTAATCAATCTGTGGCATTTAATTATCTGTGACATCACACGGGGCAAATATATTTGCATATGCCCGCCTCCAGAGCGAGACACTGATGAATGTCTGCTAATATTCTAATGACTTCTAGTGGACGTGTGCAGTAGTGGACAAAAGTGATGAAAAATCAGCACCTTTACTCTTTATTCAAATGTTATTAACAAGAATTTTGTCAGATTATAGTGTAGTTGTGCTTAAAGTCAATGATCGGCCACAATATCGGTATCAGCCGATATATGTTCATTTTTAATGTTATCGTGCTGATAAGAAAATTTGGCCGATATATTAAAGCCGCTTTCCTTCAGCAGAGACTCTTCAGATGCTCCTGTTCACCATGATGGTGTTCAATTATGATTAAATCACTTTAAAAATACAGTTCAGTTCAACAAATCTGTCATATAAACTACATAATGTTATAATTGTGTGTTTGGGACGTGACTTTAATGGAGAGACTTTTGTTTTTGTAATTAGAGTCATAAAAATTTTGATTTAGATTTATCGGCCTATATATCGGTTATCAGCTTTCAAATATAACGAATTATCGGTTACCGATATCGGCGCACCCCAAGTTTTGTGATAATAACACGATGAAACATGCAAAATTACATACAAAGAAATTATGAACACATGCAACAACAAGAAAACCAACGAAATATTAATAACTGACTATATTGACTACTTTTTCCGTTTTCTATGCGTTTTTTTTTTTTTTTTACGTAGTAAAATAAAACCCGTTGCTGTAGTTTGCCTTTTTTAAACCAAGTTTAGTGATTTATTCTTGCCTCATATTTGAATTATTTAAAACATATAAAAGATTTTCCCGATATTTTGATGGTTTAATTGAACTTGTAGGGTCATTGAAACAGATATCCCCTCCGTACATCACTTCTGGACACTTGTCTGTGCAACTTTACTTTAACTCAACAGAATGTTTAAAGACGATCTCAAACGGAGCAGTTTGATAATGGCAGACCCACTACAAGTAATGAAGTTTTGTTCACGCATCAAAACGGCAGGCTAAAAGGTCGATTTTAGGATTTAAGAATCGATATCGGTTCATCAAACTGAAGATCCATTGAAGTCGATATTGTCAACACGGCCTAGAGCAAATGTGCTCGTCTGATGAAACTCTGAATGGCGTTTATATGTAGACTGGAGGCCGAGAGGACAATTACAGCTCAGTCTCAGGCTGTTTACTCAGTAGATCCCCCTCCTTCGGCTGCTCATCTCCGTCTTTCCCTTTTCTATTACAGGACGTGCAGGGAAAATAGATTTGATTGTGATGACTTTGAGAACACATGGAACTGGAGGACTGACACCGATGACCTTCTGTGGCGGTGCGTTTGATGACTGCGGTCACGAAGACGGCGTGACACGAGAGACGCACGCAGAAATCCATACATATACTTGAAGTCCTAACGGTGTCTGGCTCCGATTAATGTAAGACAGGAAATCTTGAGCCTGCTTCACAATACCAGACATCCCTGGACTAAAATTGTTCTGTGTGAGTGTTCTCGAGTTCCAGCTAGTATTATTTTGGTTTGTCAGCATGCTTCAACTTCACAATATACTTGACTAAAAGGGAACGCTGTAACTAAAATATATCATTTCGGACATTTAAAATCTAGGCAGACGGGCGATTCCTCAGCCGAGGAACTCTGTGAGAAAATCTACCTCCTTCAGCAGATGTTCTTACAGTCATCAGAAATTTAACTCGGCTGTTATACAACATGCAGAGCAACCGTTAAACTTAATGAGTCCCAAAAGATGACAGCTTACTGTCATTGATTCCCACCATGTTTAACAGCCGGCAACAGAGGTGTTCTTTGGCTTTCTCCAAACGGAAACAGATCTAGTAGGAAATAAACACCATCCCCTCATTTGCTCGAGGGTCGAGGTTACACCACTACACTATCCAAATTGCAGCCCGTGTTAAATACACAGCTCTCTGTTTTATTAAATTACATTAGAGACTGGGTCACAGTGATTAGTGGTAATATTATTTGAAGATGCTTTTTGTGACATTTAGTAAGTGTACACCAATCATTTGTGCTTATCTATGCTTTCTGACAAGACAAAAATGTGTCATATAGTAAATAGAAAAGTGAGAGGCATGCAAGGAGACAATAGAATATTTTGGGCATACGCTCTGTTCATATCTGCCAACATAATTCTTTAGCAGTGCCTTGTGCTGAACACTTTAAATATAATTGTGAGCCTGTGGGATTTACTGCAGCATCTCAATAATGCTGCGAGCACAAAATCAATGCCCAGGTTTAATGATATTTTTATATGAAATAACATCCCTAAAATGCAGTCTTGTTTTTGAGTAACTGTAAATGGAGAGCACTAACACCACCAGTAAAACCTCATGAGCGAAATTAATGCGATTTGTTTTAACTCTGCAGAACAGTTCTCCAAATGACATCAACACCTCTCAGGTCAGCGAGTCAGAGCTGTGTGGACACTCACTCCCCTGGTCTCAAGAGGCGCACTAGCAACTGATGCTAGAGGCTGTGGTTTTCAGCGTCCTTGTTAGCATGCCCGCCTGCTTTGCCAGAGATGCTGATTTGAATCCTGCCTGGAGCAGCGTGAGTAGGACGGATTTTGCGTTGGTGCCGTGACCCGGATGGGAGTGAGGTTTAAGGGGGTGAGTGTAATGGAGACCAGTAAAAGCTGTGTGAGTAAACCTCACTCCCTTGGCCTCAAGAGGTTCGAATACCACTCTGAGCGGTGTGATGAGAACCGGAAGGAGTTACAGTGGTGCCATGACCTGGATGGGAGTAAGGTTTAGAGGAGGTCAGCTAGTAAGAGCTGTGTGGACACTCTCTCCCCTGGCCTCAAGAGGCGCAGTAGCGACTGACACTATAGGCTGCGGTCTTTGTTAGCATGCCGCCTCCTATGCCAGAAACGCCGATTTGAATCCTGCCTGGAGCAGCGTGAGTAGGACGGATTTTGTGTTGGTGCCGTGACCCGGATGGGAGTGAGGTTTAAGGGGGTGAGTGTAATGGAGACCAGTAAAAGCTGTGTGAGTAAACCTCACTCCCTTGCCCTCAAGAGGTTCGAATACCACTCTGAGCGCTGTGATGAGAACCGGAAGGAGTTACAGTGGTGCCGTGACCCGGATGGGAGTAAGGTTTAGAGGAGGTAAGCTAGTAAGAGCTGTGTGGACACTCTCTCCCCTGACTTCAAGAGGCGCAGTAGCGACTGACACTATAGGCTGCGGTCTTTGTTAGCATGCCTATGCCAGAAACACCGATTTGAATCCTGCTTGGAGAAATGTGAGTAGGACGAGTTTGCGTTGGTGCCATGACCCGGATGGGAGTGAGGTTTAGAGAAGGCCAGCTAGTAAGATCTGTGTGAGTAAACCTCCCTCCCCTGACCTCAAGAGGCGCACCGCTCCAGTTCAGCACAGTGCAAGTAAAACTGGAGTGAACAGTTTAAAACAGTGGTGCCGTGACCCGGATAGGAGTGAGGTTTAGGGGGGTGAGTGTAACTCAGGCCAGCTAGTCAGAGCTGTGTGAGTAAACTTTACTACCATGGCCTAAAGAGGTGCGCTAGCGACTGCTGTCTGCGGTATAGGCTTGCAGGCTTTAGTGTCCGTGTAAGTATGCCCACCGTCTATACCGGAAATGTCGGTTCGAATCCTGCTTGGATTGGTGCGAGTAGGACCAGTTATATTGGTGCCATGACCCAGATGGCAGTGAGGTTTAGGTGGGTGAGTGTAACAGAGGTCAGGTAGTCAGAGCTGTGTGAGTAAACCTCACTTCACTCGCCTCAAGACGTGCACTAATAACTAATGCAATAGGTTGCGGTGTTAGCACACACACCTCCCATGAGCCAGTTCGAATCCCACTGAGGTAGAACCGGAAGGGTTACACACATTTTGTGTTTATATTGCTTTTGGAGAGGAATTCTGTAGGGTGCATGTGTATTTTGAGGCACTTATCAAATGAAACAGTAGGTACCCTAGTCATGCAGACAAAAAATAAGCTACATTGTTGGACATAACAGGCCTCATTTATTTATATTAAATAATGGATGACCATCCAACCTTTGATTTTACACTCATCTCTCTAATGTACAGTCGTGGCCAAAAGTTTTGAGAATTACATAAATATTGGAAATTGAAAAAGTTGCTGCTTAAGTTTTTATAATAGCAATTTGCATATACTCCAGAATGTTATGAAGAGTGATCAGATGAATGGCATAGTCCTTCTTTGCCATGAAAATTAACTTAATCCCAAAAAAACCTTTCCACTGCATTTCACTGCTGTCATTAAAGGACCTGCTGAGATCATTTCAGTAATCGTCTTGTTAACTCAGGTGAGAATGTTGACGAGCACAAGGCTGGAGATCATTATGTCAGGCTGATTGGGTTAGAATGGCAGACTTGACATGTTAAAAGGAGGGTGATGCTTGAAATCATTGTTCTTCCATTGTTAACCATGGTGACCTGCAAAGAAACGCAGCCATGAATAAAGAATGGTACCAAACACCCTCCAACAGCAACTTCTTCCAACAATCCAACAACAGTTTGGTGAAGAACAATGCATTTTCCAGCACGATGGAGCACCGTGCCATAAGGCAAAAGTGATAACTAAGTGGCTCGGGGACCAGAACGTTGAAATTTTGGGTCCATGGCCTGGAAACTCCCCAGATCTTAATCCCATTGAGAACTTGTGGTCGATCCTCAAGAGGCGGGTGGACAAACAAAAACCCACTAATTCTGACAAACTCCAAGAAGTGATTATGGAAGAATGGGTTGCTATCAGTCAGGATTTGGCCCAGAAGTTGATTGAGAGCATGCCCAGTCGAATTGCAGAGGTCCTGAAAAAGAACGGCCAACACTGCAAATACTGACTATTTGCATAAATGTCATGTAATTGTCGATAAAAGCCTTTGAAACGTATGAAGTGCTTGTAATTATATTTCAGTACATCACAGAAACAACTGAAACAAAGATCTAAAAGCAGTTTAGCAGCAAACTTTGTGAAAACTAATATTTATGTAATTCTCAAAACTTTTGGCCACGACTGTATGTACGTGTGATTTAGAGAACCAACAGGTCATTAACATATAAGAGCGCCAGTGAACGTCCAAATCCTTCACCTGAGAATGACGAGCAGCAAGAATTGCTGAGATTTCCAAATAGTTCTCCGATTCTCTGCCTCAAGAATAAATGCATACTGACACTGACATCAAAGAGCGTTTTTATGAATCTGAATGTGGGCGTGTATGTCAGCGTACGCACGCTTTAAGATCAAATATATGCGTACGTGCGTTTTATAAACGAAACCCTTGTTCTCACTTAGTAGCCAATATTGTGCTTTTGCCCAGTGATGCAATAATGTGTAACTGTGCTCTATCAAGCACCTGAATGTTAATCAGCTTTTATAGTCCACTATGATGATCTTTTGTCTTTTTCTAATTGAACGAACCACGAGACTAATGCGAGACGGAGCAGGTTTCTCGGCGCGCGGCTGTACGCTCCACTTATCTGTTATTCCACAGGGGAATTCCATTAGCGACTGTTATCTGCTGTCTTTCATTTGAGGTTTTACTGGAGGAAAACTTATTCACCTGACTGAAATATCAACATCCCCCGGAAGCACTCGTGAAGCTGTCCTTGTGATTTACAGCTCATCTTAATTGCCGGCGAAACTCGCAGAGAGACGGCGCTCACACGAGGAATGACGCTGTTATCTCGTGAATCCTAATGGTCACAAATGTAAATTGGCTCCTCACAGCTCGCTCTCCGTAAGCGCTCATCTTTTCGGAACTCTGCCTCAGCAGGAGTTATAAATAAAGTAGTTTGAAGAGGATCCCAGTGGGAAATGATTGATAGGTTGGCTAACGGACGTTGGTGCTGTATTTTTTGCCACCTCTCCTCTGTGTAAAAGTGCCTCCCTTAATTTAAACCGCACAGCCCATTTTAAAATGAGTCGGTCTGAGGAAGCTACATTTCAAGATGCTTAAAAATGTAAATAGAGTTGCGAATGTTGGTGTTTCAAATGAACAGTTCACTCCCAACAGAGAAGACAAAAATTCCTGGTCTGGATAATCAGTTTTATTTCCAGTGATTGAGGCTCACCTGCCATGTGACTGGACATTTCCTGCCGCTGATCAATGGCCTCCCACACGATGACCTGTCAGTAACCTCTCTGGCCATACATCATTACTGGAGGCAGAGCATTGTGTCTGTGATGGATGAAGCTCGGCTGAGGTGGGTCACCGGAGGGGGGTTTGAGTCGAACCGATCATCCTCATGTTCTTTCGTCCTCATGGATGCCTGGAATTAAGAGCACCGCCGCATCTCTTTAAACCCCTCTATCAGCCGCATCCTGTTTGATCACAGCAGGAGAGGAAAAGAACTGCAGTGGATTTAACTCGATCCTGATGAAGCTGCACGTATCAGCATAACGAGAGGATGGTGGACCTTTATAATGAAGAAGCGTGACGTTGCCACTGCAAAACGGGCAAGAAACACTGTGTGTAACTCAAATTCAATGCATTTGTTCTTAAAGATGCAGCAGAAACTGGAGGATACCAGGACATTGCCATACAGTTGCTAAGGTTTCATGAGAGTCAAGGAGATATTTTGGCAAAAACAGCTCCAAAAGAATTATTTCTAACTTTCTTCAGCTTATGTTTCCGTCACGGAATAAAACCATTTAAAAGATAATCGTGATGTATACCGACAATACCGACTTCCTTTTTCAGAATTGTGAGATATAAACTTGCAATTGCGAGTTATATTCCAATCCTGAGTGGGGAAAAAGACTGACTATTTTCTCAGAATTGTGAGACATAAATTAGAAATTCTTAGAAAATAAAGTTCAGCTTACAGAGGTCGTGGTTTCCCAGACAGCAACAGTGTCGGCCCACATCCGGCCCACATCCGGTACACATGCACTCTAAAAAAATGCAAGGTTGAAAATGGACAAACCCAGTGATTGGGTTAAATGTTTGACCCAGCCTGCTGGGTAGTTTTATTTAACTCAACTATTGTTTAAAAATGACTATATGTCGGTCTTAAAATGCACCCAAAATATGTTGGAAATTAAAAATCAGACACATAATTACTAGAGGAAACAATAATTGAGCTGTAATAGTGAATTTTGTGTTCATTTTAAGCAAGAAATACAGTCATTTTTAAACAATAGTTGAGTGAGATAAAACTACCCAGGAGGTTGTGCAAGCATTTAACCCAACCACTGGGTTTGTCCACATTTAACCCAACCACTGGGTTTGTCCACATTTAACCCAACTTGGGTTGTTTTTAACCCAGCATTTTACACTTATTTCAAAGACAAGAGAAGTAATTATGAAATGACTTATACAGATGTACTTAAGTTTTAATTAAGTAGCTCAAATAAAGCACTTAAAAGTTCAACTTAATATACAGCTCTGGAAAAAATTAAGAGACCACTGCAAAATTATCAGTTTCTCTGGGTTTACTATTTATAGGTATGTGTTTGGGTAAAATTAACATTTTTGTTTTATTCTATAAACTACTGACATTTTTCCCAAATTCCAAATAAAAATATTGTAATTTAGAGCATTTATTTGCCAAAAGCAACAACTGGTCAAAATAACAAAAAATAAGCAGTGGTCTCTTAATTTTTTCCAGAGCTGTACATGATACTATAATACATTTTCATGTAATTGCAATTAACAAGCAGTTTAAATTATTAAATTATTTTAAAGTAAATTATTTCCATAATATGCATTCTTTTTTACAAGTACACTCTATAAAAAGCCTGGTTAAAAAAAAAACCCTAGGATAAAAATAAAACTACCCAGCAGGTGGGTCAAACATTTAACCCAAGCAGTGGGTTAAAACAACCCAATCGCAGGTTTTGTTCATTTTTAACCCAGCACTTTTTCAGAGTGTGGATTCCACATGTACCAGATGTGGGCCGGATCTGGGCCGACACTATGGTTCTGTCTGGGTTAGGCTAGAAGTGACCCGTCGAGGTCACGTATCAGCATTCCCAGACTTCAGTTTGTCTGAAAGATGTTCGTTTCATCTTCTCACTGGAGTCAGGACCTGCAACAAAACACTCATTTACATATTCATCCAAGCTGATGAAGGAGGTTCATCAACAGTATTTCAATCTTCCTAGGTGAAGAATGAAAAAGTGAGGCGTAAGAAACTCTAATATTAACCACTATAAACCATGGATTCCGGCTTCCATATATTGGGATTCAGTTGGATATCCACTTCATCCAGCACTCTGGTTCTGTTTCATCAGGCATCACGAGTAACTGCTCAAAACGATTCAGTAAGAATTCAGAGAGCAATTCATTTGTGAAGAGTTCGGCTTTTAAAGATACTCAGGACACATAATGTTGGTGAGAATGTTGGTTTGGGGTTTTGTATTGTTTACCGGCCCAAGAAAGAGTTGAAGCATCAAACAAAACAACACTTTCAGCATGTCTAACATGCGTAAAGGAAATGGCGAAAAGTGTACAATAGATTTTTAAAACGCAGTAGTTGAAAGGACGTGTTTCTGAAAGCATATTCAGAGGTTTTGTGGGACTGTTATCTGCTGCTGCTTGTTTTCCAGCCCGACTGCGACAGTGAAGCGTGCATTTACTGCTGTATTAAAAGCCTATGAGGAGCTGTGATGTGTTTAAAAAGACATTCAGAGATAAGAGGAGGAAGGGATCCGTTTGTTCTTCAAACACTGTCTGTGTCGCGTCCAGCCCTCGGAGCAGAACGGGGCCGTGGAAGCGTGAGAAGACTGCGGGGAATGAAAGCGATAACACAATGCTTTCCTGGAGTGCTCGAGCCTTTTATTTGGATAAATCTGTCATTGCTCTCTGATCCACGAGTGTGTGGCCGTTCTCCAAACACATCTGCTCCTCTCCTCACACCTGCTGCTCATGGACACACACCGCTAATGAAGAACTCAAGATCTGCTGCAATATTTAACTCATCTATACACATGCAATATGAGCAGGGTCGGGGAGGAACGAAATACAAGTAACTTCGTCACATATTTAAAATACAAAATTTGAGTCACTGTATTTCAGATAATCAGATTACAGTTACATCTGAAAAGTGTTTTAGATTACCAAAGTGATTACTTTGAGTTTTAATGTCATTTAAACAGCGATTGGTGATTCTCTGACTCTGACCGTCTGAAAAAGAGGAGTTAAGTTTCATCAACATTTTAATACTTTTAAGAGGATCATAAAAATGTTGTTATTTTTAATTAGTTCTGACCTGAACAAGACAAAATGACTGAATTTATAAAATCATGATGATCCACGACTGTTTTCATGTTTTGTGAGTCATTTTATAATTCACTCGTCACTGCAACTTTTTCTCACAATTTGTTTTTTTCCTCACAATTGTGAGTTTGTGTTTCACAATTCTGACTTCTTTTTCTCAGAATTGCGAGATTTAAACTCACAATTGCAAGTTATAAAAAAGGAGATATAAACTTGCAATACTGACTTTTTTTCTTGCAATTGTGAATTTAGTATGTGAGTTTATATCTCATAATTCTGACTTTTCTCAATATTGTGAGTTTATATGTCATAATTCTGACTTTTCTCAATATTGTGAGTTTATATCTCATAATTCTGACTTTTCTCAATATTGTGAGTTTATATCTCATAATTCTGACTTTTCTCAATATTGCGAGTTTATATCTCATAATTTTTGACTTTTCTCAATATTGCGAGTTTATATCTCATAATTATGACTTTTCTCAATATTGCGAGTTTATATCTCATAATTTTTGACTTTTCTCAATATTGTGAGTTTATATCTCATAATTATGACTTTTCTCAATATTGCGAGTTTATATCTCATAATTTTTGACTTTTCTCAATATTGCGAGTTTATATCTCATAATTATGACTTTTCTCAATATTGCGAGTTTATATCTCATAATTATGACTTTTCTCAATATTGTGAGTTTATATCTCATAATTTTTGACTTTTCTCAATATTGTGAGTTTATATCTCATAATTATGACTTTTCTCAATATTGTGAGTTTATATCTCATAATTTTTGACTTTTCTCAATATTGTGAGTTTATATCTCATAATTATGACTTTTCTCAATATTGCGAGTTTATATCTCATAATTCTGACTTTTCTCAATATTGTGAGTTTATATCTCATAATTATGACTTTTCTCAATATTGTGAGTTTATATCTCATAATTATGACTTTTCTCAATATTGTGAGTTTATATCTCATAATTCTGACTTTTCTCAATATTGTGAGTTTATATCTCATAATTCTGACTTTATAACTCACAATTGCAACTTTATATCACGCAATTCTGAGAGAAAAAGTCAGAATTGTGACTTAAAAATTTGCAATTAGTATTCCAAAGTATTCTAAAGTATTTAGATTAAGTTACTAAACTTGAGTAATGTAACGAAATACGTTACAAATGACTTTTTAAAGCATGTATTTTGTAATCTGTAGTGAAATACATTTTAAAAGTAATCTACCCAGCCCTGATTATATGACACATCAAGAGTGAAATGAGGCGATGCATTATTGTCACATACATACACATATTAAATATTCATCCTAAAATTTGTATATGTACGTATCTGGATGACGATTATTTTCTATACGGTATAGTAGCAAAATATAAGCTATAACATCTAAACCCATATATACTATAACAGCGTTATGCACATGAAAAAGTTACAGATTACAGTATCATAAAGCTGAAGGAATGACATTTCACACTTTTGGTAATATGATCACACAAACTAATCTGCCATCAGAAAGGATCTATATTTTGTGCTTTCAACATTGACCTCTCTTCTTTTCGTTATGGAGAGGTGACCTCATGGTGGCTTCATATCATCTAGCGTTGAGGTCGTGTGTGTCTTGAGGGGGAACTGGTATATTAGGGCAGTAATTGCCCTTGCGGTCTGCGTGTTTGTTTCTGATGATAACCCCACTTTCTCCCGTGACTTTGACAAGTCCTCTCACCTCGTGCTCTGCCGTCGGGACATTTGCATCGAAACCGCGCTCGGGACAAAAGTCGCAAACAAACATATCATGCTGTTCCCGATGACTTGGGAAGGAGACACCTGGGATCGTGTGCGGCGTGTTGACATTGCCGGAGCTCTCTGACTTTCTTAAATGGTGCTCTCAATTAAATTTCAATATGGGTGGAGGTGACGCTGTCCTTGAGCATCAAACAACACGCTCCGAGATTAGATAGCTGCGTGTGCTCCATTTCTGAGGAACTGCTCGGGGACCTGGACTGTGTTTTCTTCCGGCCTAAATAAGGACACATTTATGGATTCTTCTAAACATTCAACCTGCGTCAAAACCAGGAGTGGACATCCTGTCTTTCAGCAGAGTTTGCTTGTACGTGACTTTTTCACGATTCTAACTGACCTTAAATCTGGCTGGAGGTTTGAGATGCCTTTTAATTTCACTAAAGTTAAAGAGTATTTCTGTATGGATTTCCTACAGGTGTTTTGAATTCTGCATTACATTGTGCTGTGTTTTAGGGCTGAAGGACATCTCTGTAAACGTTAAAAGGGTGCTTGATTATTATTTCACTTTTTAACTTTAGTTAGTGTTGCTGTTTGAGCAGAAACAACATCTGCAAAGTTACGACACTCAAAGTTCAATGACAAGAGAGATATTTTCTTTTACAGAGACTACAACGAGCTTCTTCCTGTGTTAGTGACATCACAAACACTAAAATTTACATAAACCCCGCCCCTGAGAACACTCAACAAAGAGGGCGGGGCCATGTTGGTCTGCTTTAGAGAAGAGGAAGAGTTGTTGTAGTCGAGTGTTGTTGATGCCGTCATTTTACGCCGGACCGCTTCACAAACGAGGGTGGATTCAAGGAAAAAAGATGAACGTGACGACACATGCTAGTGATGAGTTGATCAACTCCACAGCAACTACATCAATTTATCCACTAACCGTTCAGAAACTTCTTCCTGAGTCTCTCCATCAGTTTGAACACTTTCCTCATTTTGTCTGCGTGAGATTCTCCAGCTTTGTTGTTGTTGAGCTGTTGAAGCTCCGCCCTCTTCTGGAAAGGGGGCGTGAGCAGCAGTTTTTGCTCACACCCAAATAGAGGCAAATTTGACAAGCGATAATAAATGATCTTGAGCTGAAACTTCACTGGAGACACCAGAGACTGAGATTGTGAAAAGAGGCATCATAGAAAATATACTGGTGATATTCAGCCAAGGCATTATATTTTACTACATATTTCTCCCAGCATATTCTGGTGACCTTTCTCAGCATGTTAAGTAAAATGTGTCATTTTCAATATCTTGATTGGATCATGTCAATAGAAGTGTGTAAATATAAACACAGTGAAGACAGTGGCTGACTCCCTCTAAATGACACTGTCAGTCACGCAGGAACTCATCCATATAAATATAATATTTTCACAGGTAATTCTCAAAGCTGTCACCTTTGAATGACATCATCCTCAGGTGAGGCCGTCCTCTGAGAGCGGCGAGCGATGAATGAGAGATTTCAGGAGACAGATGAGACTCCTCGCTTCACCTCCGCTGTAACGCACCGCATCACGGCGGAAGAAGCTCCTCATGAAGGTCTTTTGATTAAGTTCGAAAGACATCATGGAACTGCGCCTGCCTATTATGCTGCAAAAAAGGATCTTGCTTCATTGTGTTTGCTATTCAATCATCCACTTTTTTACACTTTACCAATTTAAACATTAAAGCGCAAGAAGAGAACTCATTTTGTACTTGTGCGCTGTATGAGAAGATTTGCATTTCAGACAGCGTGAGAATACTAATTTGAGCTCTCTTTCACGTCTTCTTGCTCTTGAATGGACACATTATTCACATAAAATTCATTAAACTCATGTCAAACTCATGTCAAATTATATCATTCACATTAAATGATGTCAAAAGGTCTGTCTTAGTGAGTGTTCAAACAGTAGACAAATAAAACGTGTATCATTATATTGGATCAGTGCATTCGGTCTTAAAGTGACAGCAGCCTAATAAACCTGCTGTTCGTCAAACAACAAAAGACAAAGAGAAATAACTTTAATAAGGATTAATATATATTTAATTTATACAGTGAAGAATATGCAGTGTTATTTTTGCAGTTAGTGTTGCCATGCGCTCTCACGCCACACATCATGTTCTCATGCAGTGAAAAATACATCCTGGAGCAAAGAGGACACTGACAACATATGAAACAGTTTCATAATTTGTTAAAGTAGTTTAATCAATAAATAGCGTCTAGTGTGTGTTTAATGTGTGGTGACAGATCGCTGTAGCTCCTCGTGAACCGATCATCTCTTCATACTAGTTCATTTATAGCATCAAATAAACATGAATGAACATCAGAAGGAATGTTGTTTCAAGACGTGATTCAAGTTCACCAACGTTAATCTACTAACTCCCCTGACCGCTTTTATGACAAAATGGCGGATTCGGGGTTATGATTGGTCAGATCGCCTGTCAATCAAACTGGGTCAATTGGGGATTGAAAATCAAATCGAGAACTGAATAGAATTGAGAATCGTATCAAATTGAGCTCTTGCAAATCGGATTCAGCCCTAGTCCGTATGCTTTCTTACATCTATTCAAATCTATTTTGTGTGATTACAACTTTAATACTGACCAATAATAAATAACTGCTGATCTACAACAATAACATTTGACAGTTCGTTAACATTAACAACATGTTGACATTTTCTAACACTGCTAATATGGGCTCCCACTTCAGATCAGTTCAGAAAAGAGGAATACACCAGAGATAAAATTGTGCAAAGTAGTCCATTTATGGGCGATGAGACGTGAATGGCTTTCAGTGTCAGATGAACAGTGTTTCAATTTAACAGCGGTTCCCTCTGGAGAAATAAAACCGTTCTCTCATTATAAAACACGTCTGCTCCCCCACAGGCATGCGGTGGACCCGACTCGTCCCTTTTACCAAAGAATTTTCATTGAATTACTCAGCAAACCCCAACATGAAAATCATCATCGTAATAATAACAGTTTCCCACCATCTCAGATCTTTTCACACCGTTTCCTGATGCTTAGTCAAACGACGCCTGTCCCCTCATTCTGAACGATCCCCCCAAAATTGATCCGGGCAGTGGACATAATTAAACTTACACCCGTCCACAACAGACCCAATTACTTTCACTTGGTGTATTGACACGTGAGATCGATCGTGAGGTGAAGCAGATGCGGCTGCAATCTATGAGCATTTGGTAAAAACTTTTTTTTTTTGGTGATATTTCTTTTAACTGTCTACAAATTAAATTATGATCAATATGTGGTATCTATAAATAGTTACAGTTAGTTCATAATTACAAGTAGTTTCTATCCATGGCCTGAAGTACTCTAATCATTTCAAATGTGAATATACCTTATATCAGTGGTGTGCGGGGCTACAAATACAATTCTATTTTGCATTTTTACACTACGCAATAATCTATTTATTAAAACCAAGTATACATTTCATCAAGTTAGTATTTTTTACATTTATTCTAAAATAATAACTAAACACAGAAACAATTTAAACAATACAGATTATTTGTGAACTAGTATTCAGATTTTCATTTTAATAGTCTTCTTATTTTCAACAGTACTCTGTGCATTAAAAAGCACACAGTCATGTTTTCAAGTCTGATTTTGACGTGACATAAAGCGGTGATATCTGAGTGACGGTTGTTTACCTACTTTTTAACACTTAAAGACCAAAAACATTTTACACTCACACACGTTGTGTTTTCATGGTTTATGGGGACATTCCATAGGCGTAATGGTTTTTATACTGTACAAACTGTACATTCTGTCCCCTATCCTACCCCTACCCCTAAACCTACCCATCACACAAAATGTTCTGCTATTTTAGATGTTCAAAAAAGATCATTCCAAAAAAAGATCAGGACCAAAAAAATGTCCCCACAAGATCAAAATTTACTAGTATTACTATACCTGTGGGACATTTGGTCCCCATAATGTAGGGAATACCCACACACACACACAGTGTGTGTAATATATATGTATATATATATATATATATATATATATATATATATATGTATACATATATATATATATATATATATGTGTGTGTGTATATATATATATATATATATATATATATATATATATATATATATTCAATTTGAACATGAACAACAAACACAAATAGTGTGGAAATTTGTTAAAATATTTTTTTCCATAAAATTGTACAAAAAAATATAAATGATTTTCACAAACCATAAAATAAGTATTAAATAAACAAAATGGAGCTCTTGGCTTCACCAGTTATCTCCGTCGGAATCCATTCCACCGGGATGTTGTGTCGCGACTCGTTTGTTAACCTTCTTTTAAGGGTTACTTAGTCTTCATTCAGGCCGTTTGGGAATGCGGAATTTATCGCACAAACCAATCATGTTCATCATAACTGATCATATCCAATCATAGCACAATGCGGCATTGCCTCTCACGTGAATTTCCCCCATTCGTTCTCAATTACCCCCACTAAACCCAGCGCAGGCTTTAGGGCGTCTGTTAAAACTCAATGGGATCAGGGGAAGCAGGAGAAATCCGCACGTGTCGCTGTTGGACAGTGTTACTTTATAAAAACGAGTGACTTTTACACTTTTTAATGTCACATTTTGTTGTTATTGTAATATCAGTTATTTTCTCATCCAGTTTTTTGTTTTTTTTGCGGAGACGATGCCTCTCTTGCCTCCTCAGAGGAAACATCATGCAATTTTTTTTAAGGGCACTCTAGTTTGTAATGTTAGAACGGGGCATAATGTTTTTTCTTACTTTGCATGAGGAATGTTTTATATAAATGTCATAGTGAGTGTACAGAGGAGCCTCAGAGACAGGGCGCAAAACATTTATTTCTCTATTGACAGCTATTCAATACCAGCCGTGTATTCTGATATGATTAGGATCGTCCTGAGGGCAGGGATTGGGACTGTGATTGTTCTTGTGTTCTCTGCCAATCAGTGTCGTCATCGTGATATCATTTCCCTGAGTTATTAGTCACGTGACTTTTTTCAGCTCAGGCGATTGGCTCAAGCATCCAGAACCACATTCACTGTAGTCGGACGGACCAGCATTTATACAAAATAGCTCTGTGATGAGCAGGGCGGGCGAGAGCCGTGAGGGAACGGTGCGAGGCCCGTGACGCGAGAGATAATGAGCGTTAGCTGCGCGCTACACCAGTCTCGTGTCTCTCACGGCTCCGGAAGCATAAAAGAGGAGCGACGACAGTGAAGGACGAGAGAGGACCAGGCCTGGATTTTATGTTGTGTTTTATTTTGTTTGTGAGGGCGGCAGTCGCCGTGAGGAACTGCCGCCCTTTTAGTTTTGTTTTATTGTTTGTTTATTTATTTGATTAGAATTACGTTGAACGTTTGCCGGTTCCTGCCTCCTTCTTCCCGTTCTTAAGAACTGTGTTACAAGCTCATTTTCCATCCCACCGAATTAAGAAATTTATTGAAGTTTAAAACGACTTGATGTTGAGTAAATAATTCATGTTTTTGAGTCTGTGTCGGGACAGAATTCGTCGTCTGGGGTGTTTTGTGAGCTTCATAAGATGAAAGTGTGCTGTAACATGATCATGCCATTACATACTCATCAAAAAATAGGATAGCCATGAAACACAGGCACTTTAATTAGAGCAGAATGGCATGTTGTTAGCTTAATGGTGTTTTAATCAGCGCTAATGTAGCAGCGGCTTGAGCTCGCGTAATGTCCTTTTAACAGTCGCTTTGGAAAGATATTCATCTGATGACCTGTTAAGGACAATTCACACCGCACCAACAGATGACACATTTCGTGTCCATTGACCATGATATTTTTTCCCCCTAACAATTTCCTTTAGATATATCATATTTTGTTATTCACACCACAAAACATTCTGTGGGCCATGAAAATTGTGTGAAAATGATCAAAAACGCTGACAACTCTTTTCAAAAACGCTTGCAGAGAAAGAGTTAAATAAAAACTTGATGGTGGAGTCAGTCAGTTGGTGAGTAACTACTTTGGATTTTAAGCCCCTGATTATTGTCGAAAGCCTTTCACTCACGTTATAAAGGTCAAATAATACGGATATCAATATTAATTCTTGCTCATTGTTCTCCCTATAGCCTTGTGGTGATGAAAAAGAGAAAAGCTTGTTTTCCATCTAAACAAAATGCATTAAACAGATAATCTCTAGCGCCACCGCTGGCCAATAGTGTTTATTTCAGCGGCAGTAAACTCTGTGTGTTTTTTAAAGCACATTTTTACAATGAGCCTAGGTTGAATTTCACATAATCAAAAAAAAAAACAGTCTAATATGCCATTTCCCACAAAAGAAAGTGATTTCAGAGAAGTGAATGGTGTTGCATCTGCATTGCATGATGGGTGCACACGTGCATTTACAGAAGCGCTACTGTATAATTACCGACGGATTAACATAAAAATGATTTGACATGTTTGTTTTGCTCAGAGAGATTCAACATGAGGATTCTGGGCTCATCTAGAAAAGCAATATTTCCCGCCGCAGTCGGCTTTGAATGCTGTTAACCTTTGGTCATAATATTTTCAATTTAAATAAACTACCAGCTTTATTTGCATTCATATGCATCCGTCTGTTATTCTGCTATAATCCATGTGATGCTCGAAAAACACTTATTTTTATAATGATACTTTTCATTAAATTGACAGCTATCAACGCCAGTGGAGGAGCAGTGTAGTCCGGTCTGAAACGACCTCTGACCTTCTGCACACGACCACACACAGTCTGGCTACGCTTGCCTTCAGGTTGATTCCAACAGTTTTTAGCACATTAGTCTCAACTTTGAGAAAATCGTGCTCAGTTTGACCCGTTCAGTAACTGGCATCTTCTGGGAATGAAGTTATTAGGTTATATGCTGTTCCCATCTTCAGCAAATATCATCATGTATCATTCTGTCACATCGGATGGGTGTTACTCAGCTGCTATGAAAATACGCCTGCAGCCAAACATTTCCCTCAGAGATTTGTCCGTAAACTTTTCCCAAAATGTGTTACTATTTTTCACCTTAAATCAAGCCCGTTTGTGACCCCGTTTGCTCAGAATATCACACTACGTACTTCTGTCGGTAGTACGCACACTGCGCACATTGTTTCCAACATATTTTGGGTTCATGTTAAGCAAGAAATACAGTAATTTTTAAACAATAGATGAGTGAAATAAAACTACCCAGCAGGTTGGGTCAAACGTTTAACCCAACCACTGGGTTTGTCCATATTTAACCCAACTTGGATTGTTTTTACCCAGTATTTTTTAAAGTGTATAAAGATATGCTTAAATGGGTCAAAAAAGCAGTATTAAATCCATTTAATATTAAATTCAAACGGTTGCATTTTCCTTTCATCACAAATATGCAATTAAGTGTCAGAAAACGTTACTGGATAGGCAATGAAGAGGAGAAAATGATCTAATTGCAACATGTTCAACATATACTTAAACCTAAAACAAATGGAATAATCCGCGTGGGAAACACTGCATGTGTGCCGGCATAAACTAAACCAGACCAAGACAGAACGAACTTTAAATACCTACGATAACAAGAAGCAGGTGGAAGTAATCAGTCAAACAATGAGTAACTATGACAACTAAATCAGAGCTTTGTTCAAAATCACCCCCTGTACCCTCGTTCACTATCCCTACATTACTCCTCTGATATAGTTTACTTGAACGGATGAATGAGAACGGGTTTCAGACGCTGACTGCGCTGGAAAAAGCTGCCGCGATCTTGTGATAATCGTTTGAAAACTAGCAGCTCCAGTAGTAATGAAAATATTTTTCTTGAACTATGCATAAACCTTAATTAAACAATTTAATAATCAATTAAAGAGGAATTTATACCTGTATGATATTAAACTGTATGTTTTGGTATGGATGATTCAGCTGTGGGCGCCATCTTCTGGCAAGATGCGGGAATGCATTACACGTATTCTCTAGAATTCTCTATTCTCTCATTATTGCAGTGCATTGTGGGATTGAATGAGTGCACTCGATAACGTCCACTATGGTTTTGGTCACCACTGTAAATGTGTCACACTCAAATAGTGCCATATTTAACGGTATAGAGGGCGATATCGGACACAGCCCACCTGTCCATCATATAAAATATCCAGTATGTAGACCATATATTGTGTGACTCCTTCGTCTAATTAATGGGTTCAGGATATTCCAGTCATTTCAGTGAGGACAAATATTAAACCCTTCATAAATGACAGATCCTACACCGTCGACACAGTTATTGAATTATGATAATGAATGAACTTTACACAGTTATTGAACTGAAATGAGCTGAAAAATAAAACTAGTGTCTTCTGTCGAGCTGCTTTACAGCAGAATTGTATTGCCAACTTTTGACTTGTTACACTGGAGAGTCTTTTCTGTTCCAGCATGACAACATCCACCAACAGCATCTTTCCTTTCTCTCGCTCCCATAAGGCTAAATAAGAAATCCATACATGTCCACATCACACACGTGATAAATGACCGCAGCGAGCGCCGGCGACGTCTGCAATGCAGAATCATTGTCACCTTTAGACCTGGTAAAAGTCACGGCCATAATGAGTCTCGGGTCCGGATGCAGCATTCCCTGCGTGAGGTCTGATCGCTGAAGCAGACGAAATATAAATTAACTATTTATTGCGTTGAAGCGCAGATGCACTGTTAGATTTTCCTTTATCATGCAATAAGAATACGCTACTAGAACCAAAGCTACTGACCGCAGCACAACGGGCAAGGACGAGCATCTCGAATGGTCATAACAGAACCTGTTTATCCATTAACATAAGATGACACTTTACTGTTCATAAAGATTTTCCATTAATCGTATCCTTGACTGGGTCTGGCACGGTCTAACTCTCTGGGTAAATAGGACAGGGACTCAGGGAAGGTAAATTACTTGCCACTTTTATTGCCAGTCCCAAGATGGGTATTCCAGAATGCAGAAGGCAGCATATGCCCGGCTAATCTGTTCCCACAGCTGTGCCAGGTGTCAGGCTGCCAGAGCTTTCTGCAAGGGCACGGGGCACTGCGCTACAACCCTCAATCACTTTTATGTCTCAAAATAAAAATAAAAAATGGAATATTGATAACATACTGTATGACGTCCATCGTTCACAATTTTCACAAGTAAAAACAAAAGCGAACCCAAAAAAAAAAAAAATCACAGCAATGTGTATAATGTCAGAATTCTTGGATGCAAAAATAAATAAATTCTGTCACGTCTGTGTTAGATTTTGTTCATGTTTTCTTGTCTTTTATTTTGAATTTCTCTTCACGGTTCCTGTTTAATGTCATGTGATTCCCTGTTCCCCTCATGTGATTATGGCTGTGTTCCCTCCATCTCGTTCACTGCTGACGTTGCAGTGCCCACTACTGGCGGATCCGTTGCAAAGCGTTTAAATGGAACGCCCTAAGACAGAGGTTTTCAAACCCATCCTGGAGGATCCCTAGCTCTGCATATTTTGTATTTCTGCCCTTCCCTAAGGTGAAAAACACAACTATTCTCTATTAGCATTGGGTTTAAATCCAATATATATTGCCTATATTGCCTAAAAGGCGCTTTTACACTTCTTTTTTAAACCGAATCTTCTGCTATCGTCTTGTCAGTCAGCTCCTCACTCTCGTGATAAATGAAATCGGTTTCCTGCTGCTGATTTGTGATGACACTTTTGTTCGGTTTTTATTTGTTTAGGTTCTGTTTTCTAACTGAACTAAATGATTTTTATAGCTATAAAGAATAAAAACGACAGTGGTGCGGTGGTCAAGTGATGTAACCATGTTGTGGCTGAACACCCTCGACACAGATTATCGCAGCAAGTCTAGTCAAAACACAGGGAAACCCAGGCAGAAGGTCAGAATCGTAATACAGGAAACCAAGCTCTCAGAAATGCAGTGTAACACAAACAAGTCTCTTCAAAGCGAGCGTGAACACACAGGGCTTATATAGGCAAACCTTAACAAGATAATGATACACAGGTGGACGTCATGAAGTAATGAGTCCAGGCAATGGATTATGGGAAATGAAGTTCATGTTGAAAAAGCAAAGGAGTCAGGAGGAGTGCCCTCTGGTGGATATCACGGGACATCCAGCCGGTAGGCGTAAAAACACAATGGAGATGATTTAATATTTATAGTTTTCTTCCGTATGAATTGTTTTTCGCATCATTCTTTATGAATAAATAAATGCACAAACAAGAATGATAACAATACAATAAACTATAACGGTCAATTTACGGTAGCTACAAGTATTATCCGGTTAAATGTCAAAACAACTCCAGTATCCTTTGGGACATACTATCACATCACTAAATTGCTGCATCGGCCAGTCGTGGGTCTTTCATGAGACTCTCCTCATGTGTTTACATAATGATGCATTTAAAAGTTAATGGCGAATAGATACAGGGTATGTCTAAAAGTGCAGTTAAACACGGCCCTTGTTCTGTGTGAGGGTTTTATTGGTTCCTTTGTTTCATGTGTCATGTATTCATGTGTTCATGTATTTAAGCCTTATCTAGTTTACTGAAGAACATTCATGTGCCGTTGCTTGTTAAGTTCATAGTTTATGTTTTTTTCATGTCAAAATTGAGTTTGTTTTGTTTCATAATTTGGATCTTCACTATTGTAAATAAACTGCACTTGTGTTCTCCTGTTTATAAGCCAGTGTAACAGAGCTGACGTGGAAGCAGACGAAAGGTAAAGTAAAAGTCGTTCTCAGTATTTTGTTCCAATCACCTGGATTTGATAATCAGCACAGGAGGAAGAACTAATTAGTGAAATCAGCTGGATGAGTTCATGGTTGAAATAAACATATGGCAGGACCCCTGGACTTTACACCTCCGCTTATAGACTGACCCTGTTATGAATTCGGTCCTTTGTAACACCCACTCACCACTAGAGGTCACCCGCTCACACTGTAGTCTCCCTTCTCTGCACTACACTTCCCATAATCCCTCACCCAGTCACTAATCATCCGCCAGCTGTTCCTGATTATCAATTCTCATTAGCTTCATCACTTCCCTATAAATAGTTCACTCACTCACCTCCCCAGTGCGAAGTATTGATCGTCTATCCTGTCGTCAATTTCCGAGCCTTGTTTTCCTGTCTGGTTTCCTTGTTTTCCGATCCTGCCCGTTCCTTGTTCGTTTGATGTTTGTCTGCCTGCCACTGACCTCCCGCCTGGATACTACAACGAGACTGCCTTTTCCCTGCCACTGCCGTTTGCTACTGAGTTGACCCATGCCTGTATGACCACGTCTTTAATAAAAGCTGCATTTGGATTTTACCCGCTGCCTCCTCATCATTACAGAATACTTCGCCTAACCAAGATCCAGCAGCTTCTGGTCAGTATGGATTACTTCGATCAACTCCTGCAACTACAGCAAGGGCAATCATCGATTGAGGATTACATACAGGACTTCATCGAGGTATCAGATTGTGTATCCTATGATGAATCTTTGTTTAAACATCTGTTTCGTCGAGGTTTAAACGAACCCCTAAGATCGTGTCTTCCCGAAGCGGATTTTAATTGCACTCTCAGGGACTTTATGGACTATACACTGTTGTTGTCTGGGTCATCATTTACCGTGGGAGAAGCGGAACCCGAGCTCGGTCACAACATGGCGGCTGCCACTGAACCGGCACACAAAATGGCCGCCACTCCCGAGTCTCATCAAACCGCAGCTATTCTGCCAGCCCACTTCACGCCGGCTGACTCCACAGGCTTCTCCACTGAAACTGTCCCTGTCTGTCAATCAGCCCAGTCTCATGATCTCCGTAGGGGTTCCAGCAGCACGATTCTGGGGTCTAAGGTGTTGGACTCCCCGCTGCTATCCGTCAGGTCGGCGTTGAAACACCACGCCGCTCGTCAGGACTCACAGCCAGCCGCCGCTGCTCGTCCAGACTCACAGCAAGCCGCCGCTGTTGATCCTCCCATGTCTAGTCAAGTCGTCCACGACCCACCTCAGCCAAGACAAGTCGTCCACGACCCACCTCAGCCAAGACAAGTCGTCCACGACCCACCTCAGCCAAGACAAGTCGTCCACGACCCACCTCAGCCAAGACAAGTCGTCCACGACCCACCTCAGCCAAGACAAGTCGTCCACGACTCTCCTGAGCCAAGCCAAGTCACCAAACACCTTCAACCTCGCCTAAGACGCAAGCGTAAGCCACGCCGTAAGAGGGCCGCCCCAGAGCCTCACTATCAGTCACCCGAGCCAACTGATTACGTCATGCCTGTCCCACCGTCTATTGATCAAGCCATGTCTGTCAACCCACCAGCCAATCAAGTCACATCTGCCCAGCCACTCATGGTTCCAGTCAGGCCTGTCCAACAGTTCACGGCTCAAAGCACACCCATCCAGCAAACCACGGTGTCGAGCATGCCTACCAAACAACCTGCATCTCAAGGCTGGTCGGTCCACCAATCCACCGCTCAAGTCACACGAACTCAAACCTCACCTATTCTGCAAACAGAGGTTCAAACCACGCCTGGACCACAGCCAATGATACAAGCCATGTCTGTCACACAACTGACGATTCAAGTCACACCAGCCAAGGTCACCTCTGCCCAGCAGCTTACGACTCAGGTCTCGTCTGTCCAGTCCCAGACGTCTCATCCCAGCCCTGCTCAACCTCCAGCGTCTGTTCACCACACGTCTACTATACACGAATCATCAGGGGAAGTTGCCCTGTTAGTAATGGCTATGGCCATCTGTGGTGTGTGGGCTATACACACATCCGCCTCCGGGTCTGAACCTCCCGAGGAGACTACAACCCGGGAGGAGATTGCCAAGCCTAGATCCTCTGAACTGTCTCCAGAAGGAATTCCGGTCCCTCAACCCCTTGCAGAACCAGTGAGATCAACTGTGGATCCTCCAACGGTGGCAGCATCCGCTGCGGAACCTGCGGAGGTGTCAGTTGGTCTTCACCAATTTATCAACCCGGAACCACCTATCAGTCCAGAAATACCTGCCAGTTCTGAATTACCTGTCAACCCCGAGATGTCCGTCCATACTGAAAGACCCATCAGCTCGGAAATATCCATCACCCCTGAACTGTCAGTTGCACCTGAAGTATCTGTCACTCCTAAAATGCCTGTCACCACTGAACTGTCTGTTGCCCCTGAAGTCCCCGTCATCCCTGAACTGTCTGACGCCCCTGTAATACCGGTCATCCCACAACTCTCTGCCCCAGAGCCATCTCCGGTGCTCGCAGCCCCAGGGCCGTCTCCGGTGCTCGCAGCCCAGGAGCTGTCGCCAGAGCTGCCTGAGCTCCCAGACCCTCCAGAGCTGCCTGAGCTCCCAGACCCTCCAGAGCTTTCAGAGCTACTAGCACGCCCAGATCCTCCAGCGCCCAAGCCAGCAAACCTAGATCTCTCAGACCTCCCAGAGCCAGCGCTCCCAGACCTCCCACCATCTGAGCCAGCGCCGACGCCTGACCTTCCTCTGCCTGAGCCAGCTCTAGACCTTCCACCTTGGCCGCCTGACTCCCAAGCTCCAGCCTTGACTCTGCCCAGGACTCCACCATGGCCGCCTTACTTCCTAGTTCCAGCTCGGACTCCGCCATGGCCGCCTGACCCCCTTGCATCTGCCGTGACACGGCCCTGGACTCCGCCATGGCCGCCTGACTCTCTAGTTCCAGCCGTGACTATGCCCTGGACTCCACCATGGCCGCCTGACTTCCTAGCCCCAGCCGGGACTCCGCCCTGGTCATTTGAGTCCCACTCTGTCTGTCTGCTCCGTTTTGTCTGTCTGCCCTGTTTGGTCTGTCTGTCCTGCTTTGTCTGTCTGCTCCACTCTGTCTCCCAGCCTTGTTTCACCTGTCTACCTGGTTTATTCTGTTTAGGCCCCCTGCACAACCCGTTCCGTCCTAGCCACTCTCTAGCGTTTCACCCCATGGTCCCGGTCCCCCTTTGTCCTGGTTACCCCATCCCTCCCTCCCTATTGGTCAGTTTTGTACGCGTCTGGAAGCCGCTCCTAGGGGAGGGGCTCTGTTATGAATTCGGTCCTTTGTAACACCCACTCACCACTAGAGGTCACCCGCTCACACTGTAGTCTCCCTTCTCTGCACTACACTTCCCATAATCCCTCACCCAGTCACTAATCATCCGCCAGCTGTTCCTGATTATCAATTCTCATTAGCTTCATCACTTCCCTATAAATAGTTCACTCACTCACCTCCCCAGTGCGAAGTATTGATCGTCTATCCTGTCGTCAATTTCCGAGCCTTGTTTTCCTGTCTGGTTTCCTTGTTTTCCGATCCTGCCCGTTCCTTGTTCGTTTGATGTTTGTCTGCCTGCCACTGACCTCCCGCCTGGATACTACAACGAGACTGCCTTTTCCCTGCCACTGCCGTTTGCTACTGAGTTGACCCATGCCTGTATGACCACGTCTTTAATAAAAGCTGCATTTGGATTTTACCCGCTGCCTCCTCATCATTACAGACCCAATCTAAAGTGAGCGTACCAAAAACCAGTGAACATTTCATCATATTCATGCTGCAGTTGAGGCAGGATCTAATTGTAGCAGACGCTTTGTTTAACTCTTCACACAACACAAACACGCAAGACAACGTAAAATAACTACACACTGAAGCAACATGAGACGTTACAATGGATTTCAACTGAAGGCTATATATAGAGAGAGAGAAACTCAAGGGCAAACAAGGAACAGGTGAATCAAATTAATCAATCAATGAATTGCTATGACAACCAAATGAGGAGCAATAATAAATGACAAAGACTGAAATAACTGACCCTTCGCAAAATCCTCCCCCTGTTGCTATGTCCGACAACCCATCCGCTCTCACGCCACACATCATGTTCTCACGTAGTGAAAGTACATCGCGGAGCAAAGAGGACACTGACAACGTATGAAACAGATTCATATTTAAAATATTGTATTTTTTTAAAGAAGTTTAATAGCGTCTAGTGTGTGTTTAATGTGTGGTGACAGATCGCTGTAGCTCCTCGTGAAGCGATCATCTCTTCATACTAGTTCATTTATAGCATCAAATAAACATGAATGAACATCAGAAGGAATGTTGTTTCAAGCGCCATTTATTTAGTTCAAGTTCAACAACGTTAATCCGTTGACGGACAAAATGGTGGATTCGGGGTTATGATTGGTCAGATCGCCTGTCAATCAAAATCGCCTAAATACTGACTCTACTGTGTCCAGTCCCTACTCCAACACTGTCATTTATTTTAATGAATAATTGGTTCATACACACACACACACATATATATATATATATATGTATGTATGTTTGTATACATACATTCATACATACATTCATATAAATATAGTTATAGAACAGACTAGTTTGATGTAGCTCATGGTCGTTTCAGTCTGTGAAGGTCTGTCATCTCTTCATTTTGCCCAGGACTGTGTCAGAAGGATAGGGAGATAGGGAATATTCTCATCAAACACTGCATTCAAAAGCATCCAAGCAGCTTTTACAAATTGATTTTGCCAGTAGATGCGCTTACTCTCCCAGTGTGCTTTGCTTCCAGTAGCAGTAAGGGACTGTGTAACGTTGTTCTCACTTCTTGGGCTGGGATGATTTTACTCCCACTCCACAGTGTGAGATTTAACATTAATCAAAATGACTTCCTAATCTCACCCTCAGTCGGCTACGGAGCGCCATTTCCCACTTCACAGGTGTGAAAGCCAGGCGCATCAAACCGTTATGTGCGACCGAGTGTGTCTCGTTTTCAGATATATTTGCTCCCCTCTTGTGGGAGGAGGGTTAACACTATCTTTGATGTGTCCTTGCGGTGGCGGCCGTCTCTGGAATGAGGAGGAAGGAGTTGTAGTAATGAATACATATATATATTTCTTTCTGAAGCCTTGTTATTTTTCCGAGGGCTTTTGCACAGCCAATTGTGCTCCAAATACATGCGTTTCAAACTGTGTAGATCAACGGCTTCAAGAACTTCAGGAACTGACGCACATCACGATGGTAACACTATATTTTAAGGTCTTTTAACTAGTTGCTTATTACCATGCATATTACTAGAATATTGGTTATTTATTAATGCCTTATTCTGCATGACCTTATTCTTAATTCTACCTAAACTTAACAGCTACCTCACTATGTATTTATAAGCAGTAAATGAGGAGTTAATTGAGGCAAATATAGTTAATAGTGAATGTGTTTCCCATACTGAAGTGTTACCGACATTTCTTATGATTATGCACACCTGTTTCTTGTTTAATCCATTAAGTAATGTATTTAAGGCCCTTTGTTTTCTCATCCATTTATCAAGTCACATCTATGTAGGTGTAGTTGTAGTTGTAGTTAATAGTTTATGCGTGTTCCCTACACTAAAGTGTTACCATCATGATTCACTTGCCGTATTTTCACTTGGATCAAGCAGGTAACACTTTATTTTAAGGTGAGTTACACATACTTACTATAGTAATAACAGTAAATTATGCATAAATGCAAGCAACTAACCATAACCTTATAGTAAATACATGTTATTAAATATTACTAGTAAACATAGTTACACTTTATTTTAAGGTGTCCGTGTTACAGTGTAATTATACATTTAAGTACATTAATGTACTTACTATAGGGTTAGGATGAGGGTTTGGTTTGGTTTAGGGTTAATTGCATGTAATTGTGCATAATTTATAGTTATTACTACAATAACTACATGTAACAATGACACATGTTACAGTCAATACTCATTTTTGTAATTACACTGTAACAATATCACCTTAAAATAACTGGTAACACTGTCATTGTTATACATGTTACATGTAGTTACTATAGTAATAACTGTAAATGATGCATACATGCAACTAACCCTAAACCAAACCAAACTCTAATCCTATACCTGTAGTAATTACATATTACTCAGTACTTATAATTACAGTGTAACAGAGACACCTTAAAATAAAGTGTAACTAAATAACTAATCCAAAAATCCTGCAAATGTTGGCCCATCTCTAACTGATGTTACGCAGCAATATCTTCAGGCGCTTCTGAAATGTCCGTCACAAGATTGAATTCATTAAACCTGATTGCGAAGCACTTTTGAAACAGTTTGGAGTACGGTGCAGTCGTTATTGGATTTGTGCAAAGAGAAAATGAGGGTGCAAAAATGGAAGCCCATTGTCGTGGAGGATGTCATGCAGCATCAATTTAATCAAATAAACTGTCAATCCAGCCATGCCTTCCATCCCAAAATCAATGAAGAGAGAAAATGTGCCATATGCAAATCAAAATGGCATTTTGGCCAGTGCTGGTGTCTATTAGCATAACTCATTCAAGGGCCACAGAGCAACTGCGGAGAGCAGCTCCTGTCATGGAGCAGTTGTTTTATGGAGGTATTGTCACACTCCTGGTTTTAATTGACATTAAAAATCAGTGAACGGCATGCTAATTCTCGTGCACCTCACTGTTAGAACGCCATTAGCATATCTGCAACAAAGCATGTCCTGCCAGTGAAACTGTAGGAGAAACAATAAGGCATGTTCTCTCAAGGTTTGCGTTAATGAACACATGCATGTTTGATTTAGTTGCAGCATTTCACAAAATGCATGAAAAGTGCTTTCAGGATATGCAAAGAAGTTATGATGCTGACTCTGTACATTCATCTGCTCCTTTATAGTTTCTTTTCCCACAAGAGTTTAAGGATGACATCGTTTAGGTAGTGTGATGTAACGCTCACTGATCGCAATGGGAGATTCAAACATTAGTATTGTTTCAACCCTTCTCCGAAATAATTGATTTGATTTGATCTACACTTGAATAATTTGCTGTATAGTTTTCCTAATTTACACATTTAAGTTTATCAAACTTTTTTCAGCACTCTTAAAATGAATTACTTTTCACATTCTGAAGATTTATTCTTTCACTGTGAAAATGTGACTGATTTCAGCAATTGTTTTCATCTGTGCAAATTCATAAGCACACAAAATAATATTTGTACAGTATGTGAAACTATACCTATAACTATATATATATATATATATACAACAGTTCTTTCTGGTTCTCAAGTCTGATTGGCTGAAAGCCGTGTATATACCAGCACTCCTACCTTGCCACCGTTTGTATCACTCCACTTGAAGCGACTGCCAACCAAAACCATCGTATTTTTTACAAATACTACACATGTTGTACTACGAACTGTAGTTTTAAGAGTTTTTAGGTTCGAATGTAGTTGTTTAGACCTGAAATATGTGACTCATATTTGATCATATTTTACAATTTGTTTGGACGTTTTCAGAGATGCGAGCTCCAGGCCGTCAGCGGTCGTTCAGAGCTCGTGTACCCGCCGAGAACAGCTTCATCTCAGCCAGTTCTTCTGGGATTTGCTGCTGGCTCTTATAGTGGTTAAACATGAGACATCATTCATTTTGGGTACATAAAACGAGAAATTTTGGTTACTTGTTCCTTATAGCAAATCGAATTGGACTAAATTTAATGATTTAATATTAAGGCTATATTTAACTTACATCCCGTACAGCACTGCTTTTGTATGTTTGAGGGAATTATACAATTGTGTTTAATTCCTGTTGTCATTTATAATGGCTATTGGCACATAAATGTTGGTCAATAAATATTATTTTAAATAAATAATATGTTGTATTTGGTATTGAGAAAGCGTCCATTATGCATAATATCGATCGATTGATTGATTGCATATATATTTCAAGTTCTTAAAAACCTTCAGAATTATAGCAAATGGGGTTATTTTAGGGTGTGTTCACACTTGTAATTCTGTTGGTTTGTTTGACCTGGACTGTTTTTGGTTCCTTTAGATGTCTTTGGTCCACGTTGCGTTCATATTTGAGCCATATTTGCACTAGAATCCGTTTGAAAGTGGACTGAGACCCCTGAAAATGTGCTTTGGATGGCAGCATTCACACTTCTTCAAATGAACCACTCAGAGTAAATAGTTTATTTTTAATCAAACCAAATCTTCCAACTGTCAACACACCCTTAGGCTGTCAGTCCAAATCTGATTATTTGTGCATCCGAATCTGATCTAAAATGATTGACATCCACACTGTGTATTGCAACTGTTCAGATCTGATTTGTATGTCCATTTTCTGGAATTTCTGCATATGTTTCTATGGCAGTGACGTTGAGTTGGTAGGCATACGCCAAAAACAACCCTAACATCCACAGCAATAGGGGTTTGCAATACAGATGTCTTATTTACGACATGACATTGTGTAGCCGGCGTGCGCTGGACTATTGCATCTTCTGTGGCAGCGGCAGAAACGAAAGAGACTGACTTGAACAACTTGCTGTCGTCTCCGGTCTCAAAACATGTCTGCGTTATATTGTTACTCTGCTTGTAACACTTTGCAACAACAGAACCTTGTTTCTGCAGCGACTGTCAACATTTTTCCTATAACAAGGTCTGACGTTTACATTTTACGTGGTGTGAGAGAGTCACATAAATCACATGAAATCCGATCAGAGCAGTCAGAATGAAACGGATTTCCAGAAATGTGATTTGAATAGTATTTCCAACCACATATGAATATATCTTGTAAAAATCCCATTGCATGCAGACTTGCTAAATCTGATTGGATTTCAATCGGAAATGCACAAACATCAGATTTGATCTTTAGTCCGTGTTGCGTTTATTTAGTTTGTTTAAAAAGTGGACCAAGACCCCTGAAAATTCATGTTTCGGTCCTCTTGCTTGGTGCACACTAAGGTTTGGCCGGCAGGGTTCACACTTATTCAAATGAAGCGCACTAACAGAGTTTGTTTTAATCACACCAAACCAACACAGTGCACACTGATTCTAACTGATGTACTACGACCCCTATTACATTTCATAGACCTAATAGGTATTACATCGAGGTTATTAAATATCTGTATTAGAGAAATTTGCTGTTCGACCCATTTTTAGCTGACATTTCCTCATTCATGCTTCAGCGTCTCTGACCGATTGGGGACGCCGTGAAAAAAGGAGGGTGGGCTGTGCACCAAGCCATATCCATTCAGGGTCAAAACCTTAAAAGGTGACTTGTAGTGGGCATTGCAAAAAAAAAAGAGAAAAGAATAAAAAAAGAGCAAAAACAAAAGGTGGAGAGAGTGGAAAGAGAGAGGAGCACATAGTTAGAGGAAAAGAAAGTAGGTCGACCAGGTCACTTTGTGGATGAAGAGAAGCGTTAATGGATTGCTACATCCTGTTAAGAGAGATAAAGGTACAACGAAATAAAAGCTGGATGTCATAGCCACCTCAAGGAGAGTCAGAGAGTCGCAAGCTCCGATGGCTTCAACCTCACGGCGAGGGGTCGAAAAGTGAAGTTTGGGAACACGAAACGCCGCTCTTTCATCATGTAGATCTGAGCACATCCTTTATAAGACAAGGTTCAAGTAAAGGCTTCAATCTTTCGCTCTGTATCTGCTCCAGATCCAATCCAGACAGAATGATTGTAACAGAAATTAAGGTGATAATGGGTGAAATGAACAAACGATGAAAAGTGCTCGCATTCAAACAGCTGCTTTCACCAACCTGACACGAAGGTGATAATAGCGGAATTATCCCACGTGCTTTGACGTGAAAATGCCTTTACTTGTGTATTTCTTCACATTAAGTCATGTGGTGTTGGAGCCTTCGACGGTTGATTTATGATCTGTTCACACCTGAGTTGTCCTGTGTAGAGAGCAGGTGATATATGTTTGAACGGTGGAGGGAGAGGGTATGGTATGTTTGGAGACACTGGCCAATCTTTACTCACACAGTACCTTTAAACAATGGTTTAAAATGGATTTCATGTGAGAAAGATGCTGAAAAGTGTTTCCAACAGCACAGCTGCGAAGTGAAGCGAGATAGCTGAGAGTGTAAAGACAGGCCTTGATGTTGATTATTCACTTAGACTTTTATAGTAGGTGGCTGTTTGTGTGTTTGTGTGAGAAACACACAATATAGGTGTCATTACAGCTGAAGATGTGATACACGTGTGTTAGAGCAGCACTTTTAATCACCTCCTCCTCTCTGAATTTCGTCTCTTTGTCTGTAATTCTTCTGGGTAACATTAAAGGATTAGCTCACTTTCATATGAAAATTACCCCGAGCTTTACTCACTCTCAAGCCACCCTCGGTGTGTTTGACTTTCTTCTTTCTGATCAACACAATCAGGGATATTTCAATAATTATCCTGACACATCTGAGCTTTGTAATGGCAGTGAACAGGGGTCACGATTATGAGCTGAAGAAAGTTCATCCATTCATCATAAACGTACTCCACACGGCTCTGGAAGTGAAGCGTTTGTGTAAAAAATATCCATATTTAACAAGTCGCGAAGTAAAATATCTAGATTACGCCTTCTTATTCAGCGTGGGAAGAAAGTTCTCCTCAACAGAAGATGTCTAGGATGATGGGTGAGATTTTAACAGTGATGGCTGTGTGAACTTCAGCTACGATGTAGAATAGATTTAAAGGGACAGGCTTGAGCCGATTAGTCGTCTTCCAGCTTGAAAATGTCGAGGAGATGTGCAAAGCTATTCTCTGAAGTTTCAGAGCTAGACAGTGGAATAACACACAGTGAATAATCATGTTAGTTCACAGTGCATTAACTAATGTTAACAAGATTTTAATAATGTATCAGTAAATGTTGACATTAACAAAGATTAATAAATGCTGTAGATGTACAGTTGTGTATGTCAGCTGTGCTTTTTAGAGGAACCCGCTAGGTCAAATGTATTTTTAAAATAAATGAAAATATCATACAATATGATATCATCTCCCATTTTTGAGCTATAAATGGAGAAGTAAATAGGACCCAACACCGAGCCCTGTGGGACCCCTGATAAATGTGTAATGTGAGACATAAACGCGAGAGTTTAAGCCGACTTGAAATGATTAGTTAAGTAAAATAGAAAAAATAAGATTTACAATAAACTTTATTAGCTAAACATTAGTTAATATATTAACTAACATGAACTAACCATGAGCAATACATTTGTTACTGTATTTACAAATCTTCGTTAACGTTAGTTAATGTAAATACAGTTGTTCGTTGTTTGTTCATGTTGGTGCATTAACTAATGTTTACAATATTTTAATAATGTATTAGTAAATGTTGAAATGAACATTAACAAAGATTAATAAATGTTCATTATTAGTTCATGTTAACTAATGTTGTTAACAAATGAACCTTATTGTAAAGTGTTACGATATTTTGTATCTAACGTTAAATCACGAACAAGTGATCGGCGTAGAATGTCAGCTGTGCTTTTATAGGAACCCACTAGGTTTTTAAAATAAAATTTAGACAATGAAAATATCATAAAATATGATATCATCTCCCATTTTTGAGTGTTCAGCTATAAATGGAGAAGTAAATAGGACCCAACACTGAGCCCTGTGGGACCCCTGATAACTGTGTACTGTGAGACATAAACGCGAGAGTTTAAGCCGACTTGAAATGATTAGTTTTGTAAAATAGAACAATTAATCATCTTTATAATGTTTTTACTATCTTGTGTTTCATCTAAACTTGTCAGCACAGCATTCTACATTAAAATCTTTCTAAGTAAGGGTGGCTATGAAAGTGTACGCAGATGGTCCAGCACCTGTTTCCCTGCATTTGAGAGGTTATTGCTTTTGCCATAGCTGCCCAGTGACAGGTTTATGACTTTTATTTCCTCTGATTTGGGGATAAACATTACAGGCTTTGGTAGTTGCTGTAATAGCAATGCTAAATCAGACAACTTCCATTTTACTGGACCCTCGCAAGGGTTGTAGATGCTGATGATAATACGCAGGAGAAAATACATATGAGAGCGTACAGTGTGAATTCTGCCTCACTTATCCATATCAGCACTTCCAGATTATCTATGGGCTGATCCTCTAAAACATTATACATAAGCACGATGCTGTGCCGTATGAAAAGTGCAAGTTTGATTTGATATGGCGACGTGTGTTTGCATGAACGTGCAGGACATCTCACAGGACGTCTCCGGGCCTGACCAGGATTTATTCATCGATTTACACTTCATATGTTTTATTTTTTGTAAAAACTCAAGACATTACAGCTGCATTTGCTGCCACTATTGGTGCTTAACTTACACAGTTCACCATTTCAGAGCTGTGACTGCGAGATGACATCTCCAGCATACCTTTGTGTGGAGACAGATGCCAAAAAAAGCATTCTTCAGCTCTGAGGCTTCTGCATAAACTCTGAACATCAGTGAGCAATGGATTTTGATTGTGAAGTCTGGAATTATTCACTTCTTTCTCCATAAAAGAAAAGAAGGTAACACGTATTCACGATTGACCACGACTTTTCCTCAATAAACTCTTGAGTTACTGCTTATTAATAGTTAGTAAGGTAGTTGTTGTAGTGTTTATGGAATATGGTAATTCAGAATAAGACTAATAACAATGTTAAAAGTTTAAAGTGTTACCGAAAAGATGTGAAAACTTCCAACTATAACTTCAACTTTGAGTGTAAGATTTTCAACATCTATGAACACATAAACATGTAATCTTTGAAAGGTCATGGAAGGACATGCAATAAAATAATACTGAAAAAAAAAAATCAACAACATAGTGAGAAATCAAACATATTTCTGTCTTTGTGCTAGTGTAATTTTTTTTAGCTCTTCGTCAAATTGTTTTTATCTTATCATGTTATAAACCTCCTCCCCATCTCCAAATCTGAAAATCAATACCTTATTACTTCTATCTCCTCTGCCACCTTCTGCACCAACTCAGCAATACAGCAAAAGATCTCCAAAATGTATCAACAATTATCTCTAAATATCAGTTTTCCTCGAGTGAAGAACACTGAGGCGAATCCAGACACGCATTGTTAACTCGGTCTAGCCCGAGATGGGTAATATTCCCACATTCTTAGATTGTTCGAATAGATTTTTCTGCTGGAATAACATGAGCACCAACACAAGTCATCCATCTGTGTGTCACAACGACGAGCTCCCAGTCCCACTCCGATATATTTTAAAGAAACTTTTTAAACTCAAATTAAAAATGAGTCTTTGCCTCGTTCTTTACCTGGTGTTTTCGCTCATTAGAAGTACATCGAACGAGCAGCAAATATAATTTTTTTCCAGTGTATACCAATGACAGTCGCATAAGTGCATGCATGTGATTTCTAACGCTTGTATGTCTTCTCGTTCGAATGCAGAGTTTTTGGTAGTGAGAGTTTCTGGGTGTGGAAGACCAAAAAAATGGAACAAACCTTGTTCCGTTTGCAATCACTGCACACAAGATGATTCCATACGGAACAGCGTTTTTCTGAAATACAAAGCTTTTGTAATATTGGAGACTACCGTTCAAAAGTTTGGGGCCAGTAAGAATTTTGTTTATTTATTTATTTTTTTTTAAAGAAATTAATACTTTTATTCAGCAAGGATGCATTAAATCAATCAAAAGTGACTGTGAAGAAATTTATCATTTTACAAAAGATTATATTTCGAATAAACATTGTTCTTTTGAACTTTATATTCATCAAAGAATCCTGAAAAATAAATATATAATCCTTTGTACAATTGTTCACATTAAATGTTTAAATCATTATATCCGAATGATTTCTGAAGGATCATGTGACACTGAAATAATGATGCTGAAAATTCAGCATATAAATTACACGTTAAAATATTTTCGAACAGAAAACAGTTATTTTAAATTGTAATAATATTTCACAATATTACTCTTTTTACTGTATTTTTAATTAAATAAATGCATCCTTGGTGAGCAGACAAAACTTCTTTTGAACGGTACTGTATATTTTAACCAGGGCTGTGAAGTGATTAAATTAATTACATTATGAACTGATTTAACTGCCAGTAAGAGGTGGTAAATGTCTAATTAATTAATTCACTCATTCATTCATTCGATTAGTTCAAACGGCTGATTCATCCAGGAATGAAGTGAACGGCTCTCTTTATGAATGGGCCACTGAATCATCGTTTCACTCAACTGATTCACTCAAACGCAGATTCATTCAGAAACGAATCATCGCTGTGTGTTCTCGGAGACACACAACAGCTCTGCTCTGGCTTTACAGGTAATATTTTCGTAGACAAAGCAGAAAATAGTGTGTCTAAAATATAACACAATAGTAGTTTCTTATTGATTGAACTATTAAAATCAAGATCACATTTGCACTCGTGCTCTCCGGGACAAAAACAGCACTTGTGTGCTGATAGATAAATGAGATAAATATCATCATTTTTGCCCTGATATCTTGATTTTAGGGTCATTCTCTAGGCTCCGTCACACACTAATTATAGCATTCTATTTATTGCATACTTTTTATTAGTACAGTATGTATTGCTAAAAAGTGTCAAATAAATGTTGTTCCAGATACTTCTAACCCAGAAACCCTGTAAACATCACACTGGACTAAAAGCCAAAGGCAGAGAGGGAACTTTGCTTCTTCATTCCAGAGGTCCAGCACACGCCGCTGATGTTTATGCACATGCACGCGTGTTGGCCGTGGCACACTGCGAGAGAAAAAGAGAGAACGATGCCTTTGAGAGTTGTGGGAAATGAATTCCCTATGAAGCCTGCTCCATTAGGAATACATGATGCCCCCAAACTACTGAGCCTCTACTGCACCGGCACACTTTCTCTCACCCCTTCCTTTTTTCTCTCTGTCTTTAGGGACCTTGTGAAATATGTTGAAAGCAGGCCTCAAAGGCCTTTAGAATTGAAAAACAAATAGCATAATTCAGGAGAACACCATCACTTGCAGCTATTGGACCCACATGCTTTTCCTTACTTTTTCCATTTTCTTTCTTTTTAAAATAATTTGGGGCAAGTTTCACAACACCATTATGCCACCAGCTGAAATTAGAAGTTTGGCAGAGAACTCATTCATCCTGTCTGTGCAACAATTAACACGTGGCATAAATCATTTCTTTACTCTTTGTGTTGGTTTTTCAGAGCCTGCCAGCGAATGGAGTTTTAAAGTATCCATACTTGATCTCTTCTGTTTATGATTCCTGTTTCAAAATATCAGATAAGTAAAAAATAATTATATATATCTCCAGAACTGCAGCTCTTGTGGGTGTTCCCGTCTGCAGAGGTCAGTATGTATCAAAAGTGCTCCGAATGTAAGGACCCCAGCGACAGGGTCACGGGCAGCCGAGGCTCATTGATGCACGTGGAGTGAAGGCTGGTCCGTGTGGTCTGATCCAACAGACGAGATCCTGGAGCTCAAATTGAAGAAGTTAATGCTGGTTCTGATGAAGGTGTCAGAACACACAGAGCATCAGTTTGTTGTGTATGGAGCTGCAGATGAGATCAGTCAGTGTCCATGATGACCCCTGTCCACCACCGCAAGAGCCAACAGTGGGACGTGAGCATCAGAACTGGACCACGGAGCAATGGAGGAAGGTGAATCACGTTATCACCGGGATGCACTATGGGAAGAAGGCGAGCCGGCGGAGACAGTGGGACGCTTTGGACAATGTTCTGCTGGGAAACCTTGGGTCCTGCATCCATGTGGACGTTACTTTGACACGAACCACCTAAGCGTTGTTGCAGACCATGAGCATCCTTTCATGGAAACAGTATTCCCTGATGGCTGTGGCTCTTTCAGCAGGATAATGATCCTGACACAAAACAGAAATGGTTCAGGAATGGTTTGAGGAGAGTTTGAGGTGTTGACTCGACCTCCAGATTCACCAGATCTCAATCCAATTGAGCATCTGTGGGATGTGCTGAACAAACAAGTCCGACCCATGGAGGATCCACCTCACAACTTACAGGATCTGCTGCGAACACCGTGGAGCAGATCCCACAGAACACCTTCAGGGTCTAGAGGAGTCCACGCCTCCACGGGTCAGGGCTGTTTTGGCAGCAAAAGGGGATCAACGCAATATTAGGAAGATGGTCATAATGTTATACCTGATTGGTGTGTGGATGTGTATGTGTGTGTATCTGCAGTAGACACAGCACTGGAAAAGGTTTTTTTCCCCACAATGACCTTACTTCAGAGTATCAAGCTGGTATCTATTTCAAAGCCAAAATACAGCAATCTACATGGTTTGAGGAAAATAAATAGCAATATTCCAATCTGAAATTGTACTAAACCATATATAAGTCAGTCAACAAATTAAGTTCAGCCCACTCAAAAAACACACCTTCAGAGTGCCATCGTTCCAGGACACTTGGTGGCTGATCTCCAGAAAATCCTCCACATAATCCTCCAGAGGGTGGCCATCTTGGTGGAGGGCGAGTAGCTGGTGCTCAGGCTGGAATGTATCTTCCGCTGAACTCATATTGTCGGGTCTTCTCTCACATTTGTGTGCAGGCAAGGAGAGATAAGATGAGAATCTGAGTGGAAGTGTTTATTAATAAATGCAAGCAAAACAGAAACTCTGGAACATGGGAGATGAGAAAACACAACCAAACTATACATAGATGTGACTTGATAAATGGATGAGAAAACAAAGGGCCTTAAATACATTACTTAATGAATTAAACAAGAAACAGGTGTGCATAATCATAAGAAATGTGGGCAACACTTTAGTATGGGGAACACATTCACTATTAACTACATTTGCCTCAATAAACTTCTAATTGACTGCTTCTTGATAGTTAGTAAGGTAGTTTTTCAAGCGTTTATGTTTCGGTATTGGGTACGATTAAGAGATGTAGAATAAGGTCATGCAGAATAAGGCATTAATATGTGCTTTTTTAGTATTAATAAACAGGCAATATACTAGTACTATGCAAGCTAATAAGCAACTAGTTAAAAGTAAGAATTGACCCTACGATGAAATGTTACCAAAATGTGAAAGTAGTATCAATGGGACTAAATGAAAATCAGAACAGCAGAACAGAACAAACATGCGACGAATGGGAATTATGCACTCTCGCAAAAACTCCTGTTGTAATCAAAATAAATGAAGAAAAACTAAATAAAACACGTGAGAAGTTCTAACTGTTATTCTGCAAACAACAGCTTTCATTCATTTTCACTTTTTACTTTAATTGCGTAATATGTTGTTTAATTGTTTATTGGCATTTTTTGAGCCCTTATCTTGAATTTTGGGGGTATTTTTGCCCACGTCCTCCTACATTTCAGACCCAATGGATTATGGATTTGTTGTTGCGCTCAATATAAACTGCTCCATCTTTCCTTTGGAGCTGAAATGTGCCACTCAAACTGTTCAGATCAGACTGAAATCATCGGTCTCATTGTTACAAATACACTTCAGACACTTTTTCCTATCTTTCAGAAGGCTATGCACCCTTACAAAACTTACAAAAAGTGCAGATTTTATTCTGAGTTCATGTCATGCCTTGTCTTCTGCTATCCTCCATGCCAGCTCCAAATTAAACAAATGCAAGATATCACAGAGGATTGCGTATATACTCACTTCTAGGGATTTGGTCAAATCTGAATACCTTATTCAGAAAGGCATAGATAATGGCTACGAAACGAATAACAACTACCGAAAAAGTGGAAAAATATTCGGCAGACAGAATCACTCCTCATGTTTGCTGGATAACAGGTGAGACAGTGAATGGCATTAAATTATAAAATACATTTTCTTAGAAATCAGAGCTCGGCAAGAGTAATATCAACTAATCATACACATGTTCTACTATGTCAATGTTTTAAACCTTGTAAGATATGATACACAAATGAGTTTAAACTCTATGAATGAAATGAACACAGTGCGTACCCAAAGTCAAGTCATTTTACTCTGCGGCCGTTTTGAAACGGCATCTATTTCTGTCATGTAAGTAAAGCTCCAATCACTTTAAAAGGGGAAACATCAAATTCTCCAAAGCTGTTCACCAAGCTTGTGATTACATGTTATATTTGAAATCATCAATGAAATCTGACAACAACTGTCTCATAAATTTTGTTTCTAAATGGTCAAACCTGTATTTCTCAGGCTGGACCGGCCAATGCACATGTGCAGTCATAAGCCTGCGTCTCAGAATGCTGTTTTTAACTTCTTTTATTTAGTAGGCACGACTTATTCCACCATTCTGCATGCTGTGTTTTCTCACATTCATAGTAATATGAGTGCATAGCTAAAGTCTTTGGCATCTCTCAGCAATTGGAGCTTCATAATATCAACTAAAATACTGAATCATACACATTTTCTTTAAATGTTTTAAACCTTGTACGATATATTGCTTGTCTCATTCTCTTCTAAAGTTATCAAGCATTTATGTATTCTTTATTATTTGTTCAGATTTGTATAGTAAAAGTTTTAGCAATTTTCAACCACTGAATGTCCATGTTCTCTAATTCAGCTATTTTATATTTATATATTTATATGTTATATTCTTATTTGAGCCTGTAGATGATAGTCCTGAGGTAACTCTGTTAAAAAAAAAAAAAAAAAGTTTAATTAGGAAAGAAAAAAAAAAATCTGTTATGGGAAGTGTTCCCACTTCTGGTTTACCTAATTTATGCAGCCTAATAATCTTTTTAAAGGATTTGAATTATACAAATGTGATCATGTGCTCTGTGCATGCTAGGCTAAAGAGATGGGTCTTTAATCTCTTAATCTGACAAGAGTGTGTCTGCTTCCCGAACAAGGCTAGGAAGATTGTTCTAGAGTTGCCAAATAGGAAAAGGATCTACCGCCTGCTGGTGATTTTAATATTCTAGGTATTATCAACTGCCCAGAATTTTGAAGTCACAATAGACGTGAAGGACTATACTGCGTTAAGAGCTCGCTCAAGTACTGAAGAGCTAAACTGTTCAGGGCTTTATACTAATCAGCTAGATATTAAAATCTATACGATGTTTAATAGGGAGCCACTGCAGTGTTGACAGAACCGGGCTAATGTGGTCATACTTCCTGGTTCTAGTAAGAATTGTAGCAGGTGCGTTTTGGAGTTTGTTTATTAAGTGTGCAGGGCAACCACCCACTAGAGCCTTACAATAATTTAGCCTTTGAGGTCATGCATGCATGCAACTAACATTTCTGCATTTGTCATTGTCATATCACAATTTAGAGACTTTATAAGAAAGAAATGTGGCTTTCAAATTAAATATTGGTATCAAAGAGCACACCCAGGATCCTAACTGATGAAGAAGATGTAACAGAACAACAAGCGTTGGACAGTATTCTAGGTTATTATATGCAGAGGTTTTTGATCCAATAATTAAAACCTCTTTTTTTCAGAATTTAGTAGCAGAAAATTACTAGTCATCCAATTTTTTATGTCAACTATGCATCCCATTAGTTTTGTGAATTGGTATGTTGCATCAGGCTGCAAAGAAATATAGAACTGAGTATCATCAGAGTAACAGTGAAAAATGTCATGTTTTCTAATGGTATCTCCCAAAGGTAGCGTGTACAGGGTGAAAAGCAACGGTCCTAGTACTGAGCCTTGGGGTACTCTATACTGCACTTGTGACTGATATGATACTTCTTGATTTACTGCTACAAACTGATGATTGATTATGATTTTTTGCATATGTATTCAATATATATGATTATATTGGACCTTACTTGTCCCTGTCCGTAAAGCTCTCCCCTACGCCTACCCCAAACCATATTAATCTTGCTGATCAGTAAGGGTGTTATCCACGTAAAAAAACAATATGAGCTGCACCAGTGACAGTCAATGTACCCGCCTTTCTAATCAACACAAATATAGGCCTATTAAAACCTTTAGCACCTTATATCCACTTTTAAAAAATATTTTCTTCTTTTTTTTTAAATAAACACCTTTCCAAGCTGATATAATGTAGGAAAATGGAGAAGCATGCAACCAGAAAAAGGCAGATTCAAATTCAGCCCGGTCGTGTCAAAAGCTAAATTCGCTGTACTGGCGCTCCACACCACTGATCCTGTTACTGAATGGGTTTCTTTTGTAATTTGGTGTGTGAGTTAGCGTAAATGTTTTCCCACAGGACAGGCTGTTTGCATTTAATAAACAGTTTACTGACGCTGTACACTGCGACCTAATTCTCAACAGGATCTCTTGTATATTTGCTCATCGATTATACTGTGATGTGGAAGTTACTTTCCAAGCATGGAACGCAGCATGAATAAATTGTATTTTTATTTTTTGCTATGTTTCTCATTGCTTTTGTTATCAGTTGTTTTGATGTTAATATTTTCTGTTGTGTCTAAAAGGATTATGAGTGTTGATGAGCAGAGAATCACAGCTCATCACAATACAAACCAGAAGGAGAACCCGTCATTCACAGAATCCAGCAGAAGTCTTCAATCTGTAGATCACACATCTTACCTTATTATTCCCGTCAGAAGACAGTCCTCTTCTACTCTAGCTGTCGTACGGTCTCGTGAGGCAGATGTGCGCTCTCACAGAACATATGATTCACAACTGTGAATGACATGGCAAATAAAACACCATTTCCCTGAAATCAGCTGGCATGGTTCAACACAGACACCTGAAACAACCCGTCCTCAAAGGAAGGTTACGTCAGGCCTTCAAGAAACAATCTAGAGCAGGGTTTCCCAGATGAGGATTTGTGGGGGCTCGTACGGGAACTGCAAGGGGCTTGAAATATAATTGAATATAAAATGAAAATAACTAAATGGGGCTACACAAATTATCAAAATAATATTACAATATAGCTTGTTATTCACTTTATTGACACATTTGCATAATTTCAGAATTTCACCAAAATGAATGGAAGAGGATTTGAAATTGAGGAATTTAAGACAAAACTACTGGTAGATTTTTAACAATAATTTTATTTTATGATCAAACATTCAGTATTATATTTTTGTCTTCATTTTTATAATAATAATAATAATAATAATAATGATCCTGAAAGAGGTCGTAGTTGGTTTCAGCAGCAGCAATATGAGAGACTGTTATATCATATAATGTTTTGGCCAAGTTGTGCAGCTCTATATATAAATAATATAATACTATAAATAAATAAAATTAAAGAACTGAAAAAAGTTACGGAGGGCCATGAGTGTCTCTCAAATATTAATAAAAGCATTGTTAATTTTACATTATAAATAGGCATTGATTACCTTGTTAGTAGCACTTTATTTTACAGTACGTGTACTTTCCAGGTACATTTATAGTAATTATGTTGCACATACAGGTAAAAGAGTGTCAGTTACCTGACATGTATGTACATGGAAACTAATCAGAAACATACATGGGAACTACTTTGTACCAATTGACAAGTGTTGGGTAATAACAAGCATTTACTTATAGTGTCTGTATATGGTAACACACAGACACGTTACTGCACTTACTAATGGTATTGACACTATGTAGTACTTACAGACAAGTGTGGATAATACAGGCACTTATTTATGGTAACTAGTAAGACACATTACTGTACTTACTAATGGTATTTACATGGTTACTATGCTGTACTCACGGACAAGTGTGGACACAAACAATGGGCACTTACTTACAGTGTGTACATGTTAACTACTGTGAAACAAATGTGCTTACCAAAATGATACTGCAGTAAATACACAGCACTTCATAGTGTTAATCAGGGTTGGGGAGTAACGAAATACAAGTAACTTAGTTACGTATTTAAAATAGAACATTTGAGTGACTGTATTTTATGACAGTTACATTTTAAATGGGTGGTAATCAGATTACAGTTACATCTGAAAAGTGTTTTAGATTACCAAAGTGATTACTTTGAGTTTTAATGTCATTTAAACAGCGATTGGTGATTCTCTGACTCTGACCGTCTGAAAAAAAGGAGTTAAGTTTCATGTTTTCCACTGTTTTCATGTTTTGTGAGTCATTTTATAATTCACTCGTCACTGCAACTTTTTTCTCACAATTCTGACTTATTTTTCTCAGAATTGCGAGATTTAAACTCACAATTGCAAGTTATTAAAAAGGAGATATAAACTTGCAATACTGACTTTTTTCTTGCAATTGTGAATTTAGTATGTGAGTTTATATCTCATAATTCTGACTTTTCTCAATATTGTGAGTTTATATCTCATAATTCTTACTTTTCTCAATATTGTGAGTTTATATCTCATAATTATGACTTTTCTCAATATTGTGAGTTTATATCTCATAATTATGACTTTTCTCAATATTGTGAGTTTATATCTCATAATTCTGACTTTTCTCAATATTGTGAGTTTATATCTCATAATTCTGACTTTTCTCAATATTGTGAGTTTATATCTCATAATTCTGACTTTATAACTCACAATTGCAACTTTATATCACACAATTCTGAGGGAAAAAGTCAGAATTGTGAGATAATAACTTGCAATGACCTTTTTTGTGTTTGTTCCACACTTATTAGTATTCCAAAGTATTCTAAAGTATTTAGATTAAGTTACTAAACTTGAGTAATGTAACGAAACACATTACAAATGACTTTTTAAAGCATGTATTTTGTAATCTGTAGTGAAATACATTTTAAAAGTAACCGACCCAGCCCTGGTGTTAATACTTATCAAGTAGTGTTTTTAAGCAAGGCTTTTGACACATGAGAACTGAGTTTGACAAGTACAAATAAGAGTCTGGTCGCTTATTGGAGAGTTTCTGATCAACACACTCATCATTATTAGGGTATATATATGTCATCAAAATACCGCTATTGGCACAAGTGATTAAGTGAATCATTGTCCAGTAAAGATTGAACCACGATAGTATACCATCCAGTACTCAAGAAGTATTTTGTCTGTATAATTTATAAATGAAATATTATTTCATAAAAAAACACATGCATGAATGCACGCAAAATAATGGAATTTCGAAATTCAATATTTAAAAATGCAATTTAAAAAGAGAAATAATTAAATGGATTGACAAGCTGAATTATGAATAAAGGTTTTAATCAGGCATTTAAAGGGCAATTCCATTTCCCTGCTGCTTTGTCTCATCCTGTTAGTGAAGGGGATCAGCTGACAAATACATTTGGGAACCCCTGATGTAAAGTAATCCCACAGTTCACTTCAACATTATTATAATACAACAAATAAGCTCTATGACATTTAAATTCAGTGTAAATGCAGCACAATGATGTATAAATACAGTACAGAATAATGTATCATGTTTTCCACAATCAATGTGCTCAACTTCACTGAACATTGGGCTTTTGTTCAGAATAAAATATTTTGAGAGTATCACTTGATTTGAGAAATGACTCATTTATTGCAAATAAAAAATTTGAAATATAATTGAATATAAAATGAAAATAAATAAATGGGGCTACACAAATTATCAAAATAATATTACAATATAGCTTGTGATTCACTTTATTGACACATTTGCATAATTTCAGAATTTCACCAAAATAAATGGAAGAGGATTTGAAATGTTAATAGCTTGAGGAATTTAAGACAAAACTACTGGTATATTTTTAACAATAATTTTATTTCAAAACATTCAGTAAAACATTTTGAGGGCATCATTTGATTTGAGAAATGACTCATTTATTGCAAACTTTTCAGTTGATCGATTCTTTGTGATCACGATCAATAGCTTCTCTCTCTAAGTTGGCGGGAAAAAAAGCAAGAGTAGCTCATATGGATTTATTTGCAAGTGTGATTCTCCTCCTGCCGTGACAGTGACGGACGGCCTATTGACAGCATCTTTCACTGGCGAGTTGTTGCGAATAATTGCTACAGATGGAGGAGTGTGTAAAACACTAAAGCATATAGATTAAGTGGAGCTGGAGTATGCTGGACTTATCACGGGTTCACCAGGACCATGGATCGAGGTTTAAGAAGGTTATCAATGCTGACCTCTGTGTTTGATCAGTCAAGATGTTCAGATGTTCACAGAATAATCTCCATCATTAGGTGCACCGGAATTAAACATCTATTACAACTCCAATAAAAAGCTTTAACAACAACAACAACAACACAGAGACGGGTCTGAAATTAATGGATCTTGGGGCAAAAATGCCCAAAAAATAAATAAATGCCCCAAAAATCCAAGATACGGGGTAAAAATGTCTTTGTTTTTAAAGGTGATGTATCATGAAATCTGACTTTTTCCATGTTTAAGTGGTATAATCGGATCCCTGGTGCATCCACCAACACAGAAAATGTGGGAAAGGACAACCCAGTAACTTTGTTCTGGCAAATCTTTCTCTGAAAAAATGAGGCGTTCAGATTTTCTCCCCTTGTGACGTACGGGGATCTTATAATATCAGCGCCTCTTAATCTGTGCGTTTCCACCCACGCCGCTGACATTTTGTTGCAGCTGCAGATGTGTTCTTAAAGTTATGCAATTTGTTTCTTCGGTTCGGGCAGCTCCACTTTCTGTGTGCTTTCTTCAGCCTCCGTTCGCTTTATTACTTTAGCACAAACAGAAGTTGTGTTTGACAGAGATGTAAGTTATCTGTGTTACTCATGACACACAAAACGCTTTAGACTACTAATGCGATGTCATTTTATGCCGGACTGCTCAACAGTTGATCAACTCCACAGCAACTACATCAATTTATCCACTAACCGTTCAGAAACGTCTTCCTGAGTCTCTCCATCAGTTTGAACACTTTCCTCATTTTGTCTGCGTGAGATTCTCCAGCTTTGTTGTTGTTGAGCTGTTAAAGCTCCGCCCTCTTCTGGAGCAGCAGCTCATTTGCATTTAAAGGGACACACACAAAAACGGCGTGTTTTTGCTCACACCCAAATAGAGGCGAATTTGACAAGCGATAATAAATGATCTAGAGATTTATAGTACATCTTACTATATATACATAGTAATATTGTAATATTCATAAGCAATACCACACAAGCAAGAGTGCCGTTTTCCTGAATATGTTTGCAAATGTAATATTTATGAATACAACAGTTCAATAAACAAGTAGTTAATATAGAGGTGACTTATATTCTAGATAAAACATTTTCAATATTGACTGTTTTTGGCCAGTGAAGATACTTCCAAACGGTAGAGCCATTGCGAATCTCAGTTTCAGTTTCGTCACTGAATGAATCCTGATTTTGGAAGGAATCGGTCAATGAACGACTCACTTGCTTTGAATGAATCGTGTAACTGCAGAATGATTCAGTGAGTCACTTGTTAATGATTTGCTCATGGTTTTAGAATGATTTCATTTTTAGCTTTGGGGCTGAGAGAGGAACAATCATTTTTGTTTTCGGTCATGATTGTAACAAAAGTTCCGGTTAAAGAGATAGAATGTGTTTATAAACCGTGAAATATGTTATAACCAGGGTTGGGGAGTAACGAAAGTTACGCATTTAAAATACAAAATTTGAGTCACTGTATTTCATTACAGTTACATTTTAAATGGGTGGTAATCAGATTACAGTTACATCTGAAAAGTGTTTTAGATTACCAAAGTGATTACTTTGAGTTTTAATGTCATGTTTTATGATAGTTGTTTGGGAGTCATTTTATAATTCACTCGTCACTGCAACTTTTTCTCACAATTTGTTTTTTTCCATCACAATTGTGAGTTTGCATTTCACAATTCTGACTTCTTTTTCTCAGAATTGCAAGTTATAAAGTCAGAATTGGGAAATATAAACTTGCAATACTGACTTTTTTTCTTGCAATTGTGAATTTAGTATGTGAGTTTATATCTCATAATTCTGACTTTTCTCAATATTTTCAGTTTATATCTCATAATTCTGACTTTTCTCAATATTTTCAATTTATATCTCATAATTCTGACTTTTCTCAATATTGTGAGTTTATATCTCATAATTTTGACTTTTCTCAATATTGCGAGTTTATATCTCATAATTCTGACTTTTCTCAATATTGTGAGTTTATATCTCATAATTCTGACTTTTCTCAATATTGCGAGTTTATATCTCATAATTCTGACTTTTCTCATTATTGCGAGTTTATATCTCATAATTCTGACTTTTCTCAATATTGTGAGTTTATATCTCATAATTCTGACTTTTCTCAATATTGCGAGTTTATATCTCATAATTCTGACTTTTCTCAATATTGTGAGTTTATATCTCATAATTTTGACTTTTCTCAATATTGCGAGTTTATATCTCATAATTCTGACTTTTCTCAATATTGTGAGTTTATATCTCATAATTCTGACTTTTCTCAATATTGCGAGTTTATATCTCATAATTCTGACTTTTCTCATTATTGCGAGTTTATATCTCATAATTCTGACTTTTCTCAATATTGTGAGTTTATATCTCATAATTCTGACTTTTCTCAATATTGCGAGTTTATATCTCATAATTCTGACTTTTCTCAATATTGCGAGTTTATATCTCATAATTCTGACTTTTCTCAATATTGCGAGTTTATATCTCATAATTATGACTTTTCTCAATATTGCGAGTTTATATCTCATAATTCTGACTTTATAACTCACAATTGCAACTTTATATCACTCAATTCTGAGGGAAAAAGTCAGAATTGTGAGATAAAAACTCACAATAACCTTTTTTGTGTTTGTTCCACACTTATTAGTATTCCAAAGTATTCTAAAGTATTTAGATTAAGTTACTAAACTTGAGTAATGTAACGAAATACGTTACAAATGACTTTTTAAAGCACGTATTTTGTAATCTGTAGTGAAATACATTTTAAAAGTAACCGACCCAGCCCTGGATATAACATTGTTAAATATAACAGGGATAATAAAGTAATCACAGTCACAACAATAAACCATCTAAAAAAAAAAGCCCACATGTGAATTACAACAGTTAAGGGTAATAAAACATAAAATATCAGGAAAATGTACCAGGACCGCCATCGATCCCTTCCAATGTTTTTATTACTCGTTGATTCTTATCCACATCCTCAATAAATGTCCTAACAGTCTTATTGTTCCTGACTCTAAATTGCACATTATTTCAAGCCGTCGCTGTGAGTTCATTCAGCAGATAGAGGAGGAAATAGTAAGCTATCACTCAGTTTCAGTGTGCTTTTTAATGAATCACAAAACAGACTAGAAATGATACTTTTGGTGAAGTGTCGCAGCACACAAAACCAAATTCTGTGTAAAGCATTTTCAAAAAAACACAATTTCCCAAATGCATTTGTTTCTTTCAAAGATTTGCACTTCATTAAACTGCGAAACGTTCGGGTCTCATCTTTTATTGTAAAACTGGAAGAAATATATATCCCAGGCAACACTATATTACATTATACAATAAAAGTATCTACACAACCATTGCTAATAAATCACTCGGGTGTACCGGGACCTCAGGAATCGGGATGATTTGTTACAGATACTTATAGTTCACTAAAATTATGACCATGACATTTCAACTTTGTTCTAAATCCCATGAAGCACATTTGTGAATTAAGTAAAGCCACTATCTTCCCGAAAAAGTGTAACATTTCACAATTTTACAACAGATTAAATCAAACCGACATTTGCGCGCACACACACGAACAAATGAACAGAACATGGTGACACGAGACAAGCGGAGAACGAGACGAGAACATTGCTGGTGTGGTCAGTTACACTACAAAGAGAGACACAAACAAATCAAAGAATAAAGAAAGAAAAAAAAAGAAAAGGTTCTGCCATTACTGGGTTGCAAAACATCAACATTTCAACAGTTATTGCCTTAATGCTGAAAACTGTGTTGCATAGAGATATAGATTAACCAGCACAAAGACAGCTCAAAGATTAGTTCAAATGAACAAATACACACATGAAAAGAAATCATCGTTTAGGCCCTTGGCATTTTGTCGTGATTATGTTGAGCGTTTAGTGTGAATTTAATGTGAATTCGCCATACAAAATGTACTTAAGGAGAAACAAATCTTACACACACTGAAAGCCAAAGCAAAAACATTCTGACCAACATCACGACAGCTCAACTTCAACAGCAAATGTCATTCAATAAAAATGCGCTCTTAAGGAACATATTTCCGTTTCTGATGCACAAATAAAGCCTTTGGTTCTCGACCTACTGATTGGCAACTGCGAACGGCAGTTAATAAAGGTTTTCATGACACACATAAACTGAGGATCTGAAGAGGTGTGTGACTCGCTGAAGGAACGCGATGAGGACAGGAACAGGCTGAAACAGTCTCGGGACAATAGAGTGTAATGAAGACAAATGGATGAGGACTTAAATGTGACTCAATGAGGCACAAGATGCTTCATTTCTGCCTCGTTGGCAAAAGTCAGGCTGGAATTTCAGTGCTAAAAAACACACACACACACACACACACACTTTTTTTTTTTTAAAACAACAGCTTATTATGTGCAGGACATACTGTATTATTGTACAAAATGTGTGCAGCTAGATCATTTTTACGTTTTAATGTTGATCAAACTTCTATTTTGTTCAAGCTGTTTCCCTCACGCACGGCTCTAACTATGTGTCTGCGACTCTCGTTTGTGAAGGACACGAACTCAAATCAATCTACAGTTAATACATGAGGATCACATTTATTGAATGGTTGTTAGCCCACTGAGTTTAATTAGGTTTGTTTGGGCCTTAAATTGATCATATCTGTGTCCAGTTTAATGTTCATTGAGGTCTAACCATCTGGCTTTCTGGAGTAATAGCGTAGTCGTGCATATCCGACCGCGCGTGAAAGCACACCGCAATGCCAATTCAGCCATTTTGTCGCAAACAGGGTGATTTAAAGCAGCGCTCGTGGTCGATGTGGTCAGTGCAACAGTGCTCTAACTTGCTTCATGTGTGTTGAACGTGATGTTTTCTGTTGACCTCCAGAAATCCGTTTTGCTGTGTTTTACATATAGCCTATTTCTATTTAACAAAAATATACTTTACTTTCATTGTTATTCTCTATTCTATTCTTCAGCTGTGTGTTTGATTGTAATATATGAATGTAGGAATACTTTAACGAAACTAAAGATGGACAGAATCGTATTAAAGTGTGTTTCTGTACCAGAATAAAAAAGTTTTTTCCTTTCTCAGAACTGCGAGTTTATATCTTGCAATTTCTACTTCACAAAGATTGTTACTGTTGCTTTGCTATGCAAAGAGGACACTGACAACGTGCAAAACAGTTTCATATTTAAAATACTGTAATTTTTTAAGTAAGTTGAATCAGTAAATAGTGTCTAGTGTGTGTTTAATGTGTGGTGACAGATCGCTGTAGCTCCTCGTGAACCGATCATCTCTTCATACTAGTTCATTTATAGCATCAAATAAACATGAATGAACATCAGAAGGAATGTTGTTTCAAGACGTGATTCAAGTTCACCAACGTTAATCCACTAACTCCCCTGACCGCTTTGATGGACAAAATGCCGGATTCGGGGTTATGATTGGTCAGATCGCCTGTCAATCAAACTGAAACATGAAACATGAGTTTAGATCTGACAGTTCTGAGAAAAAGTCAGAATTGCGAAAATGTAAAGTCGCAATAGCAAATAAAAGTCAGAATTATAAGATAAATGCCTTCAGTTTCTGTATCTGTGCTAATTCTTGACGATAAAAAGTCGTGAGTATCTTTTTTATATATTTTTTTTTTCCGTTTCGGATACAAACTTCCATAGAATTGCTGTCCACTGAAGCAAAAAAGCCAAAAGAACATCCACACATACAGGTTTTATGAATGCTGGGTCTGTCTAATGACTTTTATTGTTTGAACTGAACTAATGATATTCTCTATCACACAAACCTCTCCTCATTTTCATTAAGACATTATATAGTATGTTTCTACACAGTTCCCTTTCGTGGGAACTCACCGCAGCATCAGGATGTTGACCCTATGGGACGCTCCAGTGTGATTGCGTCTGAAGCACGTGTTGGATCATTCCCATCTCGTTGTTGCAACCCCGTGACGCGTGATGGTGTACAGTGGAAGCCTTAAAGCAGTGGTTGTTAACCTGGGTTCGATCGAACCCCAGGGGTTCGGTGAGTCAGTCTGAGGGGTTCAGCGGAGGTCAAGACACACACCCGACTCATATGATTCGTGATGACACGCTCCACTTTTTCCTATTAAGAAGGGTTCGGTGAATGCGCATATGAAACTGGTGGGGTTCAGTACCTCCAACAAGGTTAAGAACCACTGCCTTAAAGGATGTCCGGAACAAACAGCATCAGCTTCTGTGTCTTCAGTAATCGCACTAGGTTAGTCCTTTTGGTGTTGATTTGATGGAAGTTCGTCCGGGCAGAAGTGGACTTGTTTACATCTGTGGAAACGACGCACCGTCCGCTCTGGTTCTCCTGAAGTTGGTTCCCATGGTGCAGACGTAGCTGAGGCTACATCCGTACGCTTTTCTCCCGACTGCTCTACTCCTGAGAGTTGTCAGGTGGCCGATCCAAGTGTGGTTTGTGGACTTGATGCCTCTCCTAAATGGCTCTTCATTGAGAGGGACCTCCTGTCACAGGCCGCGGGCACAATTTATCACCCGTGGCTGGAAATATTGAAGCTGTGAGTTTGGCCACTGAGGGGAATCAACTCCTGAACTCGGGTCTCGAAACCAAGGTTATTGAGACCATCGTAAACACTACAGCGCCCTCCACGAGGAAACTTACTTCACACTTGTCATGTTTGGTTCAACTAAAACGAACCCTGGTGCGATTGCTCAGTTAGTGCGGTTCGTTTGAACATGTGTGAACGCTGCCATCCGAACCCTGGTGCGCACCAAACAAGCGCTAAAAAGATGGGTCTCGGTCCGCTTCCAAACGAACTCTGGTGCGGTTCCATTGATATATGAACACAACACGGACCAAAGACATGTAAACGAATCAAAAACAGGACGTGATGTCACGAGATGCGACGCTACAAGTCGACGCGGGAAGATCGGCGTATCCAAAATGAGTCGAGGGCAAACGTGGAGCAACGAGGAGGTGAAGTTTCTGTTTCTGTGTACAACGGAGGAAATCCTGGAGCTGTTTTGAATGTTTTGAACATTTTATGAGCTCTTCGTGAGTTCTCAGCTGGTAAAAATAAAGCATATGTTCACGCATAAAATGATGGCGTTTAATCCAGAACACAGCGTTGTTTTGAATGTTCGGTAAGCGAGCTCCGTCGCCAAATATACGTCATAAAAGCCGACCAATCAGGTCGTGACCGTTTCCCTACGCCTTTGGTTCGGTAACTTCAGGTTCACTGTTAAAATTGCCAGTGTGAACGCTAAGAGGACCAGGACTATGTGTTTTGTTTTTGTTTTTTGGTCGAACGACCCAAACGAACCAAACTACAAGTGTGAACGTACCCTTTGTTTCTTTAGACTCTTCACTTTATGAAAACCAGTTGGACCCAGTCAACTGAAGTTCCTTTAGGATCTTCCCCCTCCACGCTAATGGTTTATGTGCAAGCCATCACTGCTTACCACACACGTTTGTGTAGTGGCTCTTTGGGAAAACAGCTTCTGGTATCTTATTTCCACACTGCGAGAGTTCCAGCCTGGGATTTGGCAGAGGCTTCAAGCCGATTGAATATGTTTCAGAGGGTTTCTTGCTTTTAAGGTGGCTTCTTGTTCACTATTACCTCCCTTAAAAGTGTAGGAGGTCTGCAGGCCCTCTCTGTTGCCTCACCGGGTTATTTGCCTAAAGTTTAGACTAACATACAGCAGCACACTCCATTGTTCTGCAGACCTTTATCGTCTTCCATTCCAGTTGATGGATCAAGAGAAACTTAACTTTGAGTGTTATATCCACCGCTCTGACCAGATGCTGGTATTCTCAGGGTTCCTCATCATCCAAACAAAGAATAAACAAGTGGATTTTTGAGGCTATTTCTACAGCTTAACCTTCCTTCATCTCTAGTCATAAGGGCCAATTCTATTAGGAGTCTTAGGCTTTATTGTCAGGAGCTTCCCTCTAAGAATCATGTGTGACACGGCAGCGTACATTCATCAGATTCTACAGCTGGATGCCACACCAGGGTCTTCTGTCCTAAGCTGTGCTCGACACTAGGACGGGCGATTTGTCAGTATGGTGTTCCCATAGGGTCAACATTCTGACTTCACGAAAGGGAATGTTTTGGTTGTGACTGTAACCATGGTTCCCTGAGAAGGGAATGAGACGATGTGTCGCCTTGCCATACTTTTGGCATGCCTGTAAGTGAGCGACTTACTTCAGCCGATCAGAAATTGATGCTGTTTGTTAATAAATAAAGGTCTTTATTGCCTCCGCAATACGCCGTCATGCGTCACAGGGTGACTTTGCAGCAATGAGATTAAAGTGATTCAACACGTGCTTACAAAGAGGAAAATGCTAAATGTTACTGTAACATGTTTATTATTAAGTGTTATACTAAATACTGACATACGTGTCCTCATAGTGTATCTCCATAAAAACCAAACCCACACACAGAAAGCCTTCAGGACAACAGAAAGTAGTCATCTCATTTAAACGGCATACAAAAGAGAAAACTGCTAAATGTAACGTTTATTATTAAGTGTTGTACTAATAACTGTAAAAAAAACCCCCGTGTAGTCAGAAACACTGGGACGATGCAAACAACACAATCTCCTACACTGACACACAGACGTGACACTGATGGACACATTTCCTGCAGAGACTGTATATCACAAGTGAACACAATGAAAAGAAAAAAAACAAAACACTGGAAAACTTTAAAAAGCATTGTGCATAGTTCAGCCATCACCTAACCCGTCTGCTGCTTAACTACTTCTGCTGACAAGGAAGTGCAAAAAATGTACATCTCTCATTAAATTAGCTCACTGTTGCACTGAAGGGTGTTTCATTCGTTCCCTTGTTAAGGTTTCTTGCTGAATGTGTGTGCATGTGTGTGTGTGCCTATACAGAAACCCGCACATGTGTTCGTTTAACTCGCTACTAGTCCATCCCTTCAAGGTTTTCCCGAGCTTTGGCCCGACGCAATCCTCTGCAGAACCGGCCCGCGGTACGCCACTCATACCTCACCCACCCACACCACCGTGTTCCCTCTCTTGACCTCGGACACCTCGCAGTGAGGGCCGCTCTGTTTGCCGTCCAGAACGAACAGAGACTCGGCCGACGACGTGACCAAGTATCGTCCGAACACCCCGCTGGAGACCACCACCCTATTGGCGTCTCCCCAAGGCCAGCTGGTGGCCGGGATTGGATCCTTTACGTTCTGAAGGGCTTTTGCTCTTCCCGTCGCCAGGTCCGAGAAAACAAGCTCCGTTCCCTGAGCCGACGAGGTCACGACCACGTACTGGTTCGCCTCCGTGAAGGACGGCTGAAACTCTAAGTCTGCGAGCGGAGTCGAGACTTCCACTTCGTGGCTTATCTGCAGCTCGCCGCTGAAGGAGACGGTCTGGACTTGGAGCTTGCCGCGCCGCTTATCCACGGAGATGATGTAACGGCCGTCCGGAGAGACGAACGGTCGGCCGTTGATGTTGGGATTGGGTCCGATGACCGTGTCGCTCACGCCGTCAACGAGAAGCTGCGAGCTCGGAGCCGAGCGGTTCTCAACTTGGCACTCGATGAAATAATAGCCGCTTAAATGAGTGTAGGCCATGCTGGCTGGAACACAGCTGTAGTTCTTCAGACTGATGGTCTTGACGAGATGGAGGGTCTCAAGGTCGATTTTATGCACCGCGGGCTCCGATTTTAAGAAGACAAAGCCAAACCTGAGATGACAATGGTCAAAGACAGGTTAATGATCTTTCTGCAGATTTATTAAGTACTGCGCTGTTAATTACACTACCAGTTTTTGGAAGAATTATGTTGGAAATCTGACAGAGGTCATGCGGTGGCAATGGTTTCGTACCTCACGTGGGTGATAATGAGGTTGGTGGGAGGGATGTAGAAATCCTCCACTCTTTCAAACGGAGTGTGACGGATCTGATGCTGCTCCACTGCACTCGCAGAAGTGATCACCTCAAAAAAGGAAACAAGTGAAAGTCATATTACAGCCATCTTAACCCTTGTGTTCTGTTCTGGGTCAATTTGACCCGTTTAGATTTTCTAGTTGTTGGAAATACTGGTTAACCCATGTTTTTTTTCTTGATATTTTGACTTTTTCTCATTTATCATCATGCAAAGTTTCAACATGCTGGTGTTTTTTGACATATACAAACAAAATTACTGTTACGTTCATGACGTTCGCCGGGTCAATTTTAATGCTCTAAAGCAACTGTACTGACCCAAAATAATAACATTTCTTGGTTATATTTTGTTGTTTTATTTTTTTACTACCTTATGAAGCTAAAAAATGAGGTTTTCCACACTTATTTCAATACAGAAAAATGTTTTAACCAGCAGCATCATATCCAGAAAGCTCTTGACTTTATGAAATGAGTTTACAAAACAGCCAACTCAGGAAAATTAAATATTTTCATTATACAGCTACATTTAATTGTTCAGTTATGATGTTCTAAGAAAAAAAAAAGTTAAAAAAATGTATTTATTGTATTTAAAAATGTACTATTTATTTTCAAATTTTGTCAAAACAAAAAATGGTTAAAAAACGTTTTCATTAAATCTTATCTTCAGATATGTATTTTTTGGAATATTTGACAAACGTTGATAATAAGTTTGTCCCTGAATCTTTGTTGTTTTTCATAGTGTGATTTTTGAATCCAATTAGGGTTAATTTGACCCGCTCCATAACGAGTGAACGCAGAAATCCAACAGCGCATAAGGGTTAAATCTGACCAAGCTGAGCAGACCATGAGCGAAGATATTAGTAGAAATGGATGTCGTAATCTATGAAAAGTGTGCTCGTGCTTTCAGTCTGTGCAGTGAATGACTCTTGCTTTGATACTTTATTAAATAATGGCGAGATATTCATTCATTTATTGTACGACTGTGTGAAACTGTCCTTCTGCCCTCATGACGAGTATTTAATGATGTTTCCCGACTCTGTTTACCGTCAGTCATCATGTATGATCCTGAAACTGACTCATTTAAAACATAGCTTCTCCTCTAGGCAGTATTCAAAAGATTATTATATATATATATATATATATATATATATATATATGTGTATTTATGGCTGTTGTTGGTCATTTAAAATCGCATATTTGAAATTTTCACAATTATTGACCAGGAAGAAAGATACTGACTCTACAGCGTCACAAAAGGAAGTTGATTTTTATGCACCGATCTGAAAAAGCAACAACAATCTTTGCTTGAAATATAAAATATAGGTGGGTAAATATCAGCTGTAAACATGCAGATATATTTAACATATACGTAATGTAAAAAAAACATGTATGTACACAATAAGTGCACTGCATCGAATGATTCATTTAAATGTTAGTACATCGTAGTTAAAGACACATAATATAATATTACACTTAAAAACACACCAGTTATACTTAAGCATGAACTGCTTTTAGACACTTAATTGCATGTTATTTACAATTAAATGAAAATGCATTATACTTTAGTGCTTTAAACTGAACTTTTTTGACCTACATAAGAACATCTTCACTGTAATTTTACATTTTACAGTGTAATTATACATTTACATACTGAGTAATGACAATTAACTACATTCAGATGAGAGGGTTAACTGCATATAAATTAAGCATAATTTATTAAAGTGTTACCAACAAAAATATACTTTAATGTAATTTATGCATTTAAGTGCATTTAAAATGCATTATCACACATAGTGCAAGTGTTTTAGTTAGTCAACATGTCAAAATAATAACTTATTAAAACATATAAAAAGTAAACCTTTTAATTTGACGAAACGAAAGCATGAAAGCACATTTTATTTCATCTTCAAGTACAGTTCTTTGAATCTTTTAAGATCTAAAGTGCACATGCACTACAATTATCTAAATTAAAATCAAGCCGAGTGTGTATTTATAATATCTCACAGGATATTTAGCGGCTTAGATCTCAACGAAACCGCTTGGCTCTAGAAAAAAAAGCCTCATTTGGCATGTTAACACGAGGACGCTGCAGATGATTATGAATGCAAACTATGAGTTCTCGATTTGTGAATCTGTGTGAAGAGCGCCGGATCGGAGCCAAGCGCACACATGCGGCTGTATTTCCCCTCACTCTCCTCAACCCTCATTTGTTTAATCTAATGAACTGACAAGCAGGTTCAGATGTTTGACTAAGAATATTGAGCCGTTTAAAAAAATGGGTTTGATATTTCACCTCTCGAGCCGAGCGCTGCCTCCGGGCCTGACAAATTGCCCATGCCCGGGTCAATTGCACGCATTCAAAATGAGTCGAATATTATCAAGCCATTTATTTGTAGTGCGGATCCATATCCCCCGCAGCCGATTACGCAGCGTCCCGCTAAAAGTGCTCTTTAGCATTTCTGAGTGATTCATAGCAAACGCCTTCATTATTCTGAGCGGCTGGAGCTCGTGCTGAACAAGCAAACACACCTGAGGACTTTCCCACTATTTAATAAAGCGTGAATTATTCATGTGTATGGGGGCTGGAAACACACATTGTTTGTTAAATAAAAAGCTCTGTCTTTGAGGCTGTGTGTTTCTCATACGTGTGCGTGATCAAACCTGGCGAAGAGGAACGTGGGAATTCACGTACGGCGCTAGTCAGCGGGTCTAATGCAGCGTTTCTCAAACTTTTTCTCCACTTTATCTTCCAATTTTTTTCTGAGGACTGAATCCCACTCTAACACGCCCCCCCCCCCGAAAACAACAAAATACGAAGGATAAACTAAATTTAAGTTTAATATGCAACTGTTTCAAGTCAAAAACTAATTATTCAAACACAAATGCGATGATATGATCAGAAATTATTACATGAATTTTATTTCATTTGAAAAAGTAAATGTGAAATGAGCTTAATATGAACAACAAACTGCACATTAAAAAACCCCTGCAATTAAATATACACTAACAGCCCGAGTCCCACTTGATGTCTTTCCATTAGTTTAAAACTGAGGTGGAGGGTATAGTAGGAAGTCTATGGTAAGAATAAAATGCTGAAAAAATGTTCCTCTTAATGTCACTGAAATGACTGGAATTTTACACTTAAAAGAAAACAAAACTAATAGATCTGTGGATTTTATATTTTGAGATTTTCCATCTAAAACTTGACGTGAATATTAATGATGAGTTTAGGTCATCTTTTCGCGGACCACACTTTAAGAATTACTGGTCTAATGTGAAATGAACGAGCGTGCACACATTAAACAACGGCGCAGAAACACATTCATCCGACACATATTTACACCTGACGTTCAAAAACATCACGGCGTGACGAAGAATGTGTGAGTCTAAGGGTGTGTTCACACTTGTCATGTTTGGTTCGATTAAAACGAACCCTGGTGCGATTGCTCAGTTTGAACATGTGTGAACGCTGCCATCTGAACCGCTAAAAAGATGGGTCTCGGTCCGCTTCCAAACGAACTCTGGTGCGGTTCCATTGATATATGAACGCAACGCGGACCAAAGACATGTAAACGAACCAAAAACAGGACGTGATGTCACAAGATGCGACGCTACAAGTCGACGCGGGAAGATCGGCGTATCCAAAATGAGTCGAGAGCAAACGTGGAGCAACGAGGAGGTGAAGTTTCTGTTTCTGCGAACAACGGAGGAAATCCTGGAGCTGTTTTGAATGTTTTGAACATTTTATGAGCTCTTCGTGAGTTCTCAGCTGGTAAAAATAAAGCATATGTACACGCATAAAATGATGGCGTTTAATCCAGAACACAGCGTTGTTTTGAATGTTCGGTAAGCGAGCTCCGTCGCCAAATATACGTCATGAAAGCCGACCAATCAGGTCGTGACCGTATCCCTGTGCCTTTGATTCGGTAACTTCAGGTTCGCTGTTAAAAATGCCAGTGTGAACGCTAAGAGGACCAGGACTATATGTTTTGTTTTTGTTTTTTGGTCCAAATCAACCGAACTACAAGTGTGAACGCAGCCTAACTGAGTGAAGCTGAAACTAGAGGTGATGTTACATGAGGGTGCAGGTGTCTGCTCTCACCTGGAGCGCCGAGCGGGACTTCAGCGGGTCTCTCCAGCTCAACACCCACAGCTGATCGTGGGATTTGTCGTAGAAGAGTTTGACGGGCATGGCGTCCGTTTCCACAGCCTGTCAGTCCAACAGAGAGAGAGAAATTGATTCATTTGTGCTTGTCAAGAGCCGCTGAGATGAGTGAAGCACAGTGACCTAATAAAGGACGTGGATTCACTGCCAACACTGAAGCAGAACCGAATGTCTCTCAGGCCCTGTTTAAACCTGGTGTTTGGGTCGATTGGATCACTTGTAGACACCTTCCTGTTTCCACCTGGTGTTTTAATCAACCGCTTCTGTCCTGATTTCTTCGAGGGGCGGCAGCTTTCCTTTCTGCTCTGACAGACACAACACACGTTCTGGTTTCCCACACGCGCTCACAGCGTTCGGCGCCGTCGTGTCTATCAGAGCAGAAACGAAAGCTGCCGCTCTCCATGTTTTTCAGTACAAATACATTTACCTGCCCATAGAGCGTTCCCTGGAAAACAAATCAGGACAGAAGAGGTTGAGTCAGATTTACATGGAAATCTCCTCCACTTGTGATCTGATCGAGCAAAATGCATCTCAATAGCAGGTGTAAACAGGACCTTACAAAGGTTTAATGTGGTTCTGCACAGAACACTAAGGGTTCTTGATTCAATTTTAAAGAACAGTATATACCAAAAAGATTGTGTATATAAGGAAACATCTTAAATGATCTTATAATCATTTCTGTTGTGCTTTAACCCTCGTGTTATGATCTGGGTCAATTTGACCCGTTTAGATTTTCTAGTTGTTGGAAATACTGTTTTTTTTCTTGATATTTTGTGACTTTTTCTCATTTATCATCATGCAAAGTTTCAACATGCTGGTGTTTTTTGACATATACAAACAAAATCACTGTTACGTTCGTGACGCATATTTTAACGCTCTAAAGCAACTGACCCAAAATAATAACATTTCTTGGTTATATTTTGTTGTTTTATTTTTTTACTACCTTATGAAGCTAAAAAATGAGGTTTTCCACACTTATTTCAGTACAGAAAAATGTTTTAAGCAGCAGCATGTGTGTGAAGTTCAGATCCAGAAAGCTCTTGACTTTATGAAATGAGTTTATAAAACAGCCAACTTAGGAAAAGTACATATTTTCATTATACAGCTAGATTTAATTGTTCAGTTATGATGTTCTAAGAAAAAAAAAATGCATTTATAGTATTTAAAAATTTATTTTCAAATTTTGTCAAAACAAATTAGTTTTAAAAAATGGTTAAAAAACATTTTCGTTAAATTATATCTTCAGATATATATTTTTCGAATATTTGATAAACGTTGATATTAAAAATTTATAGTTTGTACCTGAATCTTTGTTGTTTTTCATAGTGTGATTTTTAAGGAATTGTACTGAATCCAATTAGAGTTAATTTGACCCGCTCCATAACGAGTGTCCACAGAAATCAACAGCGCATAAGAGTTAAAGAAGTATACTTAGTTTAACACTTTAGTGATGAAGCTATTTAATTCATAAAATTGAACTAAAACTGTATTAAAACTAAATTAATTAATTAATTAAAATTATATCCATGAATTCTATATATAAAGCGCCTGACGGAACCCTTTAAGATTCCATATAGAACCTTTTCCTCTTTTCCTGTTATTTTGGAATCGTGCCGTTGGTCTGAATTTGCTTAAACCTGAATAAATAATTAGGCAGAACTCAAAATATTTGATGCATTTGAAATTTCTAAGTGAAGAAATTCAAAGTTTAAGTAAACACAACTGGTAGATTTTTGTTTTGTACTCAAACATTTGAATTGTTCTTAACTTGAAATTGTTCTTTCTTTAATCATGTACCTCAATGTGAACGTTTTTATTAGTGTAAACTATAACAATCTAACATGTTAATATAGCACTCGCTGAATGAGTACAGCAGGATAAAGTGTTTAACATACGAGCTCTCAAACCAAGCCACATCTCTAACATTAATCTTGCACAAAAAACATCATATAAAACGTAATTTTAGCATTTATTCTCCCTTTTGAGTGCTATGGGGCAAAGCATGCTGGGAAATAGAAATCCCAGCCCAGTTTCGGTTAAACTGAAGTTCATAAAACTGATCAGTTATGTGAAGTTGAAAGAAAGGGCCGAATACTCAGTTTGTTTAATTTAAGTTTGTCCCACTCAAACCGATTAATCACTCTGAGCGTTCGTGAGAATATTGTTTGATTCATTAAGAAAATAAAGCTTGGTTAAAATATTGAGAACTAGAAATATAAAGTAGACAAACCTTGTAATATTTATGCATAGATTTGCATAAATGTCAAAAAAAAATGTTTGGTGCTTGTTCAGTTTACTTAATTAAGTTGCGCTAAAGCGACACGACATTTTAGCACAACTTAATTTCATAGTTCTTCATTTTCCGTCCAATTAAATGTGTTAAACAGACGTTTACGTGAATCTCGAAACTGACGTAGGTGTCACTGCATCAGATCTGCACGTGAAAGTGATTTGAATGTTTAAAGTTAGATTCACTCGCTGCTTCTGTTTGGATCCGCGTTAGTTTCTCTCTTAAAAGATGCTGCATTATGTAAATAACACAAGCGTTCAAAGCACTAGCATTAGTTAAAAATGCTGAGGATCAGTTGGCGTTTGTTGTAGTTTATTCGTGGCCGAGCCGCTGTGATTTATTAGCCCTGACCCAGTGACATGCCCACACGACCCACGACACGCTCTGCTTTCTGAGAGAGCTTTCATCTCCACTGCACTGTCAGCGTCCATCTTGTGCTTTCCATTGTTCTCTGTTGCTGTGTATTGATTGTTCATCCATATAAGAATAACATTCATTTATTTTGCAAGGAGAAAGAGTAAATTAGGGAGGGAGAAAACATGATGTGATGAAAAACCTCAGTTGTTTCCACTGAAACCGAGAGGAAAACAACCTGTCAGATGTTTCTCCAGCGATCCAGAGATCCTACATGTGTTTCTCAGATCTCAATAATGTCTCAAATGGTTTGTAGTCTGCAATGTACAGTAATGAGATATATATCGCGATAATGAACTATATACTGTGAATAATTCCTTGTTAAGAAATTCTTTATATTTTTAGAATGCATTTTTATAATACTTTTCCATTTAAAAATCTACAGCAGTGCGTCAAAGAGACATCTGTGATGTAAACAAGCCCAACACGCATGAGAAACGCTGAATGAAAACGCACATTCGCTCTCTGACAGTAGGTGGCGCTGATGGAACGGCAGAGATGCAGCCGTTACACTGGTAAACAAATGTTTTCTGTTTCTGTACAGTATTTACACGTTTTTAACAGCCGTTTAGATTGTTGTGTTCACTGTGGTTTTCATCACAGCACCAAATACTTAAAGGGATAGTTCATCCTAAAATGGAAATCATTATTTACTCACCCTCAGGTGGTTCTAATGCCCTTCTTTGTTTTATGGACACAAAGAGAGAATTTAAAAAAAAATAAATAAATAAAATAATTCCCACTCGCATTTGCCCATATAAAAACAATGAATATTAACCAGCATCAAGCTTTTTTTATTTTTTTTAATTTTTTTATTTTTTAATTTTTTTTAAATGACCCCATGTGACACTTGTCGCATATTCAAAGTGTTCTGGACGTTTACGATAGGGTTTGGTGAAAAACTGAAAATCAACGTGTTATTTAACGGAAATCTTGACCTTGGGCGTGTCACACAGTGGTGTGCAGGAACAGGCACAACGATAGAAGTAACTTCAATTTCTTTAATTCTTGAAACAGGAAAACAGACTGGAAACAGGATTACACCATATACGCAACTTTAAGAACTGACAAGGACTGGACAGACACGGAGGGAATATATACAGATGAACACAGGAGGATAACAAGCGGGACACAGGTGACGGACGTGATTACTAATGAAACACAGCTGGAGACAATGAACTAATAACGAGATGGAAATCAAAACAGAGAACACGTGACTGAACCAAAACAAAGACCATGTGACAATTTGACAGGACTGATGGAAACAAAAACAAAGAACACATGACTGATGACAGAACTAAACTGAAAACGAGGAACATGTGACAAAGACAGGACTGGGGAAACGGGATAAACAGACAAACAAGGACACGATTATGACAGGCCGTTGATCTTCTGTGCACGGTGTGCGTTCGTGAGACTGTTGTGCGAAATTAAGATGAACAAATGAAATACAACGCCTAGAAATCCCCGGAAAAGTATCTGTGTACTTTCATCACCAAGTCGAGCTTCCATTGGAATTAACCCAAAATACTCCCCGCCAGTAGACGTGCTGGTGTTCGCATTTTACTTTCACTTTCTAAATTAGCACCAATTCGGGGGTGGCAGTTGCTTGAATGGTGGGCTCATTATTATTCTTAATGAAAAACACAACTAACTCTTTGCAGGTTCCATGTGAGCACTGGGTTTAAATTCAAAATATTACCAAGTAGGCGCTTTTACATTTCGCGTCGAAACCGGTGATGAATGAAATCTGTCTCCCGTTGCTGATCTGTGCTGCGACTCTCGTTCGGCCGAATTGAGCAGACACGTTCAGTTTTTAATTGTAGTGTCTGCTCTCTAACTGAACTAAATGATTTTTATACATCATCAATACAGACTATCGCGGCAAGTTTACTCACAAATTGTGGGATTCTCTGGGCGAGTCAGTGGCGTTCACAGCAGATCAACGGCCAAGCTCAGGATTCTCGTTAAAAAATACAATATGTTCCGGTTTATTTTTCACATTTGGAATATACATGTGATTCTCTGATACATTGTGTCTTTTTTAAAAACCTCAATTCTGTATGAGCACGAGCTGGAAAAAAATTAAATGATTTCTATTTTAGGGTGAACTATCCATTTAAAGACTCTTTTACATTTTCATGTTGTCTAAATCATGCCCTAGACTGCAAATTCTTTATTATTGTTCTTTTGCACTTTAACCAGCTCGAAACGTGTTTACTTTATACATTTCAGTGCAATTTAAACGCTTTAAAAGAACAAAAAGGAGGAAAAACACTAAACTTTTGTAACGTAATTCAATTCTGTGATTAAAAAAATCACGATATGGAGATCCGCAATCAAGCATTCAAGGACCTCAAACCTTATCAAACTCGTTCACGTCCTCACCTGCACGACCCTCTGCGCCTGCGTGTCGATCAGCAGGAGTCTGTTGTGAAGCGGCTGCGTCACGTACACGTACTTGTCCCTCACGCTGACCGCCGACGCCCAGACGCACTCGTGCGGAGAGACGCCCGTGCGTCTGGGACACAGCTCTTCCTGCGGGGAGAATATGGACACTTGGTGTATATTCCCAGTTCTGTCTAGTGTTTTTGGAGTTGAGCCAAGACTTACATCGCTACCCAGAATCCTCTCTGTCCGCGTGATGCGTCTGCGAATCTCACAGTTGCCAGGCTGCAGTATGATGATCCCGTGGCTGGAGAACACGTAGAACATGTTCCCCACGCTGAGCCCTGCAACGACACGCTCGTTGAGAAACAACACCAAACCGTTCCTGTCACACGGTCAGACAGCAAGGGCTATTAAAATATCCAAAAAGTGCATTTGCAGATCTGTCACCTGGCAGCAAAAAACAGCTGCTAATTAGCGCGGCCGCGTCAGAGGAGCGACGCCGGCGCTGCCAGGGACCGAGAGTCGTCATGTTGTCAGAAAGCAGAGGGTGTAAAAACACACAGTGGCAGGTAAGCTGCGACTGATCAGTGCTGGCGGTCATCTCTCCTAATGATGATGTGTCTTTAATGATTTCCGCTGATTTCGGAGGTGTTGTGGGGCAGCTCACAATACCGACCCAAATTTTACACATCAGCTATTTTGCAGAAATGCGGCTTTATTTCAATGGACCCCTTTAGACGTTCTCTTGACTAAAGCAGCTTTGTAGCTACATCTCAGCTCACTCTCATTACAGTATCAGAAGACTGTCTGCTTCATTGATGAACATTTACAGCTTTCCGTGCTTTACTGTTATACGGTAGGGGCGCTTTCCTGATATAGACTCTCCAGATCAAAACAGGTGAAGAAGAAGCAGAAACAAGCAAAAAGGCAATTATCAACGTTATAAATCAAAACCGCCTGACGTGACTGAATGAAGTGAGCGACAGGACTCGATCTACTCCATCTGTGTTCCGCTCTGAATCCGATTTATAAGTAGTTTTTAACAAAAACACGATTTTCTTAGCTTTTTGCTCAAAATGGGCTTTTTTAAAATATAACCCACATTAAAGTGTTGACAAAAGATAGTAGAATACATTTTTTTTTTATACACACAACAAAATTATGGAGGAGCAGGAGTGCCACATAAAAATAAAATGAAGAATCAATGAATTCATTTAATAATTCACACATAAAAATGTATATAAGTAAATCACTTTTATATGGGCAAATAAATAGACATATTTAAAGTTGTTTATTTAATTCCTGTTTTTAAACGTAGATTAATAGAACAATAAAAAAATACATTTGTAAATCATTTTAAATCGCTTTTTAAATGGGTTTTTAAATGGCGTTTTAAATGAATTAATTGATTCTTCATTTTATTTTTATGTGGTACTCCTGGTCCTCCATACAAAATATTCTGGGGGCCATAAAAGTTTTGAGAAAATAATCAAAAACGCTGGCGCTGACTGGCAACTTTTTTTTTTTTTTGGTAACACTTTAGTATAGGGAACACATTGACTATGACTTTTCCCTTAATAAATGCTTAATTTACTGTTTATTAATAGTTACTAGGTAACTAGGTAGTTGTTAAGTTTAGCTATTGGGTAGGATTAAGAATGTAGAATAATGTCATGCAGAATAAGGCATTAATTTGTGCTTAATAAATACTAAGAAATAGTATTTTATTTTTTATTTTTTTAAATGCTGGCGGGGAAACTATCCATTTACTCCATTTTGGTGCGTTTACACTGAAACACAACCCCGGCGTTTTCAAACTAAAACGGGTCTGCAGCGTTTTCTCGAGGTGTCGAGGTAGTGCAAACGACAGGCGTAACCGTAGCAAAACTTACGCGTTTTAAAATGAAAACGCACCAGAGTAAATGATGATCACCCGGGGTTAAGTGTGAAAAGCCCTATCGACTTGATAAACGTAAATATAAATGACCAACACGACACGATATGCAACGATTAAACCAAACTGCATGTGAGATTTTATTGAAAACTAGGTATAAAATAGATAAAGTGTTCCACTGATTTTACCATGGTTAAGGGTAAATTGTCGTATAATATAAAATGTGGACATATGCTCAGGTCAGGAAACACTGGACATGAAGATTATTGTTTTTTCTCAGGAGTGTCTCAAATGTGTGTTTCTTCTCTTTACTGCACAGGCAGAGTGAGTAAGACTCGCTTTACCGTGGTAAAATCAGTCATGAGTAGCTTATGATAAGATTTCAGATATGCCCGGATTTGTTCATTTCAGGCACAAAAAGTGTCTTTTTTTTCATATACATACAATTGACATCAATCGAGACAATCTGAGCATGAAGCAGCTTTACCTTCTTCCCTCCAGAGAATGTTGGCCACTGGATGGACAGCATGAGGAGAAACAGAGCAGTGTTAGTGGACAGCAGAGACACAGTGATTTCACATTAATATGATCCTCCGGACTACTTAAAGAATCCGTAATAAAGGCCCTGAAGATGGAGATGGATGAACACGCTTCTGCCGAGCTTCATTTCAATATTACCCTGCGCTTCTTCTCTGAGATTCCTTCAGTACGTCCCTCTGAGATCACTGAGACCCAGCGGGCAGATATCATTAAAGCGCTGGACGTGCCGTCTTCAGAAATCCATTCTAGTCATGTTTCTGATCGGCGGATAAACAGGAGTGTTTGTGTCTCCAGCAAATCCTTCGCATTGCGTTGGTTCACGTTTTTATGCATCCCAAACTTATTAAGTCAATCTTCACTGAACGGATTTTACACTTGATATTTTTATAACCTCATGAAATATCAACCTGCTAGTTCAACGTTATGTCTATTTTTAGAGATATTAAAGTGGCCTCGAGGTCTCTCGAACACATAAAAGACTCATTCAAGATGATTTAAATGCAAAAATAACCGGCCTTTGTTCTCTTCATACAGGACGTGTCACCTGTCTTTTATGAGGCCCTTTAAATTCAACAAGGACATTGCGATAGAGAAAATTTGACTGATGGACATTTTATTATAACACTTTGATAATGGTGCTCATAAACCGAATATGTGTGTCTTACTGTACATTACGGACAAATACTAATAGAATTAAGGCATGAGAGGAAGGTACTGATCCGTGATTTACACCGCTCTCCGTTACGACGTCGGGTTAGGGTTGTGTTGTGGCCAAATGTGGACAGAACATAATCAGATCCATAGAGCTTCATTTCTCCGTAATTGAACACCGCAAATTTAACAGTCCAGAAAATGTCTGTAATTTTTGAAACAGGACTTGGCAGAGACTCCACATCTGAAGATGTTTATTGCTGCATGACCATTAAAATCTTATTAATGACAAACTGTCCTTTCCGCACCAGTGACTTAATCACGTGTGAGCAGTCTTGTAAATCCTTGACCACTACATCCTGACCAACACATACAGTGTAGATCATCTGAGCGTCTGTCACAAAGTGGTAACCTCCAAATGTTACTGTAAAGAGCTGTTTCTGCCTGATTTAATTTTAATTAAAAGTCAACTCGTCAACTGTCTGGTTACCAACATTCGTAAAAATATTTTACAGGTTCAAACTATTCTCTCAACCCATTAAAATAGTTTTGTTGGCATAAATTGATGGTTAACATTTTTGACAAAACCAGTTTCATGACTAAACTAGATGTTACCAGGGCCGGGTGGGTTACTTTAAAAATGTATTTCACTACAGATTACAAAATACGTGCTTTAAAAAGTCATTTGTAACGTATTTCGTTACATTTCTCAAGTTTAGTAACTTAATCTAAATACTTTAGAATACTTTGGAATACTAATAAGTGTGGAACAAACACAAAAAAGGTCATTGTGAGTTTTTATCTCACAATTCTGACTTTTTCCCTCAGAATTGCGTGATATAAAGTTGCAATTGTGAGTTATAAAGTCAGAATTATGAGATATAAACTCGCAATATTGAGAAAAGTCATAATTATGAGATATAAACTCACAATATTGAGAAAAGTCAGAATTATGAGATATAAACTCGCAATATTGAGAAAAGTCAGAATTATGAGATATAAACTCACAATATTGAGAAAAGTCAGAATTATGAGATATAAACTCACAATATTGAGAAAAGTCAGAATTATGAGATATAAACTCGCAATATTGAGAAAAGTCAGAATTATGAGATATAAACTGACAATATTGAGAAAAGTCAGAATTATGAGATATAAACTCACAATATTGAGAAAAGTCAGAATTATGAGATAAAAACTCACAATATTGAGAAAAGTCAGAATTATGAGATATAAACTCACAATATTGAGAAAAGTCAGAATTATGAGATATAAACTCGCAATATTGAGAAAAGTCAGAATTATGAGATATAAACTCGCAATATTGAGAAAAGTCAGAATTATGAGATATAAACTCGCAATATTGAGAAAAGTCAGAATTATGAGATATAAACTGACAATATTGAGAAAAGTCAGAATTATGAGATAAAAACTGACAATATTGAGAAAAGTCAGAATTATGAGATATAAACTCACAATATTGAGAAAAGTCAGAATTATGAGATATAAACTCACAATATTGAGAAAAGTCAGAATTATGAGATATAAACTCACAATATTGAGAAAAGTCAGAATTATGAGATATAAACTCGCAATATTGAGAAAAGTCAGAATTATGAGATATAAACTGACAATATTGAGAAAAGTCAGAATTATGAGATATAAACTGACAATATTGAGAAAAGTCAGAATTATGAGATAAAAACTCACAATATTGAGAAAAGTCAGAATTATGAGATATAAACTCGCAATATTGAGAAAAGTCAGAATTATGAGATATAAACTCGCAATATTGAGAAAAGTCAGAATTATGAGATATAAACTCGCAATATTGAGAAAAGTCAGAATTATGAGATATAAACTCGCAATATTGAGAAAAGTCAGAATTATGAGATATAAACTGACAATATTGAGAAAAGTCAGAATTATGAGATAAAAACTCACAATATTGAGAAAAGTCAGAATTATGAGATATAAACTCACAATATTGAGAAAAGTCAGAATTATGAGATAAAAACTCACAATATTGAGAAAAGTCAGAATTATGAGATATAAACTCACAATATTGAGAAAAGTCAGAATTATGAGATATAAACTCGCAATATTGAGAAAAGTCAGAATTATGAGATATAAACTCGCAATATTGAGAAAAGTCAGAATTATGAGATATAAACTCGCAATATTGAGAAAAGTCAGAATTATGAGATATAAACTGACAATATTGAGAAAAGTCAGAATTATGAGATATAAACTCACAATATTGAGAAAAGTCAGAATTATGAGATATAAATTGACATTAAATTCAATATTGCAAGAAAAAAACTCAGTATTGCAAGTTCATATCTCCCAATTCTGACTTTATAACTCGCAATTCTGAGAAAAAGAAGTCAGAATTGTGAAATGCAAACTCACAATTGTGATGGAAAAAACAACTTGTGAGAAAAAGTTGCAGTGACGAGTGAATAATAAAATGACTCACAAAACATGAAAACAGTGGAAAACATGAAACTTAACTCCGCTTTTTCAGACTGTCGTTACTCCCCGACCCTGGATGTTACCATTTTTTTTAGTACATAGCTCATTACATAATCATTACAATCTTTTCTGAAATAGCTTAAATGTCATCACTCACGTGTCTTGCGCGCCGAATCTTCCACAAACAGAGATGAGATGTCTTCATCCACACCAACCTCGTTTCTAGCGATGCAGGTATAAGCCCCAGTGTCTTCATAACGCACACTACCGATGTGAAACTCGCTGCCATTGGCTGAAGAAATACAACAACACAGAGTTAGATGATTCAGTACATTTACAGTGCAATTCCTATTATATTTCCCTGCTAAAAAACCCAGTTTGACTGTACAGGTGGACCGGCTCTAACCGGCCTGGACCAACATGGAATTCCATTTTCAGCAGAGTTAAAGTGTTAGTTCAACCAAAAATGTAAAAGTTCAGTCATTAGTTCCTCTCCCTCATGTGGTTCTACACCCGTAAGACCTTCATCATCTTCAGAACACAAATGAAGATATTTTTGATGAAATCTGATGGTTCAGTGAGTCTCTATTGACAGATAATGAACACTTTCACTAAAACATATTTAAAACAGGTCATGTGACTACAGTGGTTCAACATTAATATTATAAAGCGACGAGAATACTTTTTGTGCGGCAAAAAAACAAAATAACGACTTTATTCAACAATATCTAGTGATGGACGATTTCAAAACACTGATTCATGAAGCTTTACAAATCTTTTGTGTCGAATCAGTGATTCGGTTCATGTATCGAACTGACAAAATCACGTGAACTATTGAAATTGCGAATCACTTGTGACGTAACGAAGCCTCGTTTACTGAAATCACGTGACTTTGGCTCTCCGAACCACTGATTCGACACAAAAGACTCTGATACTTTGAAGCAGTGTTGTTGATATTGTCGAAAAGTCGTTATTTAGTTTTTTTGGCGCTTTATAATATTAAGGTTGAACCACTGTAGTCACATGACCTGTTTTAAATATGTTTGTGGTGAGCAGGGCGGGTGAGAGCCGTGAGGGAACGGCGCGAGAGATAATGAGCGTCACCTGCGCGCTACACCGGTCTCGTGTCTCTCACGGAGGAGCTCCGGAAGCATAAAAGAGGAGCGACGACAGTGAAGGAGGAGAGAGGACCAGACCTGGACTTTATGTTGTGTTTTATTTTGTTTGTGTGTGTTTTACTTTCGTTTTATTGTTTGCTTATTTGTTTGATTAAAGTTGTTGAACGTTAGACGGTTCCCGCCTCCTTCTTCCCGTTCCTAAGAACTGTGTTACAATGTTTTAGTATCTTTTGAAAGTGTTCATTATCTTGCTGTCAATAGAGACTCACTGAACCATCGGATTTCATCAAAAATATCTTCATTTGTGTTCTGAAGATGATGAAGATCTTACGGGTGTAGAACCACATGAGGGAGAGGAATTAATGACTGAAGTTACATTTTTGGGTGAACTAACGCTTTAATGTATTCGGATAAAACTGGAGATGGGCGGGTCTTAAATATGAAGTTTAAGCTCGTTTTAAATTCTGTTCCATTCATCATTTTCATTTAACAAATATACCTTGTATAACTCATACTGTATAACTACGTTTTAATTAAATGTTATTTTAGTATTAAAAAAATAAAAAAATCTATCTTTATTTTTCCCAGAGAAACTTTGTGAAATAAGAGAACTGTAAGAAAGAGCTGATTATAGAACATGCAAGTTGTAAGAAAATACCCAGTGGTTGAAAATTCCTAAAACTTTTACTATGGATACAAACGCAAATCTGAACAATTTATAACAAAAAAAAAATTAAATTGTGCATCATATTGTACAATGTTTCAAACATAGACATACAGAGGAATGTGTATGATGTGGTATTTTCACTGATATTACTCCTGATAGGATTTCTGAGAGACACACAGAGACTGCAATGAAATATTTGACTTGCAATTGCGCAACAAATTTAATTAATAGAGTTCACACACTTCACATGCTCATTGTTGCGTAGTGATTGTAGAGGTTTATGTATAATATTGTGCTGTGCCCCTAGCTCAACAAACATGAGGAGTGACTGTCTTCCGAATATTTTTCCTATTATTTGGGAGAGTTCGTTATTAATTTTAAACCCATAATCCGTGCCTTTTTGAATAAGGTATTCGCCTTCAAGGACATCCCTAGTTAACACCCCCCCCCCCCCCCCCAAAAAAAATGCCTCGAACAAAATCAACAAGCGACTACAGGGCAATAACATAAATCTCAAAAGTAACTTTGAAGTGTTTGTTCCTACAGTCGACCAATAACATTTTTCATTGACAGAGCTTTGGGTGAAGGCATTCTTAAAACCCATAAAGGCTTCCCTGTGGTGCAGCTAATACTGTGCCAAGTTATAAAGTCCAATACTTGGATTTATTGGCAGTCTGTTTTTTCAGCAGAAATGGTTTCTTTTGAAGATGACCAAAGGAAGGAAAGGTAAAGTTGGCGTGTCTTGTCTTCCATTTCACAAATACATAAACTTTTTTTTGCATTAGGTTTCTTTTGTCAAGCAATCTAAAAATGTGTTTCATGCGGTGACATCTGTTTTCATTTGTTCATTCAAGTCAAAATGTGATGTAATATTGCTGAATAAACCTATATTAGGTTACACTAATGAAAGGTCAGATTCATGTATATTCATAAGCTCTCATCTCTGAACAGCAGCAATAAATTAAAAATGAAAGAAGACTCCAAGCTTAAGCTGGACATCTTAGGCTACAGCAATCTGCTTCAATAAATGGCTGAACATGCTGTTTTAACACAGACATTTAAAAAAACAGAAGGATACATTTTTCTTGTAAGGCTAGGTGAGTGAATATTTATATCGTCTTGCTGTATGTGTGTTATTTTCTTTATATTTTCTGTCTAAAAGTGAACAAAAAAAGCACTTAAGCAAATTAAACAAAACAAAAAAATCCTCATGAGGAGATCATGTGTCAGGAGCTTGAGGGAACGATGCCAAGGTGAAACTGATGGGTCTGAGGTGGAGTCCAGGGCTTGGAGGCTTGAGTTTGAGGGATCCATGGGTCAAGGAGGAGCTGATGACTGGGATGTTCCAGGTGGATCCGTGCAGCTGCTGGGAACTATTTGAAGAGTCGAGGGGCTGAAGGGAGACAGTGGAGATGAGGCAGAGGAACTGGATGGCTTTTGGCGGGGGTTTGGGCGGCCCGTTCCATGATGAAGCAGTCAAAGGCAGTGAGGTTAACATGGTGCTGGATGATGAATGGAGGACACAAAGACTTGGTGATGGGCTGAACCAGAGGCTACGGAGGTGACTTGGATCTGGGCTGAACCAGTGGCAACAAAGATGACTTGGATCTGGGCTGAACCAGTGATGACTGAGATGACTTGGAACTGCGCTGAACCAGTGGCAACAAAGATGACTTGGATCTGGGCTGAACCAGTGGCAACAAAGATGACTTGGATCTGGGCTGAACCAGTGGCAACAAAGATGACTTGGAACTGGGCTGAACCCATGATGACTGAGATGACTTGGAACTGGGCTGAACCAATGATGACTGAGAGGACTTAGAACTGGGCTGAACCCATGATGACTGAGATGACATAGAACTGGGCTTAACCAGTGATGACTGAGATGACTTGGAACTGGGCTGAACCAGCAGCAACAAAGATGACTTGGAACTGGGCTGAACCAGTGATGACTGAGATGACTTGGAACTGGGCTGAACCAACGGCAACGGAGACGACTTGGAACTGGGCTGAACCAGTGATGACTGAGATGACTTGGAACTGGGATGAACCTGTGGCAACAGAGATGACTTGGAACTGGGCTGAACCAGTGATGACTGAGATGACTTGGAACTGGGCTGAACCAGCAGCAACAAAGACGACTTGGAACTGGGCTTAACCAGTGATGACTGAGATGACATAGAACTGGGCTTAACCAGTGATGACTGATATGACATAGAACTGGGCTGAACCAGCAGCAACAGAGATGACTTGGAACTGGGCTGAACCAGTGATGACTGAGATGACTTGGAACTGGGCTGAACCCATGATGACTGAGATGACATAGAACTGGGCTTAACCAGTGATGACTTGGAACTGGGCTGAACCAGCAGCAACAAAGACGACTTGGAACTGGGCTTAACCAGTGATGACTGAGATGACTTGGAACTGGGCTGAACCCATGATGACTGAGATGACATAGAACTGGGCTTAACCAGTGATGACTGAGATGACTTGGAACTGGGCTGAACCAACGGCAACGGAGACGACTCGGAACTGGGCTGAACCAGTGATGACTGAGATGACTTGGAACTGGGCTGAACCAACGGCAACGGAGACGACTTGGAACTGGGCTGAACCAGTGATGACTGAGATGACTTGGAACTGGGCTGAACCAACGGCAACGGAGACGACTTGGAACTGGGCTGAACCAGTGATGACTGAGATGACTTGGAACTGGGCTTAACCAGTGATGACTGAGATGACTTGGAACTGGGCTGAACCAGTGATGACTGAGATGACATAGAACTGGGCTTAACCAATGATGACTGAGATGACTTGGAACTGGGCTGAACCAGTGATGACTGAGATGACTTGGAACTGGGCTGAACCAGTGATGACTGAGATGACATAGAACTGGGCTTAACCAATGATGACTGAGATGACATAGAACTGGGCTTAACCAGTGATGACTGAGATGACTTGGAACTGGGCTGAACCAGTGATGACTGAGATGACATAGAACTGGGCTTAACCAATGATGACTGAGATGACTTGGAACTGGGCTGAACCAGTGATGACTGAGATGACTTGGAACTGGGCTGAACCAGTGATGACTGAGATGACATAGAACTGGGCTTAACCAATGATGACTGAGATGACATAGAACTGGGCTTAACCAGTGATGACTGAGATGACTTGGAACTGGGCTGAACCAGTGATGACTGAGATGACTTGGAACTGGGCTGAACCAGTGATGACTGAGATGACATAGAACTGGGCTTAACCAATGATGACTGAGATGACATAGAACTGGGCTTAACCAGTGATGACTGAGATGACTTGGAACTGGGCTTAACCAGTGATGACTGAGATGACTTGGAACTGGGCTGAACCAGCAGAGACAGTGCAGCATAGATAGTGGGTGAGGCACGCCGGATCTAAGAAGTGCCTTGTGTGATCCTCGAGGGAGCGATCTCCCTGAGCCAATATATCCACATTTTCCCTTTTGCTGTTTTTTGTTATTTTGAGGGCCTCACGTTCTGTCACAGTGAGCTGTATCGGTACGCCAAACAGATGAGAATGATGTGTGATGCAGGATAATGATTATCAATACAAATAAACATGCAGAGAAAACCACAACCACCATTATGTTAACATGAGAAAATGAACTGAGGAAAACCGAGGGCTTCAATACACAAAGAAAGATCATCAACGAAACAGGGAACATGTGTGTACTAATTAGGACCCATGACAACTAATGGAATGAATGAGAACGCAGGCAAAACCGTGAATGAGAAAATGAGACTATTTTAAAACCCACCAGCAGCCACTGAATGTTAGTACACAGTAAACCTCACATATGAAGTGGGATAACAGTTCTTACTAAGTGCTCTGTGATTCTTGGAGGCTGGTTGGTATATTTGAGAGAGCGCGCTCTCTCACTCGCACACACACACACACACACACACACACACACACACACACACACACACACACACACACACAGAGTTCATAATGTTACTTTGATGGTGTTTCACTTTTATTCTTATTGAGCTTTGATGCTAATTAAATTTGGCCATAAAAACACTGCAAATGACTTTACTTTCATTACCAAATGGATTTCATGAATAAATAATTCTTCATTCAGTCATTAAAAGGGTCTCTGACAACATTTCTCCATCATTTAATGACAAGCGAGAGTCGACTACAGGATTGTTGTCTCTGAGTCCTGAACAGGCATTGAGAACGAGGACAGATTACTGGAGCTCCTACATATCAGTGTCCATCACTGCACCTGTGAACGCTGACAACATCACCGCCACGGAGTCATTCATTACCACGTCGCCTCAAAGATTCTGGGATTCGGTCACCAAAAAGAATCGTTCGCAGGGATAATGAGCGTGAAGATAATTACGCTGCATTACGGATGAACACACACACTCTCCAAATCAAAGCGGCACTTGTAAACTGAGAAGCGAAGCGGATGTTGTTGTGTGTGTGACACCTCAGGACGGCTGCTCTCGAAGTTCAGCGAGTTCTCAGATGCTTGATCACAACACAAGCATCTCTGAACGCCGTCCGTGTCACGCGAGCGCTTTCATGTGCCGCGTCAAAGATCACGTACGTGCGGGGAGTTCTCTCTCCCTTCATTTCACCTTCATTCTCTCATCTCTAGCACTCTACTTTCCTGCCCTGCTATTGATCTCATTCTATCTATCCTCTAAATACAGACTCGGCTCAAGCAAGAGCTTCTCACTGCTGGCCAAAAATTCTTACTCTTTATACTTGCTTGGCTTCATATTTCCATATCAGCCACATTCATGTACTGCAAGTGGATTATAGACATGAAATGATAATGAACCTTATTATGCAAGCAGTACTTGTGAGCTCATATTAATTCAGAGCCTTTAAACATTAATTTGTCACACCGCAGGGGCATTTAAAATAAAGACAAAAGGCTGGAAAAAGGAAATTACCACCATTTTCGGGTTCTGATATACAGGATATGCACTTTCTTTCGTACAGTATATTCATATGCAGTTCAAGCCCACATATAAAAATGATGGAATGCTTTAACTCGTGTACTGAATGTTGAGCTGAGGGTGTGATTTAAAATAAAACCTTAACAGAACAAACTGGATTTAAGGAGACAGTGTGAGAGAGGAGCATGATATGAAGGCCAAGAAAAATCAAGGTGAATGTCTCTTCATTTATTATGTACAAAAAGTGAGATTTGGTGTGTGTTTATGCAAAATATTAGCAGTGAAATTTGCCTTAGCGAGACAGAGTGAACGTTTCACTGCAGAATGCTATTGAATACAGTATTTGAGAACCGGTGTGTGGATAAATTCAGCTAGTGAGAGTGTTTCACAGGAGCAGTGGTAATTTAATAAGCTATTTTTGTTATTTAGTCTTAGTCCTGTGCGAAATGCACTTTTTAGTTTTTATCATAAATCAACTTTGACCTGTTTCGTTAAGTTAAATTTTAATTGGCCCAAACGTCTAGACATTTTAGTCACTGAAAACTCATTTTCGTCACGCTGCGTAACGGTTAAATTGATAATCACAATAATTTTGCTCAAAATTATAATTGCAATGATTGTCGTTTATTATAGAGTATTTATCATGAAATTGAACACACTCTACAGTAGGAAAATTTGTAAAACAAGAAACTTATCTCAATCTAAAACAGAATTACAAATTATAATAATATTTTTCTATTATGATGTCGCCTTGTCAGTGTCTCGTCTTCGTCATGGAAAAAAAGGTTGCATTTTTTGTCATAGTTTTCATTAAAGAAATTAACATGAGAGTTTATTCCATAAAAGGAAAAAATATATATATTTTATATATATTATATTTATATTTGAAACAAACAAACAAATACACAAAAACACCAGAGCAATATTATTTTTGTTTCCCTAAAAAAACCCAAAAAAACAGTCAATTCATTTAAACCTGCGATGACCACATTTTTTGTCAGCCGAACCCATTTAATCTAAAATATTTATTTGAATAATTATTGATTTTAAGTTAATATTTAAATAATTTAAAAGCACATTTGCATGTTCATGGTTCATGACATGCAGGTAAACAAATAAAAATGTAATCTTTATTTAGTGTTCAAATGTTTATTTTGATTGGTTTCATTTCTAAAGTATTTATTTCATTTGTTTTAATGATTGCATAATTATAAGCTTTTCATCAAGTTTGAACTCGATGGAAACCCTGATGGAAACTGTGGCGTGTGATTGTTTACCTTGCTTTATCTGCGAGTATAAATCAAGACTCTGTTTTACGTCACCAGAAGTCTATCTATCTTTCCATATAGCAATAAACAAACAAACAAAAAAATCAGTCAACGCAAAATGACACATTGTGTCTCCGCATTGAGCCAGGCCTGTTATTTATCATCCAGTGAAAGTGAATTTTTCAGATTTGTGATGAAATCATCTTTTATCTTGACGCTGTAAATATTTCTGTGGACACAAACAGGAGCGCTTGAAAAGACAGGTTATAAAATATTAATTTTTGCATGAAAGCAGACAGAAATACAGACATCCTCACCGGATAATGAATGTCCAGAGAAGCACAAAAGCTCATTTTGAGACACCAGTGAAATACGCCACTGCCTCTTTCTACCACTTAACATTCTGTGTTATTTTAAACCTCACAAGAGCGAATAAATAACCAGAACTGCTAGAAAAACGACGGAGCTGAAACAAATAAATGAGAGAAATGAGACCTTGAAGGTCCCGTCTTTTCTCACAGAACTTAACAGCACAAATATCTGATCTAAATAACAGCCTATTACAGGGTGTAATGGACCGCACTCAACCAATAAAGTGCTATCTAATAAGGGTCTACTCTGTAAACAATACCGCACCGCATTCCTGCAGGAGACGACAGGCCTCTCCAAAAGAGCCCATTTGCCTGGGCCGGCTACCGTCATTTCATGGACTGTTTTATCATCATCATCATCATCATCGTCCTTGCAGGGAGCCGCAAACTCACTCCCACTGCACCGAGGGCTTGCCAACGACAGCTGCAATCCAGGAGGATGTTTCTCGTATGCTTTGTTACGTGATCTGCCCATTACACATCTGTCTATCTACTGTCCGTCTTTATCTGATTCCCAACAGGGAGGGCTGAGGATCGTACCGAGAAGTGAAATCTGCTTGGATCCGTGTGGCTGCAGATCCAGGCCGTTCTTCAGCCAGGTGAGTTTGGGGTTTGGAATACCATCTGCATGGCAGTGCAAGCTGGCAGCAACACCAGGTTCCTGGGCCTGAGTCTCTGGATAGACCAGGATTACTGGAGGCACTAGAAGGACAAAGAGACAGAAAGAGACTGTGAACACAATTCAGTTCCAGAACAATTGCTTTATTTACCCCCCCCCTCGCGCTAGTCAGAAATGGTCATTTAATAAAACGAATGAGAGATGAGGTGGAGGGATTGAGCAGCAAACACACGTCCTGTTCCCGGCTCTTCACGCAGCCGTATCTCTCTTCAATTAGAGCGACTCTACTGACAAAACAAGCTCTGTAACAATCATGCTCATTGTCCCCGTTAATTGAAAATTCTTCCAGTGTTTTTCTCTCGGAAATATATTACAACGAATCTAAACTGAATTGTTATCTTTGTTTCAATAGTGTTTGTTTATATTCCTTCATCTCCCTCGATAAAGAATGATGCCTTGTAATTGAAGGTTTGAACAATGCAAACTATTTTCTTTGGCAACACAATTTCAAAAGGTTTGAAATCCAGCAAATTGCTTTTTTTGTTTAGTAGCAAATATATATATAGGTAAAACGGTCTGGAGTCACTTTGTATTCAGACCCACTGCCCCAATCCTTCCTTCTGGCTTTAACTAAAGCAGGGTTTCCTTGCAAAACTGTGCCAGTTTCCCCATCTCTGTCTGTAGCCATCATTGCTGCATGAATGCTTCTGGAGTTTTCAATCTAAACTTTCCTGCTTTACATCCTATCTGGATAATAGTTCATGGGCGGTACTCTCTTCACCCTGTGATATAACCAGCGGTGTACCACAGGGTTCGGTCCTGGGTCTGCTGCTCTTCTCCATCCAAACCAGTTCCCTCAAAATGGTCGGCCAATTGACACATCTTCTCACGCAGTGGTGCAAAGAGGACACAAGACATAGCAGATTACTTTTAATATAAACAAAGTCTCATCTTTAAAGTTTTTTTTAAGAAATTCAAACACTTTGTGACTCTTTATTGTAGCGTGATCGATCGCTGTAGCTCCTCAGTTCATGCAGCATGTGAACCGATCATCTCTTCCTACTAAAAAACCAAATACACATGAATGAACATCAGAAGGAATGTTGTTTCGACCGCGGAAAGCGGCAAAAACTTATGTCTGGAGGGGATATTTGTTTTTAATGACCCATCAAAAAAACATCAAAATATGAGGAATATATATATATATATATATATATATATATATATATATATATATATAAAGTCATTCCTTACATTTATATAGCGCTTTTCTGGGTACTCAAAGCACTTGACATATGGAAGGGGGAATCTCCTCAACCATCATCCACCTGGATGATGCGACGGCAGCCATATTGCGCCAGAACGCCAGAACGCCCACCACACACCAGATTATTGGTGGAGAGGAGACAGAGTGATGAGGCCGATCAGTGTATGGGGATGATTAGGAGGCCATGATGGACAGAGGCCAGTGGGCAAATTTGGCCAGGATGCCAGGGTTACACCCCTACTCTTTTCGAAAGACATCCTGGGATTTTTAATGACCACAGAGAGTCAGGACCTCGGTTTAACATCTCATCCGAAGGAAGCTGGTTTTTGACAGCATAGTGTCACCATCACTTTACTGGGGTGTTAGAACCACAGACCACAAGGTGAGCACCCCCTGCTGGCCTCACTAATACCTCTTCCAGCAGCAACCTAGTTTTCCCTGGAGGTGTCCCATCCAGGTACTAACCAGGATCCTGCTTAGCTTCCGTGGGCAACCAGTCTTGGGCTACCGGATTTGAGTCCACAGACAAGCGCTATATAAATGTAAGGAATTGTTATTATATATAAAATATGTTTAAAATATGAGGGAAGAATAAATTATTTGGGAAAAAAGGCAAACTACGGCTACAGGTTTTATTTAACAAAAAGCTCACAAGAAAATGTACGCACAATTTGGCATGTTTCAATGTGTTATTATCATGAATAAAACATTTGACTCCAAGCACAACTATGCAATATGCTTACAAAATCACATTTTTACAAATATCTGAATAAAGGGTAATAAAGAACTGGTTTGGAAGGAGAAAAGCAGTGGACCCAGGACTGAACCCTGTGGTACACCGCTGATTATGGCACAGGGTGAGGAGACTGCCGCTTACGAACTATTGTCCAGATATGCAGTGAAGCAGGAAAGTTTAGATCAAAACAGACCGTTTTAGTTATATATATTTTATTAGCAATCAAAAAAATAATAATTTTTTTGGTTTTCAAACCTTTTGAAATTGTGTTGCTAAAGAAAAGAGTTTTCATCTTCTTCAATTACAAGGCATCATTCTTTATGAGAGAATGAAGGGATATAGGAGAAGGAATATAAACAAACACTATTCAAATAAAGATTACAATCCAGTTAAAAAATACTGGAAGAATTTTCAGTTAACGGGGACAATAAGCATGATCCTAAAGGTTTTTCTAGGCCGGACATCACTTTTGGCCACAAAAGTGCAGTCCCTTGTGTTTCTCAACCCTTTTCCTGGTGCCAACACTGCACATGCTGAATGTCTTCTTTGTCTGACAAACTTATTTCAGGTCCTGGAGTTTCTTCTAATGAGATGTAAACGTTATGAAAATGAGATGTATCTGGATAGATGTGGACGCAGCCTTAATGCAATGTACTTTATACACTTAACCGTTAGATCGTTTTCACAATTACCATAGTAAGGCACACAACTTTAGTCATCCGTTTCACAACCTTTATAGACATTACAATTGAGTTCAAAGTGAAAATCAAAGGTGAGATATGAAAGATTCTACTACTAACCATTCACCTGGAGCACGTGGGTTTGGGACAGCTCCTCATAGCCGTATGCGTGACAGCTGTAGTTTCCCATGTGAATCGTAGTCACCTTAGTAATGTAGAGCGAGCCGTCATCGCCGAAGTCCTAATTGAACGAGAAGAAAGAGACGGAGAATAAAACAGCGGGAAGGCTCGGGATGAATAGACTATGCATCAGTGGTGTCCCATGAGCGAGCGGGAGTAGGGGTTTGTTCCTCACTGTCATGCTCTCTCAGGCTGATAAATGGTAAGGGTTAAAAATATAGCCGGCATTAGCGTGATTAATGAAGCCGGTTGTGGTTTTGTGAGGATGCATCCCCTCATCTGGGGCTTTGGGCCGACTCAAGGGGGATTAAAACATTAAACTGTTTTGTAGTTATATGAGTTTTCCGAGGGTAAATGATTTAAGGACACGGAAGCTCGCTCTTAAACCCTAACACACCTGCAGCTTTATAGGGCGCGCACTGAAAAGGGCTCGGCTGCCGTTCAGGGAACAAAACAGCCATTTGTTTGTTTAGGAGGTCGTCACTAATCCAGCGAGATGGATGATCAGCTTCTGGAAAAGCACGACTTTACCTCCAAGTGCTGAAGTTTTAGGATGAAGAGGGCAGAACCGACTCTCTTCCAAGGACATGGATGCTGCGACAACCCAATGACAAAAACTAATTACTTTTTTTATTAAATAAAGATTATGTGACTGATAATACTTCACCTCTGCCGTGAGGCCGATATTATGCTGCATAATAGTGGTTTTCATCACTGGAGCTGTATCGGCTGCCACTTTCTGATGAAATGTAATTAAGAGTTTGTCATTCAAATTTCGAAATCAATTGTCAGATAATGTCCTGTGATGAGGTTTAACCCAAAGAACAGCACTAAACCTATATACAGTTAATAAACCCCTAATTAAAATGATTGGAAAACACAAAAACACATGGGAAATTTAGCCGCCATTAGTTTTAGAAATGGAAACCTGAATCAGAGATGATTGACTGTGTCAATTCATCTCTAAAGAGATAAAGATGTGAACTTAAGGAGGTGTTTGATAGTGAATAAAACCTTACATTTGTTTTTAGGTCATAAAACATGGTAACATGTTACAATGCATTAAATATTTCAATAGGATCATATATTGATAAGATCAATACGATACAAACTCTGACTCTTTATATCATGCAAAGCTGAGAAAAAAAGTAAGAATTGTGAGATTAAAAAGTCGCATTACCTTTTTTTATTTTATGGCGGTATTATTATCTTTGTGAGGACATTTGGTTCCCGTAACATACTGAATACCACGTACACACACGCAGTTTAATAAATCAAAAAAAGTTAATCACTACTGTAACTAGTGAAAGCGTTTTATTGGCAATTTCCTCCACTGAATGATTCTGGAGTCGCCGAGGTGTATTTCCCCGCTCCAGATCACAACAGACTGCGGCTGGATTGAGGTCAGGACACTGGCTTGGCCTTTCTAAAATTTAGAGCTTCTTCTCTTTGAACCCTCAGCAGTTCATTTACTCCTGGGTCACTCTTGTGTTGTCTTCCTGTGCTCACATCACATAGCCTTGCCTGAAATCATCTTCACTGCTTCAGATGTGCTAAAACAGTTAAAAAGTTAAAACTCTTTCACACACCATTGAAATCAATGACTCACGGCATGGACAGCCATAGGAACCAGTGCGACAGAAACCAACAAACACTGAAAGCACCTGTAAATGATCCTATCTGCACCCGAAAACTCCCACCATATGCTGCATTTTTAAACATTTTCCCCTGGAAAGGTATAAGTTAGCCGTCCGAAGATTCAGACCCAATCAATGCCAAAGACCTCACGATCAAAACACAATTACACATGCTGAGTTTCCTGGTGCAAGATGCAAACATGTATTTATTTTAGGGCAGTTGATGTAATGCATTAATTTAATTAATTAGTTATGGGGGAAAAAATGAGGTGCTAGAATTATTATTCGCATTTAGCATACGCCCGACCCAGACCAATGTAAGTAGTTCATCTTACATTTCATGCAGTTGTTTGGTGACGATGAGGGTAACGACTCACTGCGTGATGAAGCCTATAATATGCAGTTAGAATGACCCTAAAATTCAAGATATCGGGGTAAAAATGCCCCTGTTTGAGTTTGTGTCTCATATTTACTGTATATCATGACATAGTTAAGCAATATCACTCGAGCAACTTGTGCAATATCACACGAGTGCCGTTTTTGTCCTGAATAGCATGAGTGTAAATGTGATGCTGATTTTATACAACAGTTCAATAAATAATAAGTTAATATTGTGTTATATTTTAGACACAATATTTTCTGCTGTTGCTCAGTTTTGGCAATGAATATATTACCTATAAACACACAGCGATGTTTCTGAATGAGATTGCGTTTTGAGTGAAACAAACGGGTGAGTCAATGATTCAATGACTCATTCATATAGAGAACCAGTTACTTAATTTCTGAATGAATCAGCCATTTGAATCAAATGAATGAATGAATGACTCAATGGGCCCTATACGTGCGTTGTGCACCTGCCTATAGGCACATATTACTAACTCGCCCTTTAAATAAAAAAAATAATGAAAATAAAAATATATAAAAAATACTGCGCCATTGACTTTAGAGCATGTTTTTCTTGGTCAATGTCACAGTTATTTTCAGTCCCTCAAAATAGCAACAATGAACCTGAACACATCTGGTTTTCAGACCAGCACGCCCATGGGCGAACAGATGGACGCGAGTGCTTTTGCTATTTAAACAACGTGACGCTGGACGTGAACATGATAACAGCAAGACGCTGAAACTAGCAAAAGACACTTGCGTCGCACCTGATGTATGATAGGACCCAGTGACTTACTCATTTAGACATTTACCACCACCTACAGGCAGTTTTAGATTCGTATTTAGAGTATCAATTCAATAAAAAAAATGAAAAATAAATAATAATTACATATTAATAAAAAAACATTAAAGGTATAGTTCACCCAAAATTTTTAATTCTGTCATCATTACTCTGTTGAAGCCTAAAAATGAATTTGTTATAAATTCTGTTGAATTAAATTATTATTATTTTTCTAAAGCCACTTTTTACATTCGATGCTTTTGTCATTTAACACAATAATGACTTTAAATTGTCTTTTTTTGCATAATTTGTGATTAATTAATTGTGACATCGTATAATTAATTTGATTAAAAATTTTAATCACTTGACAGCCGTAATTTGTTTCGTTTCCCAGTTTAACAGAAAGAACACAATCATCTTCTGCGGCGTCTCGATTCTCACTCCAGCTGCTTATGAAGCTGAACGGCGGCGTCATTCAGCGGTGCTCGTTCTCGTTGACCCGCACATCCTCGTTGACTGGGTCAGTGTTGCAACATTCAGCAAACACTTCATTAACATGCAATTAGAGTATTGTAATGAGCGAGCGCAGAAACACAACCCCATGCTGACAGGAACGCAGGTGAGCTAAACACAAGCGGGACACACCTCATTAACCACTACCCATTCCCACCCCAAGCATGTCCGCTTCTCAAAACCTGCGCATGATTCGCAGTCCTTTGAAATCAGCAAGGCTCCTGGCCCAACTCCTGAGAACTTATTTCCAATTACATCATGATATGAAGTGGAGGAAACACAAACATGTTTAGTAATTGCAAATGGAAAGCGGGCCTCGGAATACATAGCATGTGTCCTGATAATGAACATTAACATTTGTAATTTGTTTTGGCATGAGCTTCTATTCTCCAACATACTGATTAATTGGTGAAAATCAATGCAACTGGACCCCGACTGAGCCTCGTGTTCTGGATGATTATCAGATATGCAGCAGCTGCCCAATTAACAGGAGGATGAAATCATTTCACATCAGGAAAGAAACTCAGCATGGTTTCTCACCTTGAGAAGGTGTTCTCAGTACCGTTTCATGCACAATTTTCCCTTATAATCCAAAATACAGTGAAAGCGCCACTGCACGTAGGATGAACATAACCAAGTAAAAAGAGCTACAGGTGGGCTACAACTGTAAAAATCTTTTGTTAGCCAACTAAAACGTGATTTATGAGATCTACATCAACTATAAAACATTATAAAGGGTCAATAGGCCAATATTTTATGGGCTCTGGAAAGATGTTCAAAGTCCAATTACACAAACATGTATTTCAGGGATGATTCATGTCGACCTTTTTAAATTAGAAGCATAAATTAGAATCACCATCATATTTCAGCATACATTCAGACAAGAATCAACGACACAGTATAACGATGGTCGGTTTTAACTGACAGGGTATTTCTCATGACTACATGCCCCCACATAATGTGATTATAGTGAGATTTAAGTAATTGTCAGGGTTCGGTCGGGTTTATTCTTGTTTGGCTTGCTGCGATAGTCTGTGTAACCGGTGTTCAACTTGCCCCGGTGTTCAGCCACACCACCCCTACCGTCGTTTAGATTTTTTACAGTAATAAAAACAATTTAGTTCAGTTAGAGAACAGACACAACAATTAAAAAACTCAGCGTGTCTGCTCATTGCAGCACAAATCAGCAGCAGGAGTCCGATTTTCATCATGAGAGTGAGGAGCTGACTGACAAGACGATGGCGGAAAATTTGGCTTCTAAGCGAAATATATTTGGCAATATATTGAACGCTAATAGGGAACCTGCAAAGGATAAGTTGTGTTTTTATAGTTATTGTGTTTTCATTAAGAATAATAATAATAATAATGAACCCACCATTCAAGAAACTGCTAATTCGAAAGCGAAAGTAAAACGCGAATGGCCGCATGGGCGTTCACAACGGTGCGCGTCCACTGGCACGAAGCATTTCAGTTCATTCCTATGGAAACTACAATTTCATAGGAATTGATTAAAAACACTCGCCTGTGCAGCTGTGCATTATACTTTTTGAATTAGTAATTCGAAAGAGTAAATTGACAGGCAATATTGCGATTAATCTTAACCTTATGTCAACACAATACTTGGTTCAAATTGATTTTAAGCATGATTGGAGTGCTGAAGAAACTGAGTTAATGTTGCACGACATGAATATGATGGTCAAAAACATCGAAATGTAGACATTTTTAGATGCATCAACAGAAAAATGACTGAACCAATCGTTAGAAGAGCTTGTTCAGTAACACACCGACTGTATGCGAGTTCATCTGTGCAGTGCAACAGGGTATATGAGAATAATGTCCATAAAAATAACCATAATGATGAAAATTCCATGTAAAGGGTTTGCTCTTTCATGCAAACATCTTATTGCGATTAAGTAGTAAATGTAGTCAGCGCTCAGCTTTTATAATCAATTATTGATGGCCAAAACAATGTTTACCTCCAACATATTTAGTACACGACTGTTTATAACTCTTTAAATAGCCTATAATATGATCCAATTGATGCCACCCATTTAATGACAACACACAACACTATTGGGGCATGTTGTCACAGAAGAGTTCTCAATGAACTGACTTTTTTTTCTTTCTCGGACAATGATGATGTTCAACAGTTTGATATCAAGTACTCACATTGATATCCTCTAGATCCAGGAAGTTCAGGATGATGCCGTTTCTCGTCCAGATGATGGGTGGTCTCAGGGTGCCCTGAATGGCGCAGGACAGCACGGCACTCAGGCCAACGGTCACTGTTGTGACGCTCAGACGCTTATCGTCAGCTAGACTGAGCTGAACCACCTCTGCAAGACAAAACAACATTAATATGATTATTATGGTGAAGATAACCACATTTTTGATGGATGATGGTTTCCAGTTTTGTTTAATTTGTCTAAAAGTAAATAAAACATAGAAAGCTATATATATATATATATATATATATATATATATATGTATGTATGTATGCATATAGATATATTTACTTCAAAAGCATAAGGAGTCGTTAGTTCTCCAATCGTAAGCTTCAAACTTGTAAATGTCACTTTGAAATTATTTTTTGGTGACGATATTTTCTTTCATTGGTGGATGATACTTTTAAAATATGTCAGCTGAACCCAGAAACATTTGATGAACAGTTGTGTGTGCAAACAAGAAGGGCTCAGACAACGCAAATGTCTCCGGCTGACCTCGGGTCAGTGGCAGTCTGGCTCTCAGATCAGTCATATCACAGCTAGTGCTGGTGCGCTGACAGCCGTCTGAGCGGAGCGTGTTGATGCTCGAGATGATTTGAATGCAGTGGACGCGCTCTGGAACAAACGTGCTGTTTGTGTGATTTCCTGACATTTACAGCTGGGTTTAATTCTTTCAAATGAAAAGAGCTCATACGGGTGATGTTGAGAGAGCACTGCGGAGCTGAACGCATTGATTCGCTCTGGTTAGAGCGAAAAGGAAATCCTGCACCTGCCTGTCAAACTCGAGCCATCATATCTGCGAAAGCAGCAGGTGCGAGCGGGAGGAACGGCCCATCAGATGGCTGTGATAAACACGATTCGGACACGTCACGTCCTCCACTGCAGCTAATGCAGCATTCGCCTCACTGACAACGAGCTGTGTTCCGCTGCGTGATCCAGACGCCGCACCGGCTCTGAGGATGTTTGCACCGGTTCCCTGTTAGAACGCTCTTCTCCATCAAAACTGAAATGACCGTCATTTAAAGTGCATTTGTATATGGGTCTTAATGAAAATGATGGGCCTTTAGAAGATAATAACCCTGTCTATATTTATGGTAAGTGAACTAAAAAACATTGACTTGACAAAATCTTAAAAACTCTAAAAAAAAAAAAAAAAAAAAAACTGGGTTAAAAACAACCCAAGTTGGGTTGAAAATGGATAAACCCAGTGGTTGGGTAGTTTCATTTAACTCAACTATTCTTTAAAAATGACTTAAAATAAACCTTAAAAATGTTGGAAATACATTGATTAATGTGCTTAGTCAATTAACATTTATTAATAAGTTTTAAGAATAACAATCAAATGATACATGTTTATTAAATTGCTTATTATAAATGTTCACCTTTTGATTATTATTGTTGCCTCTACTTAATTATGTGTCTGATTTTTATTTTTGGGTTCATTTTAAGTCAGCCATATAGTAATTTTTAAACAATAGTTGAGTTACATAAAAATACCCAGCAGGCTTGGTCAAACATTTAACCCAACCACTGGGTTAAAACAACCCAACTCCCAAGTCCATTTTTAACCCAACTTGGGTTGTTTTTAACCCAGCATTTTTAGAGTGTATGTTGAAAATTCTACGTACGGTACTCATATTATAACTAATTATCTTTTTAGCTTGTGTTTATGGTGCAATTAAGTAGTAAAAAGCCAACAATTATATATATAAAGTTACACTTTGGCTTATGTTTGAGGAAAATATATTCGTCTCACTTAGACTTGGACACAATGACCAGAACTGAGGTCAAACTCATGTCCAGATATGGCGGGAATGCAACGCATAAACAGTGATGATATTCTATATATAGTCTTTACAATTAAAGAAGCTTTTTTACTTCGTATGAATGTTTTTGTCTTTGAGAAAATAAATAGTTTTGTTTAATATTACAACAACATTTGAACGTTTGAACCAAACCATTTTATTTTTTTAAGTACGTTTATAAATGTTTGCATTTTCTTTTGATGAATTACAGCGGCTGGGATCGCTAGAAAATGTCCACAAATGTGTGATTTTGACATTAAATTCAGTCGAATTTCTGTTTCTCATAACGATTTTTTTGCGGAAAAAGGCTCAATATGTAATAATTAACACAGAAAATCAGCATGTTTTAGTGTGACCAGTGCAACACCAGAGCAGATAGTGTCTGGATAAACGGGATTGTGAATAAGACAAAGAAGTTTTGTGCAACATTTGGGATGTGGGAAGTTCAACATCCGAAACATCGGAAGCGCACACCCTGAATGCCGTGTCTCAGACAGCTCGCAAAAACAAAGTTGAGTTGTCTTTCATGCCTTTCAGTGATTGAACGGACAAATTCACACAAAATTATGTCAAGAAATTCCCGTCTCGGTGAGTATCCTAGTAAACGTCGTCGGTTATGTCTTCGGTTGATTATCGGTACCTGCATTCACTCTTAAAGTGACAGCATCATAATGATCCTGCTGCTGTTTGTATTTTTGTTATTCAAACAGCAAAGGAAAATGTGACGAGCAGGGTGGGCGAGAGCCGTGAGGGAACGGCGCGAGGCCGGTGACGCGAGTGATAATGAGCGTCACCTGCGCGCTACACCGGTCTCGTATCTCTCACGGAGGAGCTCCGGAAGCAGGATGAGAGAGGACCAGGCCTGGATTTTATGTTGTGTTTTATTTTGTTTGTGTGGGCGGCAGTCGCCGTGAGGAACTTTTGTTTTATTGTTTATTTATTTGATTAAAGTTACGTTCAATGTTCGCCGGTTCCTGCCTCCTTCTTCCCGTACTTAAGAACTGTGTTACAGAAGAAACTGAAGACTGTGCGGTGTTGTTTGTTTGTTAATGTCCGTTTCGTTCATTTGTATCTTTGCTGTATTATATATTTTTGTCTTTTAAAATGTAGGCTATTAAAATGATATCAGTTAAGCTTGTAGTTGGAATAGGAATAGGAGATTGTGAATTTTCACCAGTCTCTAAAATATTGGTGTCATAACTGCCTGTTTTTGGTTCATGGCTGGTAAAAAAATAGTTTTTTCTTGGTAGGTGTGGCAAAAAGTCATGAGACATAAACTAACCACAGCACCTCATTATTGCATCCCCAGGTGATGATATTTCGTTTTGTGTCAAATATATCTTACACCAAACGGTTTGAACCGGTGAGTATGTGGCCTTGGAATAGCAAGCTGGCGGAGGAGGTTTTATAAAAGCAAAGACAACTGCGCAAGAGTCACAGGAGTCTGAAAGCGAATGTCTCAGCCCTCAAACCCTAAACCCAAAAACAGCTTCACATTTTACAGCAAATACAAAACCTAGCATCTCCCTTTCATGATTCAGCAGTTGCCTCGTCGCTTTTTCTCATTTTTAGCCTCCAGCAATGACAATTCTTTCCATTTTCCTGGCACCATGTTGAGTTTTCCCCAGCAGAAGAGGCATGGTTTAAGATTGTTTACCACAGTCTCACACACACACACACACACACACACACACACTAGGCTCTGTTGCAGACATGCAGACAGACGGATGACATATCCATTGCCCATGGCGACCCTCCCGCTGGATAGGGCTGACATGACATTATCTCTGCAATGGCTCTTTGTGTTCCCCTCTTGCCCAAAAATAGCTCTTCCTCAAAGTAATTGACTTTCTCTGGATTTGCAAACTATTGATCCATCAAAGCTAGGTGATATTGCCAGCACCAGTCAAAGGCAACGCCGCTCATCTCCCACCTAAATGAAAGCTTCCTGCAGGGCACGAGTGAAGTCAGAGAGGAAACGTGCATCAACAGTCTGAGGGTCTTTATATATGACATTATAGTTGAACACAGATGAACTTCTGTCGGCTCTGTGCAGTGGGAAAACGGCTCTGTTTTCCTGACATTCTCTTCTCAGCTGCTCTGTGAATCGTTTTCTGTGTTTAAAAGGGGTCCTAAAATGCTCTACAATGAAAAGGAAAATCCATATGCGTGTATTGAAACATGCCTAGAACAGCTCATTTAACAATCTAAAGTGTTTCATGACTGAAAGGGTTGAGTTTCGCGTGCACAGAGCTGCCACGGCTTTAGTGAGTGTGTTAAGTTATTACCGGTCTTACATTTATTGGCCGTTTATATCAGGTCTCGTGTGACACACAAGAGCTGTCGGACCTCTCTCACTCTCGTGGATGTGGATTTATTAAAGGTGTTTCTGTGTGCTCAGTGCATAAAATAAGATTAAAAATATAACACCAACACCCCTGCACAGCACAACACCTGCTGGCTGCAAACACTCTTGAGAGCGCAAACAGCATAATTGCAGGGCAGCACACGCACTACTTCATTCACACTCAACCACTCTCATTTTATTATATAGTTAGATGTGTGGATTAAATTATACGAGGAAAGAAACATATGAGGCATGTGCAGTACACAAACACACACAGAGAGAGAGAGAGAGAGAAATAAGTCACATTTAAACTTCCGTGTACGTGACTTGATTTACTTAATTGCAATTGGTCAATTGACTCTTCACAAACAGTTTGATTGACAGGCGACCTGACCAATCATAACCCTGAATCTGCCATTTTTCCCGACAAAGCAGTCAGGGGAGTTAGTAGATTAATGTTGAAGGAGCTACAGCGATCTGTCACGACACATTAAAGAGACACTAGACGCTATTTATTGATTAAACTTATTTAAAAAATTACAATATTTTAAATATGAAACTGTTTCATACTTTGTCAGTGTCCTCTTTACTCCAGGATGTATTTTTCACTGTGTGAGAACATGATGTGTGGTGTGAGAGCTTTGCGAAGCGTCAATTGCAGCACTGGACATTCAAATGTAGCTACATGATGATTTCATTCACCTGTTTCATTTATTCCATTGCTAATTTTGTCTCTCTTTTATTAACCAAATCTGAACAGCTAACTGCAATCTTGCAAACATCTCGCAATTCTGTTTCTCAGAAGTGTGATATAAAGTGGCAATTGACAATTGAAATCACAATTGACTATATAACTCACAATTGACTGTATAACTCACAACTGACTATATAATTCACTCACTGACTATATAACTCACAATTGACTAAAAAACCCACAATTGACTATATAACTCACAATTGACTGTATAACTCACGATTGACTGTATAACTCACAATTGACTAAAAAACCCACAATTGACTATATAACTCACGATTGACTATATAACTCACAATTGACTGTATAACTCACAATTGACTAAAAAACCCACAATTGACTATATAACTCACAATTGACTGTATAACTCACGATTGACTATAAAACTCACGATTGACTATAAAACCGACAATTGACTATATAACTCACAATTGACTGTATAACTCACAATTGACCAAAAAACCCACAATTGACTATATAACTCACAATTGACTGTATAACTCACGATTGACTATAAAACTCACAATTGACTATAAAACCGACAATTGACTATATAACTCACAATTGACCAAAAAACCCACAATTGACTATATAACTCACAATTGACTGTATAACTCACGATTGACTATAAAACTCACGATTGACTATAAAACCGACAATTGACTATATAACTCACAATTGACTGTATAACTCACAATTGACCAAAAAACCCACAATTGACTATATAACTCACGATTGACTATAAAACCCACAATTGACTATATAACTCACAATTGACTATATAACTCACAATTGACTATATAACTCACAATTGACTGTATAACTGACTCACTGACTATATAACTCACTATTGACTATGAAACCCACAATTGTCTATATAACTCAATTGACTTTATAACTCACAATTGCAAAGCAATATGCACGTTTTTTCCCTCTAAGTATTGGGAGTTTATATGCACAATTTGTGAATTTATATACATATATTTTTAATTTGCTATTGTGAGTTTTTCCGTGGCAGAAACAAGCTTCCATGGGAGCTTCCAGTTAAAGAAAGGAAAACATGACGCAAAAGAACCAGCAGCTACTCTGTTTTCTCCCTCTCCAAAGTATTTTTGTAAACAGAAGCATTAAACTACAAGACAAAATAACATCAATGCAAATCACTATTTTATATTATGTCTTACTTAACGAGACTATACCTCTGTTTTCTTTATTGTTTTGATCTGAGAGCTTCTCTCGCTCTGTGAGTTCAGCAGAAAGAGATCCTCATGAGGACGCGGCTATTGTCTCCTCTGAAGAAAAGCTCTTAGATGGTGGGAGGAGAATATCACACTAGTGATTAGATTCGCTTTCATGATGCACGGGTGTAAAAACGAGCCCACGTGCTTGGGACGGGTCTGCGGCGCTCCGTGTTTAAGGAATTTTGACATTTCTTCCACCATCCTGCCCTGTAGGGCCAACCTCAATTATGAAGCAAATTAATTTCCATTCTATGAAGTAAAAATGACTTGACGCAACACAGCGAGTGTGTTCTTGGAGACGGCATGAATAAATGTCTTAAGCTGGATGCTTTGAAATGTTTTTAATCCTCTCTTCTCATATATGAGTGCAGCAGGTGAGGACTGATAAGGAAACGCTGTTGCTCCTCAACACAACATTCAGCTTCAGTATTTCATGCCTCGAGACACAGAAAACTGACGGAAGAACGATGAGACTTAGGGATCTCACGCTCATTAAAAACCTGACGATTTTTAAACTGTTGTTGTCAAAGCCTGGAAAAGTTATGGAAACAAATATACATTTGTGAAGCTATAGAGTGTATTCATATATATATGCACACTTTTCAAACATTAGAAATGAATTCAGCAATCAGGCTTTTCAGACAGAAAAGTTAAAAATGAAAAGCCATAATAATGTTGCGTTTAAATTGCGTGAATTGAAACGGACACAAATACTCCCATATGTCGCAAAACATTTTTACACTCGTATGAGGCAGTTCGAAATTTCTCGAAACAGTTTTTCCGTATTTACAGGTCATGTACAAAGTCGATCATTCTATAAAGATGGCACGGCGTGTTTGAGTACTTTATTAAACTCATAAAAGATGAAAGTATTACGATTCTGGTCCTGTAATAATTTCATCTTTTATGAGTTTAATAAAGTACTCTCGTCTTCTGTCCACTATTACAGGACTACTGGATTCTGCCGGATAAGCGGTAGAAAATGGATGGATGGATGGATGGATACTGGATTCTGAACAACAAAAATGCCACAACTTGAATTTATCAAGACTTTGAAGCAGATATGAGGGAGAAACAGCCAGAAACACCTCATACGTGCTCATTCCTCGCCAATAATTCTCGGATAACACGCCTGCGTTTCCTTTGATTAAAAATAATGGCTGGGATATATATAAACCTACCAACATCCGTCACCATGATTGTTGGAATGACATTGTGACGAGCAGGGCGGGCGAGAGCCATGAGGGAACGGTGCGAGGCCGGTGACGCGAGAGATAATGAGCGTCACCTGCGCGCTACACCGGTCTCATATCTCTCACGGAGGAGCTCCGGAAGCATAAAAGAGGAGCGACAACTTTTAATAATAAAATAAACAAACAATAAAACGAAAGTAAAAGGGCGGCAGTTCCTCACGGCGACTGCCGCCCACACAAACAAAATAAAACACAACATAACTTCTAGGCCTGGTCCTCTCTCGTCCTTCACTGTCGTCGCTCCTCTTTTATGCTTCCGGAGCTCCTCCGTGAGAGACACGAGACCGGTGTAGCGCGCAGGTTGCGCTCATTATCACTCGCGTCACCGGCCTCACGCCGTTCCCTCACGGCTCTCGCCCGCCCTGCTTGCCACAGACATATCGTGAGAGGAAAAACAGATGTTTTAGTCGCATAACATCAGTTTTTTTTATCACTATTTAGAAAATATCACACAAAGATTTTGCGCAAATCTGTAATGGAAACGCATTTTTAGAGTTGGTTCTGTTTTTAATGAATTGGTCAAAGGCCAAGATATTAATTAGCAAATCAATCTATCGATCTGAAAAGGTTGTAAAATATTATTGGCGCCGCACTGAATCAATATCGATGACCCGCTGATGTTCTGCTGACAAGCGAAACATTCACACAATATACACTCGACAGAAAGAAACAGACAATTTACAATCCCAAACTTCAAAGCTGCCATGATGCGTGATGGACCTGTAGTGGCTAGAACAAACACTTCTTTGAAATGAGAGAGCGCTGCTTAGCGCCGCGTGTCACCTGCTCCCTGAAGACCGCAGCGGGACGTGAAGGGCACGCGCTGTGATTAATTACCTGCCCGCCGGCTGTTTACTCAACCAGGACAGGTTTGGGAAACTTTTTAAACCTGTAAACGGTGAGTGTGATTTCGCCCAGCTGGACGTGCTTCTGGATCATCATCTTTTTTTCTGAAGAACGGTGACCGCTCAAACCCCGTCGGAATGTTTTTCAGTTTCTTTAGAACTCAGTGTTTGTTGTTTTTATGACTATACAACAAATCATTGAACAATCGAATACAAATATATCCATCAGTCAAATGTGGCATGAATCTACACTGTTCTATAGTCTGTAGTGGATGAAGAGGAGCTCACATTCTTCATCTGGAACAAACGCAGGTGCAAACAAAGCTGCGAAGTCAGGGTTGGGGAGTAACGAAATACAAGTAACTTAGTTACGTATTTAAAATACAAAATGTGAGTAACTGTATTTCATTACAGTTACATTTTAAATGGGTGGTAATCAGATTACAGTTACATCTGAAAAGTGTTTTAGATTACCAAAGTGATTACTTTGAGTTTTAATGTCATTTAAACAGCGATTGGTGATTCTCTGACTCTGACCGTCTGAAAAAGAGGAGTTAAGTTTCATGTTTTCCACTGTTTTCATGTTTTGTGAGTCAGTTTATAATTCACTCGTCACTGCAACTTTTTCTCACAATTTGTTTTTTCCCTCACAATTGTGAGTTTGTGTTTCACAATTCTGACTTCTTTTTCTCCGAATTGAGAGATTTAAACTCACAATCGCAAGTTATAAAGTCAGAATTGGGAGATATGAACTTGCAAAACTGACTTTTTTTCTTGTAATTGTGAATTTAGTATGTGAGTTTATATCTCATAATTCTGACTTTTCTCAATATTGCGAGTTTATATCTCATAATTCTGACTTTTCTCAATATTGCGAGTTTATATCTCATAATTCTGACTTTTCTCAATATTGTGAGTTTATATCTCATAATTCTAATTTTTCTCAATATTGTGAGTTTATATCTCATAATTTTGACTTTTCTCAATATTGTGAGTTTATATCTCATAATTCTAATTTTTCTCAATATTGTGAGTTTATATCTCATAATTTTGACTTTTCTCAATATTGCGAGTTTATATCTCATAATTCTGACTTTTCTCAATATTGCGAGTTTATATCTCATAATTCTGACTTTTCTCAATATTGTGAGTTTATATCTCATAATTCTGACTTTTCTCAATATTGTGAGTTTATATCTCATAATTCTAATTTTTCTCAATATTGTGAGTTTATATCTCATAATTTTGACTTTTCTCAATATTGCGAGTTTATATCTCATAATTCTGACTTTTCTCAATATTGCGAGTTTATATCTCATAATTCTGACTTTATAACTTACAATTGCAACTTTATATCACACAATTCTGAAGGAAAAAGTCAGAATTGTGAGATAAAAACTTGCAATGACCTTTTTTGTGTTTGTTCCACACTTATTAGTATTCCAAAGTATTCTAAAGTATTTAGATTAAGTTACTAAACTTGACTAATGTAACGAAATACGTTACAAATGACTTTTTAAAGCACTAGTATTTTGTAATCTGTAGTGAAATACATTTTAAAAGTAACCTACCCAGCCCTGTGCACAGATAAGCGTCATGAACAAGAATGTGTTGCAATCATTTGATAAAAGTTTCCCACAGCTGTAGTGGGCAACACTAGACTCAGTTCTTTCAGGTGAACAGTTCTTCTGATCACTAACACAGGAGTGTTTCTGTCTCCTAGATGGAACTTACACGTTTCCAAGAATTCAAACTTTATCAAAATGTTCACCACAATATGTCATTCTCAATCACAACGAAGAACGAAATTACATTTTAGTAATTCTGCATGATTTCAGAGATGATTCTAAATAAAATTAAAGCCATACTCCATATTTCTCAACATTCTAGATTAAATTAGTCGATAAATTTTGGAAAATGTTAAACACCAAACTAAACACAACCAACTGATTTATTGGAACGAAACCGACAAACCTTTAAATCTCTTAAAGGAACAAATCTCCCATTACATTTTGAAACTCACATCAGACTAAGTTTTTGAGAATTGTTTACTGTGGCTTACTCTGACCAATATTTAAATCTTTTAACAAACCGACAGACATTTAAATATATGAATGGAACAAAACATCTATTTAAATCCATTAATGGAACAAATGAAACTATGTTTAAACCTCTTAATGGAAAAAACCCCCAACAATGTTCAAATTGTTTAATGGGACAAAATCGGCTGCAGTTTAAACATCTGAATGAAACTAAATCGACAGCTGTTTTCATGATGGAAGAGATTATACCAACATTTAAATCTGTAATGGAACAATGCGTTTAAATATAATAATGGAACAAAATTTTAAATCTCTCAATTGTCTCGATCACTCAGTCATGTGTCAGAGTCTATATGTTCTAGACAACACTATAAATACAATATATGCATGGTAAAGCACTAACACCTTATAGACATAACAATACAACCTCCTGTAATGTGTTTCGGTTATCTATGTGTACTGTGAAAAGAGCTATACAAATAAATTTGACTTGACTTGACGGCCTGCTACAGCTCATACTTCCACAGTTTCCAATATAAGTGTAGGCCTATTACACTCTCCATATTCCATTATCTTTTCAAACAAATGAAAACGGACTCCTGGCAAATTACCATTGATTATTTTATTGTAAACACTCTTGGTCTGACACTAAGCAGAAATGATGTTTACCGGCACAAAATGCTTAAACAGACCAGCGTTTCATTTCCTGCTCTAATAAACTGCTGTAGGTGTAATAAAGACTTTGATTACCAACAACAAAACGAGAGTGTTCAGTGCTCAAACATAAAAAAATATACACTTCATTACGAAGTAGACACTTATCTCATTGTGTGCTGTATTCACATTATACTGTGAAACGTGTTTGTATTGCATCTGTTTAATTTGTAATTCTGTAATTTCTCCACTTAAAACAGAGCATTTTAGGTAAAAAGACTAATACTGGCAATTCAACAGCTTATTTTTTTTGAGTATGAATTTTTGTACTCAAGAAAAACTAGGGCATTATGAGAGAAATCTGCAATTGTTACTTAAAAGAGCTTTTTCGTTTGGTTCAGTGATGTTATAATATTGAATAAAAACAGTTAATTCAGATGTTTCCATTTCTGCAACCCAGGCTCATTGGAAAAACGTACCTATTGCATCACTACTGCAAAATGATATTACGTTGCTTATCGCAGGTTTCGTGACACTTTTACAGTGAAATGTCCAGAGAGTGGCGTGTAAGAGTGCTCAGTTTTATCTGAAACAGATGAACATGAATCTGACAGTATTTTATAACATTGTTTTCTGGATTGAAATGTCCGGCGAGTGGCTCTAAAATGTTAAACTCTAAACGAGTGTTAACGTGATGTGAAAGGACATTTGCTGAAGCAACCATGGCATTTTAGCTGGTTTCTTTTATTATGAATCGTGTTTCACAGGACTCGTACCCGAGCGTTTCGCACCTCAAACGCAGTGCTGTATCAGGTGAGGTGCTGAGCAAGTTTACTGTCACACATATGGAGCTGTAATGTGACACAAGCATCAACATGTGTTAGTTTACACTGTGGTAAAAGTGTTCTGAGCTCAAAACAGTGTTGTGCAAGGAAGCGCATGAATCAAAACTCTTCCTCTGTAATCATAATATGTGTGAAAAGCAATAAAAGTGGTTGGTGTTTTTACTGTGTTCATTTCAGCTGGAAACCGCAGCGATTTTTTGTATGTATTTGTAGTATAGTCAAAAATGTTTTTACTGAAATATTTGAAACGGTTCCAATACTGCTTTTCTACAGTATCAATACAGATCGAAACATGCCTTCTCCTCATCTACTCGTCTCACTCGGTGTTACACGGTCTGAATTTCTGCACAGGAAACAACTAATTGTAACTTTGTTTGTGTTTTTTGAGAATTATTTACTCTGGCTTACTCTGATTTAATGGAACAAAATCAACCAACATTTAAATCTCTTAATGGAACGAAAATACAAACCAAACAACATTTAAATCTCTTAATGGAACGAAAATACATACCGACCAACATTTAAATATCTTAATGGAACGAAAATACAAACCGAACAACATTTAAATATTTGAATGGAACAAAAGCTCCCATTCAATTTTAAAAATGTTAAACTCACATCAGACTAAAGACAACCAATTGTATTTTCATTCATGTTTTTGAGAATTGTTTACTCTGGCTTACTCTGACCAATATTTAAATCTCATAATGGAACAAACTGACCAATATTTACATTTATTCATTTGGCAGATGCTTTTTATCCAAAGCGACTTACAAGGATTGAACCCAAGTCTCCGGTGTGTTAGAAGTGAGTTGTCATGTATCTTAATGGAAAATTGACCGATAAATTAAATCTCATAATGGAACAACACAGACCAACATTTAAATATCTAACAGAACAAAACCGGCCGTCATGTAATGGAATTACTCTTAATGGAACGGAACAGACCAACATTTAATGGAACAGAATGGAACCACATTTTAATCTCTTAATGAATCTTAATGAATCTCTGGTTGCAGGTATTGTGAATTTTAGTTTCAAGATCCCACCAAAAGCACATTCCCCACTGATCTATATAAGTGGTGCGCAGATAAAGCCACCAATCAAACAGCTCGTGAGTACCAAATTGAGTGGCTTACTGCGATTAAACGTCAAATACAGAGAAAATTACAGTCAAAATGTCCATGTTGCTGAATATTCAGGCAAATAAAGTCAGTTTTGGAATGTAAACAGTTGAAAACGCATGTTGTGTAACAGTATATTGGATCTGTGCATAAACTCTTAAAGTGACAGCAGCCTAATAAACCTGCTGCTGTCTGTCATGTTCATCAGAGAAAATCACTCTGATCTTGACTGAATTGTGTTTATTTTTACAATGAAAACTATCCAGTGTTATTTAACATTTTATTACATAATTTCTGTAGTATTTCTTACCTGAATATTACTGTTAGACCCATCTGAAAAACTTAAAGCCATGTTTATTTCATTTCTCTACTTATTCTTTTGAATTTGTTTATATTTTATTACTAACTTTTTATGTCTTTTTATTTGTCATTTTAGTTCAAAGTTTCAAATAAAGCCTCTGTGTGCTGTGCGTAACCTGTTACACCAGGATTATCAAGAAATGATGGGATAATAATAAAAATATATCTGTATGGTGGTGTTTATATGGCAGTTCCAAAAATCAATATTTATCATATTAAAGTTGGAAATTCCAGTATCACTAATGTATTGGTACATTTTTGGAGTTTTGCATGATTTTACAATGAGCCGAAGTTGCATATACACTTTTAGTGTTGCGTGTGACCCGTCTGACACAGAACGTCACACACATTAGCACCAGCGTGCGTCGGGGAACGGCGGAGTGGATTCGGGCCGCAGGTTTCATGTCGTGTCAGGCTCGGGCGGGAGGTGTCATCACTCACGATCGCTCCACAGCAGTACAGATGGCGAGAGCTTTGACTCATGTTTATGAACGCACTAATGTGATTTTTTCTGCGCGTCCTGAACTACAGTATTTAGACGACGCGTGTAAGAGGGTCTGATCGCGGCAGACTGTACCGGAGGAACAGACACATTCGATTAGAGATTCTCGTTCAACAGCAACCCGCCGCATTCTCCTGCAACGGCACCAACAGAAAACCAGCGATGTGTTTTCCACGGTAAATCAGTTTTTGAAAAGTGCAATATCAAGAGAAAAGGTCAATCTAACCTTGCTTTAGGAGTTTCCTCTTCTCTGATCAAATATAAGGCCTACAAACCATTTTGTAGCAATATGACAGCAGAAATCCCTTCCTCTGCCCGGCTTAGTGCTGGCCTCAGACGTAATGACAGAGCTGGATACACTGAAACGGAGGAGATTGCTTTTTGTTGCTTCTAGACCAAACTCTGGTTAATCGATACAGGGCCAGATCCGCTGCATGAAGTCAATTAGCAGTGATGCTGGTCATGAACAGGTAAAACCACATCAAACGCTCATTTCAACATATGCCTGCATTTGTTACCTTTATATTCATATTTTTGACTAGATTTTTACCTTTTTTTTTCAGTGCAGAGTCTGATGATGATATAAAATCTAGAAATATTATGATATATTCCAATATTTATCATATGGCTTGTTCATGTAGCTCCAGTACTGTAAATCAGAAGAGATTTGCACCAAATACTGAGAAAATATAAAATTTATGTTCATATTTTACTCCGTTTGTCGCTGTTCGTTTGTGTTTTGAGCCTGAAAATACAAACTTTTGAAAATGGTGAAAATTATTGTGTAAACTACAAAAACGGTCATGCGCGTGTGTATAATTCGGAGCCCCGGACATGACAAAAAAATGCAAAAAAATGACATTTTGTGCACGATTTACTATTTCGTTCCCTTGATTTACAAATAATGCGTATGACTGATAAATCGAGGGAACGAATTAGTAAATCGTGTGCGCGAGTTAACCAACTATTTTGTTTCCCTGCATGTCATGTCCAGGGCTCCGTAGTTTTACACGTTCAGTCTATAGGCGCATAATGTTTCTTTAAAAAGTGAGATCGCCATCTACTGGCCTGGCAGAACAATGTAGCATTTCTTGTCGTTTTCACGGATCCGTGTGAACGGGGATCACTTTGACAACATTGATGTCTGTACACGAAAAACCAAAAGGAAAAACTTTTCTGTTTTTAGTACATTGTTGTCGTTTAAACGCACCCTAAAAGTGCACAAAACACAACTTAAAAAACATCAACACTGGTGTTGAGTGAAAATACTATTATTATACAAAACTGTTTATTTATTTTCAATGCAAAGTGTATTTTTATATATATATATATATATATATATATATATATTTCTCCATAATATTACGTCCCGAACCAAGAGCAGTAATATTATGAAATATTGTTACAATGTAAAATAAGTACTGAGTAATATTAATTAACTACATGTACTTACTATAGAGTTATGGTTTAGAGTTTGGTTTAGGGTTAGTCAATTATAATTATGCAAAATTTACTGTTATTACTATAGAAAGTACATGTAGTAACGTGTAACTATGTCACCTTAAAATGAAGTGTTACCATCTGTTTTCTATGTAAATATATAGTACCGTGTAATTTATATCCAGTGATCAAATGTGAATTTTCAGCATCATTACTCCAGTCTTCAGTGTCACATGATCCTTCAGAAATCGTTATAATATGACGATTTGATGCTCAAAAAACATTTATGATTATCATCAATGTTGAAAACAGACATATTTTTGTGTGAAACTGATTTTGTTTTTCAGGATTCTTTCAAAAGAACAGCATCTTTTTAAAATAGAATCTTCTGTAACAATATAAATGTCACTTTTAATCAATTTAATGTGTCCTTAAGACTTTTAATCTCTTAAAAAAACAACAACACCGTATGTACACAATACATGCATAGTATTAAGTGATTAATTTACATGTTAAAGACTTAATATGAACTGAGCCTTCCTTACATCGTGAAGTTGTAAGTTTCTTGAGCTGTAGGCAAAATACTGGTAAAATTTCTTCTAGAATACTATAGTAAAATTTCTGACCTCAGCTGCTTCATGACTATAAGAACAGATATCACAGACAGACAATGCGATTGATGATTTGCAATTAAACTTTTGGAAAGCAAAATAAATTTGCGATCATGTTTGATATCTTCTGTTATATTGGCAAAGGCTTGTCCAATCAAACTCCACGGTATTTTGCTAGAAGCCAGTCAAATTAGACGGATGCCAACATGGACAGCTTGCGCTCATCCTAAAGGAAAACATGAACCAAACTGGACAAGGCCAAAGACAATACAGGGTACATGTTTGATACTAACAAATGTAAAGTCTGGACCCTGAAGAAAGAAAAGTGAAACCACTGCAGTGAAATTATGACATGAAATAAATGATAATGAAATGTGAAGGTAACTGATTTGATATAGGGAAAATACGATTTGAGTCAAAACTCAGTGAAAACCACGAGGACGTGAGAGATTTCTGAGCCGTCGTGTGGAGGAGGGTAATACGACGGCGATGAAAGTGATGTTGACGTCTCACCGCTCTCGTGTCAAACACAATCAGAAGTGCTGACAAGCTATTATAGACCCGTTGGCGGTTTGTATTTAGATGAACAGCTATAATGGGATAATGAGCGGCCTGGGGTTTTCACCTAATTATATGACAGCAGGATGCGTTATGTGATATCTGCTAACCTCCAGACATATATGAAGATCTTTCAGACAAACTTGATATGCATCAGACAACTTTCTGAGCGCGTCCACAGTGAACCGCCGACGTCAAGCCAAACACACTCTCGTTTGATTAAGATCTTGCAGAAGATGTATTTATCACTAACTGTCACTAACAAATGTGTTTGTAAAGCATAGTTAAGCAAACTTACAAGCCCCTGATCAATTTTAACACACATATTTTAGATTTCTAAGGCCTCTAGATGAAACTTTGCTGATAAACCTGTCGCACACAATCTACTCAATTGGCAGTTTGATTGACAGGCGATCTGACCAATCATAACCCTGAATCTGCCATTTTGTCCATCAAAGCGGTCAGGACAGTTAATAGATTAACGTTGGTGAACTTGAATCACGTCTTGAAACAACATTCCTTCTGATGTTCATTCATGTTTATTTGATGCTATAAATGAACTAGTATGAAGAGATGATCGGTTCACGAGGAGCTACAGCGATCTGTCACCACACATTAAACACACACTAGACGCTATTTATTGATTAAACTTCTTTATAAAATTACCATATTTTAAATAAGAAACTGTTTCATATCAAAAGTAAAAAAATATGGAAGATTGCTGAACCTTCCCAGGAGTGGCCAGCTGACCAAAATTACCCCAAGAGCGCAGCGACGACTCATCCAAGAGGTCACAAAAAACCCACAACAACATCCAAAGAACTGCAGGCCTCACTTGCCTCAGTGAAGGTCAGTGTTCATGACTCCACCATGAGAAAGAGACTGGACAAAAATGGCCAGAGTTCAAGACGAAAACCACTGCTGAGTAAAAACAACATTAAGGCTCGTCTCATTTTTGCCAGAAAACATCTTGATGATCCCAAGACTTTTGGGAAAGTACTCTGTGGACTGATGAGACAAAAGTTGAACTTTTTAGAAGGTGTTTGTCCCATTACATCTGGCGTAAAAGTAACACCGAATTTCAGAAAAAGAACATCATACCAACAGTAAAATATGGTGATGGTAGTGTGATGGTCTGGGGCCGTTTTGCTGCTTCAGTACCTGGAAGACTTGCTGTGATAAATGGAACCATGAATTCTGCTGTCTACCAAAAAATCCTGAAGGAGAATGTCCGGCCATCTGTTCGTGACCTCAAGCTGCAGCGAACTTGGGTTCTGCAGCAGGACAATGATCCAAAACACACCAGCAAGTCCACCTCTGAATGGCTCAAGAAAAACTTTGGAGTGGTCTTGTCAAAGTCCTGACCTGAATCCTGTTGAGATGCTGTGGCACGACCTTAAAAAGGCAGTTCATGCTCGAAAACCCTCCAATGTGACTGAATTACAACAATTCTGCAAACATGAATGGGCCAAAATTCCTCCACAGCGCTGTAAAAGACTCACTGCAAGTTATCGCAAACGCTTGATTGCAGTTGTTGATACTAAAGGTGGACCAACCAGTTATTAGGTTTAGGGGGCAAACACTTTTTCACACAGGGGCATGTAGGTTTGGATTTTGTTTTCCCTTAATAATAACAACCTTCATTTAAAAACTGCATTTTGTGTTTACTTGTGTTATCTTTGACTAATATTTAAATTAGTTTGATGATCTGAAACATTTAAGTGTGACAAACATGCAAAAAAAAAAAGAAATCAGGAAGGGGGCAAACACTTTTTCACACCACTGTAAGTACACTGAGAGTACACCGATGATGATCAAATTATTTATCGCTGGTAATCAGAGCTCATGGAAGGTCTATCTAAAAAGCGTTATACATATATTGCTAAAAATCAGTTTTCTCTGGAGAAAATGAAAGCGATTTTACTGCTAAATGAAAGCAACTCTGTCATTTAGCACTGTAAGTGTGAACACTGAACCGTTAATCAGTCGATAATCATTGCTCAAAACGGCTGCATTATAGAATAATCAGTCGGGCAAAGTGCTTCTCAATTTTCTCTTCACGTGCAATCACGCCGGACTGATTACTGATTCTCTTAAGGCATTTCCACCCAAGGACTCGTCTAAAGGCTTCATCTTCAACCTGTGGATGTGTGATCTCAGCATCGCCCTGTTGCCACAGCAACAACTACCAACGTCTGATGCTTTTAGACTGACAGTGATGGTAAACCATGCGCGTTATAAAAGCACATTCAATATTCTGCCATCATTTACTTACCTTAGAAATCCAAACTTTTATGATACTTTTTTATTGATTCTGGAGATTAACGGCCCCTGATCTCACGATTATTTCCTGGAAAAGTGCAGAATGTGATCAAGTTTTTACTTTTAATCCTTTAACAGACATTTAACTGTTATTGTATCATCAAAAGTGTAGAAAAACTAGTGCGTCAACGCATACAATTGATTTTTTCTCTTTTAACGCGTAAAAAATATTCAACGCAACTAACGCAGCATCCATTTTTTCTGCCATCCTTTGCATAGCGTGACAATAGATGATGACCATCCATTCATGCAAATGCTTTTTACATAAAAAAACCCTAAAAAAATGATAGCTTTCAATTACACTGTAATTTTGAATGGCTGTAATTCATGTTTAGAATTGGAGAAAAAATCCATTTCATGGAGACTGGATTATTATGAGTGATACTGGCATTCATTCATAAAATATACTGTCTTTATGTTGTTTCTACATTAATTTGGAGATTAACTGTGAAATTATTACATTATAAAGTATATTACAAAAGTAAATAAACGTGTTTTTAATTGCGATTATTATTATTATATTATTATATTATTATTATTATTATTATTATATGATTATGATCATGATTAACCTAGTTAATTTTTTTAATCGGTTGACAAATTATAACAATAGTTTGCACAAATCTCAACTGAATCTACAACACTGAATCTGTAAAAAAAATCATTTTATTTTGTAGAACCAACTCTATTTTAAAGGTTATTTGAACTAAAAGTTGCGATTTAAGTTGACTCAACTTTTAAGTAATTTAGCACGAGCAACTTTTAAATAGTGAGAACTTAATGTCAAGTTTGGTGGTGACATGATGAGCATGGGAATTTTCATTGTCAAAAATTGATAAAAATTATATATTAGTGTATCATTTTGGGAGTATGATTGTCAATTTAAACAGCTACACTATTTTTTAAACGTTTTCGAGCACAGTCACAATTTATGAGTTGATTACAACTAAGTGTTCTGAGACCAAACGATTGATTTGTGAAGAACAGACACAAAAGCGTCTCCTTCCACCATCGAGCTCAGATCCACACATTCACAAAGAAGCATTTCATCAGCTTTGATTGTGAAATGGCACTGGCTGTCGTGTGTCTCATGTCTGATTGTATCTTTGGAATGAGCATTTTGAGCGATTATCGTGCGGCTTCAGAAGCCTTGGAATGTTTTTATACTGTTTTTTGCAATAAATACCCAAGTTTTATATTGTTGAGTTAAGGGTATGGGCTATGTGCTCCAAAATATCTATGAAAATATGAATATTTATAAAATAATTTCTACTAAAATTTACATAAACCCCACCCCCAAGAACACTCAACAAAGGGGGCGGGGCCATGTTGGGCCGCTTTAGAGAAGAGGAAGAGTTGTTGTAGTCGAGTGTTGATGATGTCATTTTACGCCGGACCGCTTCACAAACGAGTGTCGATTCAAGGAAAAAAGATGAACGTGACGACACATGCTAGTGATGAGTTGATCAACTCCACAGCAACTACATCAATTTATCCACTAACCGTTCAGAAACGTCTAAAAGTTGAACTTCTTCCTGAGTCTCTCCATCAGTTTGAACACTTTCCTCATTTTGTCTGCGTGAGATTCTCCAGCTTGGTTGTTGTCAAACTCTGCGCTCTTCTGGAAAGGGGGCGGGAGCAGCAGCTCATTTGCATTTAAAGGGACACACACAAAAACGGCGTGTTTTTGCTAATTTGACAAGCTATAATAAATGATCTGTGGGGGATTTTGAGCTGAAACTTCAGACACATTCTGGAGACACCAGAGACTGATATTACCTCTTGTAAAAGGGGCATAATAGGTCCCCTTTAAGAAAATAATTTCCTTTATTAAGAAAAGTACAGTAGCTGCCAGACCCTGAACCGCTGCATCATGACCATTTTCTGCCTCTGTGACAAGAGACTGAACATTGCAGCCTTTCAGCAGATTAGAGAGTCTTTCTTCTGCCTGTGTGTGTGTGTGTGTGTGTGTGTGTGTGAAGGTGGCGGCATTAGGAAGAGCTGAACAGTCCATCGCCTAAAGCATTTTTTTGAAGTCAGACTCTCGCTCAGGCCTGCAGAAGGAATAAATCAATGCAGCCATGGTAATGAATTATTTCCTTCTTGCAGTCCAAGTCAGAGGCTGAGATAAAAGCGGCCCACATGCGGAGCAGCGAACAGCCGGGAGCCGCTCGGCGATCCTCAGAATGCTGCCGCAGCACTGTCGTGTGCGTGTGAAGCGTGAGAGAAACTGACGCTAAACGCGCTTTGCTGCGCTGTTAGAGTTTACAAGAGCTGGAGTCATCAAGAATGTGGTAGAATTTGGGATTACAAATATGACCTCCGCTTTGGTCCGTGTAGATCCACAGAAACAAGAATCAGGGCTATTATAGTTTAACTAAAACTAACAGCCATTAAAAAACAAACTCCCTCAGAATCATTGTTTTTTTTGTCAAGCAAACCACAACTATCCATCCAAACATCCATTTAATTCCCCAGGGACAAACTCAAGCCCCGCCCTCCATACAGTACCTGTCAAAAGTTTAAAGCTTTATAATATTTGAGAAAGAAGTCTTTTTTATTTGATCAAAATACAGTAAAAACAGTGAAATATTATTCCAGTGTAAATCATCTGTTTTCTAGATGAATATATTGTACAGAGTAATTTATATCCAGTGATCAAAGCTGAATTTTCAGCATCCTTACTCCAGTCTTCAGTGTCACATGATCCTTCAGAAATCATTCTGATATGATGATTTGATGCTCAAGAAACATTTATGATTATTATCAATATTGAAAAATGCTTGAGATTTTTTGTGGGATCTGATTTTGTTTTTCGGGAATCGTTAATGACTAGAACAGCATTTATTTTCAGCAATTTATTTAACTGATTTATTTCAGCATTTATTTAATGTGCCTTTGCTGAATTAAAGTATCACTTTCTTTCTTTTTTTGAACTTTTGAATGGCAGTGTATCATGATTTCCACAATAAAAAAAGAATAAATTACATTTTAACACATATTCACATAGAAAGGAGTTCTTTTAAATGGTACTATAATATACAGTGCTACAATATTACTGTTTTTTCTGTAGGTCATGTGGCTATTAATCCGACTTCACAAGACTTGGAGAACAAAGCACGAGCTGCAGGACTATTTTTATGGCTATTTTTGGTTTATTTTAGGACACAAACCTCTTCACGTATACAGAGAGTGACGGAGCAATGGCTCTCAATGTTCAATATTTTATCGACTGTAAGCACGTCTCTAGATATAACCCGTACCATCTGAACAACACATGATTTGAAGAATCATTCATAAATGAATCAAACCTGCCAGTATCCAAAGATGCAGCAAAAATGTGCATTTATCAAAGCGTCTGCCAGCCTGTGAAACACGTCAAACTTTGGGAGGATTCCCAGACACACATTTACACCTGCTCTCATCGCGAGCCACGAGAATCAGATCTTTACAGAGATTACGGTGGCTCAGAATCTTCCGGATGACTCACGTCGTGGCACGCGTTACAGGACGCGCGGCTGATTTTATTCTGGCTGACAGCTGGCTCTTCACATTGGGCCACAATGGATGCAGGACAGGATGTGACAATACCGGCAGTGACAGCGGAGGCGCGTGTCCATCTGTTATCAGGAGAAAAGGGCATTAAAACTTAAACCCGTTTCAAGACATGCGCTAATTAATTAAACCTGCACGACTGCCACACGTTACCACGGAAACCGTCCAGGTGCAATTATTCACAAAAGCTGATCAACGTCAAAGAACAAGAATTCAGGTGAATGCAGAAGAGTTTTACTGTGAAGAAATCAAACGTGTGACTGTGTTTCATGCTTCTGGAGTCCGATGATCACTCGCTTTATTCACCAATGTAGTACGCAGCTTAAAGCTTCTTGTGAAAAAAGAAGTGTGCTTCAATTTTAACACTTGTAGTGTACTTAAAAAAAAAACTGTAATCTTGTCATGCTATTTAGAAGTACACTTATTTTATGTTGACACACACTGAAGTACATGATTGTAATTTTAACTGTAGTGTGTTAATCAATATTACATTAAATTTTAGTACATTTTGACAGCTGTAGTGCCTATGATCGCCACCCGAGGGCACTCCTCCTGTCTCCTCTACCGCTTTATGAACTGCATTTCCCATAACCCTTTGCCTGGATTCGTTATGCTTCATGACGTCTCATTATCCTTGTTAACTCTACCTACATGTTTTCTGTCAGTCTTTGCGAAGTCTTGTATGTAGTCATTTCTGAGCGCGATCTTGATTTCTTGTGTCTTGGTTTTTGATTCTCTGCCTGTTTTCTGGATGATCCTTTTTGTCTATTTTCTGCCCTGTAGCTCATTTGGAGTGTTTGTCCGTGTGTTTGACCTTTTGCCTGTAATATGGATTACATTTCTGGATTATCCCAATAAAGCTGCATTTGAATCTTCAACCCAAGTCTCGGAGCAGTACATAACACTCGCGTTGAAGACACATTTTTTCATTTCAAAGTGAATGTATTATAGTTTTATTTAATATTTCCTATTTTTTTTTGTTCGATTATTTGGTACTAAATACCAATTGTTTGTTTTGTTTATGGTACTAAATTATATTAATGCAGTAGCCATAATCCAAAAACTTTCCAACTAAAACTTTGGAGCACAGACTTAAGTTTGGTCTCTAGTTTGGACACTTGGCAGATTATTGCTGAAGTGGAAAAAAATGATTTAACTTTATAAGTTTATGTGATGATAAATAGTACTTTTATGCATTTTTTAAATTTGTATATGCAATACATCTTTTCCAAAACATGTTTTACACTAAAACCACAAGAAAATCAAAGCCATGAATCTGTACAAGTTGTGTTTCAAATTTGATGACGATATCTCAAAAAATAAGCTTTCAGTAAGATTTAGTTTGGGCGCAGTACTAAACGCTTCCACTAGATGAAATTTGCTCCCAATTAATTTCTAATGCGCTCAATTTTGACCCGAGGCGTACAAGTGTGAATATATTTTTAGGACCATTTTACCTTTTCAAATCATGTCCAAGATCTCGTATCTTGAAGTGTCAAAATGAAGTTTTGTACCATTTAAAAACTTCTAAAAACTGAAACGTAATATTTTTTAGAGGGTTAATTACAAATATATTTTAATAAATGATACAAATTTCAGATGTAATGAGATTAGAGTGTATTTTAGTACCATAAATGCTTTAGTTAAGTGGGTCAAACGTATTTAATTCAAATTGAAACTGTAATATATGTTCATTTAATTGTAAAAAAAAATGCAGTTACATGTTCAAAAACATTATATTCAGTTTGCACTTAAGTATACATTATTTCCATAATAAGTACTCTTTATAAAAGTCATCATTTAATCAGCTTTACTTATAAGAAAGAAGTCAACGCCATAATTCATCATGGGGCAAAATTTTCATCCAAGACAGACGATGAGACACAAGAAATATCAGCTATCCTTATGCTCATGCACTCCATTAATAACATTATTTTTTTCAAAAATAATCTGTCATTTAAACAGCGATTAAATTATATATAGAAAGCGATCAAAGAACGCTCCCTTTACAATCGCTAGAGCTGTCAATCAATGTTTTCAGTGACTCGTGCCAAAACTCCTGTTTTATTCAACAAATCTATATCAAATTTGCACTGTTAGTTATGATGAAAGCATTCGTTAATGTGCAGAAATTGAGTTGCGATGACGAGATCACTGCTTTCATGAGCTCAACAACATGTCTGTGATCGACTACAACGATCATCACTGCAACCTTTCACGCCACGATCTCAATATCAAGCCATAGATCTAAATGTAATGATATAATCAACACTTTTTAGTGGCTTTGTGAGCTGTAATAGTATTGTGCTAATAGTAATACTTAGCGATTTCATATGCAAAGATGTCAGCCAATCACAGCAGTGGAGTCTCACAGCAGACACGCCCCTTAAAACAGAGCGTTCAAATCAGAGGCTAAAATCAGGGAGGAAAAAGGCCTTTTATTTCTAAATCATGACAAGTTATGATGTAAAAAGCATACAAACATTATAAGTGCACGCCAGGAAATATTACAAAACAAGCTTTTCATCCATCAGATTGGAATCAGATTCTAGCGAGGAGCGCTGCAGTGTTTGTGTGGTTTCTGCTTCATTTCGAACGACTCTGAGGTTTCACTCCATTTCATGTGTTTAATTAACTCCTTGTCCAATTCAGTAATTCCGCCCCTAGTAAGACCTGTGACCCCCTCTGATATGCATAAACCTCGCCTGACCTGCCAGCACGGGCCGTGCGGCTCAGATTCGTCAGACGGGACAGACAGAGAGACCCGCTAACCTTCAGCGCAGCTGTCATGCACAGGAGCCCTGCTCTCAGCGGGACCTCTTTCTCAACCAATTACACCCGTTCACTCGTTCCTGCACCCGGCTGCTCTTTATCTTCGCCTCTTTGTCAGTAAGACTCCTCGCAGGTGATCATCGATCGTCTGTCGCAGTCGCTCAGGCTTCGGCTGGTTACTTTCAGCAGGTAGCAGCGACTCGTTTTTGGAGCCTCTTATATTTGTCCTGTCTGTGTCTGTGCCCTTGTGAAAAAAAGAAGCTCTTGTGCACTTACTTGTGTTGAATGCACACTTGTAGAGTATCTTACAAGTATATATATATATATATATATATATATATATATATATAAATCTGTACTTAAAATGAGTACACTTTTGAGTAACGTCAAATCAAACATTTTGCTCAGTACATTTTAAAGCATTGTGTTTGAATAATCTTTTGTCGTGCTTTAGAGAAGTACGCTTATTTTGATGTGTTGACTAACATACTGAAGCACATGTGAAGTATTAGTGTTAGAGTTTCATGTTCCGTCTATCTGTTTCCCCAGTCCTGTCTTCAGTCACGTGTTCCTTGTTTTGGGTTTTAGTCCTGTCATTGTCTCATTATTAGTCTATCGTCTTCAGCTGTGTCTTGTTTGTAATCATGTCAGTCACCTGTGCCCTACTCGTTATCCTCTTGTGTTCCTCTGTATATATTCCCTCTGTGTCAGTCGTTAAAGTTTCGTGGGTATGTTATGTTCATGTTCTGTATTCCTGCCGTGATTCTGTTCAGCAATAAACTGTTGGAAGTTTATATACCGTCTTCGAGTCGTAATCCAGCATGTCACGTTACAATTAGATTATAATTTTAACTGTGATCTGTTTAACAGTTCAAGAGAATACGTGTACTAAATTGCAATTTCATTTTTTTTATAAATGTGTAAAGTATATTTCAATACAAAACAAACAAGTTTCAGTAGAAATGGCATTTAAAGTATATTTTAGTATTAGTTTCATAAATCATACTTGATTGTCAGTAAATTCATCAGTACACTTTAACCACATTTTAAAGATTATAGGATTATGAAAAGTCATTTTAAGTTACTCACAAAGAGCACTGGTGAGTTCAAGTAATAACACATATTTAAATTGTAATACATTTTCATTTAATTATAATTAACATGTAGTTAAAGAGGTCATGAATTGAGAAACAGGCATTTACGATATAGACTCGACAGTAATGAAACAACATGTAAGAAACTGTGTTAATTCTAATGCCTGATCTGATGTGATTCATGTACAGTCAGATGATCTTTGTCAACGTGTCAGTAAATCAAACCAGTGACTAAACGCTCAACTTATCATATATAGAAAGCGATCAAAGAACGCTCCCTTTACAATCGCAAGAGCTGTCAATCAAACAGCACGAGTTTATCAGACTGAGTTCTGGACTCCAAAACTCCTGTTTTATTCAACAAATCTCTTAGTTATATCATGTTTGCACTGTTAGTTATGATGAAAGCATTCGTTAATGTGCAGAAATTGAGTTGCGATGACGAGATCACTGCTTTCATGAGCTCAACAACATGTCTGTGATCGACTACAACGATCATCACTGCAACCTTTCACGCCACGATCTCAATATCATGCCATAGATCTAAATGTAATGCTATAATCAACACTTTGTGAGCTGTAATAGTATTGTGCTAAGAGTAATACTTGGATATTTCATATGCAAAGATGTCAGCCAATCACAGCAGTGGAGTCTCACAGCAGACACGCCCCTTAAAACAGAGCGTTCAAATCAGAGGCTAAGATCAGGGAGGAAAAATGCCTTTTATTTCTAAATTATGGCAATTTTTGATGTAAAAAGCATACTAACATTATAAGTGCATGCCAGGAAACATTATAAAACAATAAAATTACGCAGTTCATGACCCTTTAAGTGTCTGAAAGCATTACATTCAGTTCACATTTAAGTATATTCTTTCAAAGTATGTTATTTCCGTATGAAGTGCTAAAGCGTTCTTTTTCACAAGCGTGGTTCTGTCTCTTTGTGTGTGTAATAGGCTGTTCAGAGCCATGAAAGGGCCGTGATGTTCTCCTCAGTGCTGATAAGTGTTGTACTATGAAATAATGTGTGTGTATATGTGTGAACTGAGCTGTATTCGGCCACAAAACCTGGCTGTACCTGAAATAATGAAGAAAAAAGCTCATAAAATATGAGTCAGAAAATGGATTTGTTGATTGAAAGCTGCCTCAAAACTGTTTCTCGGTGGTTGCTATGCTGTTCTGGCTGGTTTCTAGGTGGATTTGAACTGTGACTCGTGTTCCTCCTTCAGTGAGCGTCTGTGGGATTGTTTCAGCTGCTGTAGATGGTCAGCACAGACACTCATTCACTGTTAGTCGTTTGTTGGAATCACTAAGCGCACGACTTATCATTAGTCGTTTTTGGTTTCTACTGTTGTCGTATTTATGTCCTAGAAACTGAGCCTTATCGGTAGGCTTATATGTTTTATTTTTGGTATAAGCGCTGAAATCCAGGACTGTCAGATTAATTCAAGCTGCAGTATTTTCAGATTAATGTTAAATGAGCTTTACTTATATGTGTTCGGCACGTGATCCGCTCTATTAAAGCTCATGTATGAATAAACTCTGATGTAAGGTGTGACTTTAACAGTGAGCTGCTTTACACTCAGATGACTTTCCATGACCTCTCTAGATGCGAATGTTTCCTATACAAATCAGGCAACATAGTGTCATTGTGTTTCTAAGATTCCTTATTTTGGCCACATTGCACAGCATGATTTTACGTATTCAATCTCAGAATGTATTGTGACAAGCTCAGTGAAAGATTTGAGAAAAAGCGATTTATTCATGTAAAGCAATGCGGCTGTTTGTAACATTCATGTTTCTGGCTTCTGGTGTCATTCTCTTCTGGTTCCTTTACCAGTTTATGTTTGATATTGCAAACTGGCATTTGTTTTAATTGTTTAAATTGTTTTAATTGCATTATCATAATCATAAACGCACTGGTTTGTAACGCAAATACTTTTACTGTTTACTGCACTTGTTTATTCTTCTAGTTATTTCTCTATAGTGGCTAATGAAGCAGGAGTCTTGAAAATAACTCACTTCTGCATTGCAAAATAAGGTGTGTAAATATACCATCACTCGATACCAAAAAGTGTCAACAAAAATACTTAAATATGTCATCTTATGGGCTAGTATTTTAAGTATTTGTTTGTTATACATTTTAATATTCATTAAATTATTACATAGTTATATACTTATTACTTATTATTATTTATAACAGTTTTTTTTAGATTAAAAATAAAATTTTTAAAAAATTGAACGTTTGTTCACCCAAAAAATAAAAATTTCCCCATGATTTCCTCACCCTCAAGTCATCTTCAGTGCATATGACTATTTTCATTCAGACAGACACAATCAGAGATATATTAAAAAATATCCTGGCTTTATAATGATAGTGAATGGGGCTCATGGATTTGAAGCCAAAAAATGCATTCATCCATCATAAATATAATCCATACAGCCACAGGAGGTACGTACGTTTTTTAAGAAAAATATCCATATTTAAAACTTTATAATAACACATACTGCGCAAGTCAGTTTGCGCCACTAACTTTCATTTTCCCGTTTTTATTCAAAATATTATATATCACAAATTTGTTGACTATAGCAGGAAATATCTGATATTCCGACCGTCAATGTGTTTTTCTGTTCAAACACTTTTATAATGATCGTGTTAGTTGAGCTATACCCGCATTGGGCGCCGCCATGTTGGTTTGCGCCGCAGTACAGAGAATCGCATCTGTTGGATTTACAACACGTGAATTCATCCACTTCTCCCGAGATACATGAAAGTAAGTGAGCTGAGAGAAGAATAGAGTAAACTTTAAAGTTACTTACAACGTGTATCTGATATGAATAAAAGTCGTCTAATTATTATGGAAAGGATTGTTATTGCCGCTTCCATAGACGTCAGTGAGTATTTTACAAACTCTAAATGTATTCAAAGGGTTAAAAATTCTTGTTTTAGACTTATAAGTCATAACCGGTGTTTTGTTTTGTTATATCATCTGCGCTTCCGTGTTCGTAAATACGTCATACATCGGGTCAGAGGTCACTTTTCCGCCGCAAATCGATGTGTATGACCAGTTATTATAGTTAATAGTTACAAAAACCCAATGCTTCACTTTGGAAGGGCTTTATTAACCCCCTAGAGCAGTATGGATTATTTTTATGAAAATCACACCCCCTGTTTACTAGCATTATAAAGCTTGGAAGAGTCAGGATATTTTTTCGATATATCTCCGCTTGTGTTCGTCTGAAAGAAGACAGTCATATACACCTAGGATGGGTGAGTAAATTTTCATTTTTGGGTGAACTGCCCCTTTAACTACTGATGTTTCATTGTAACAGCAAGTTCAAAGTTTTGCCATGAAACTCTAGATGGCACAGGCTGTCCTAAATCTGCTTGCCATCACATGATTCTCATTCTCCTGCTGTATAAGTAGCCAATGAGCTCGCTGCTCAACCTTCGAACACTCAGAGAGCATTTGGTGAAGCAGTTTCAGAAACCCTCCACCTTCCCCAGCTCCACCTGTTTAGATCTGATGCGGGTAATTCATGCACACTATATTGTACAGCAGCAGTGTGTCGTGTACGTATTGGCAGTAGCAAGTCCTGTACTTGATTTGCAGCACTATTCCACCAAGACCAAATGTATCAACATTGTCAAATCCATTGCAATACCAAACCAAAGTTTTCCTGTTACTGATATACCAGTAATTTTCTCCAGTTGATGTACTGCCATTACTCATTTGAGCATTAGGGGACGCTCTGTTTTGAGATATATGGGATAACCTATTTAAGGGAACAAAGAAGGAGAAATGGCAGGAAGTTGATTCTCTACCTTTATGGAGAGGCTTACCTCAAGGGGTTTTTAGGCCTTTTTACCCTGTTTGAGGCACTTTAGAGGTCTAAGCTCATCAGTAAGTAATTGCTATTTTTGGTCTGCTAACAATTAATGTTTATAGCACATAGTTATAATTTGTTTACAGAGGATTTGTGTGCTGAGCATATATGGGTTATCTGGGGGCTTAAACCACTGAGAAGATTGGAACTAAGATTTGATTTCCATTTACCGCTCGACTGTACCCGTTGCTAATCAACGCTTTGTGTCAAACATTGACATAAATCATCTTGGCATTTAAGTACTGTTTTTCTCTCTTCATTTTGGTCCAAAGACCAAAATGAAGAGTGTTGTGAAGAGTGAAGACTGTGCTTTGTGTTGATGAACTGCATTTTTTTATTCTCTGGTTCCAACTATCAGATGTTGGTGTAAATGTTGAATTATGAATGTTCTGTGTAACTATATTTAATATACTTGGCTCATGAGTAAGATTGGTCCGGTTAGTGCCTTATAACACCTGAATAAAAGTTAAAGGGATAGGTGTAACAACAGAACTGTCTTTAAAATCCTGTGAAAATGCTGAATGGTCAATAAAACTCAAAGCACATTATCATTTCAGAAGCTGCTTAAGTGAAATGATGTGTGGCTCATACTCGGAATTTGTGCCGTGCATTTCACCCATCCCACACAATAGTGAACACACACACACACACACACACACCTGGAGCATTGGGCAGCCATTTTAGCTGTTGGGTTTGGCGTTTTGCTTGGGCACCTGAGTTGTGGATAATGAGAGAGGAAGAGAGCGCTGTTCATTCACTCCCCCACTGACATTTATTGAGACTCAAACCCACGACCTTCAGCTTACTAGTCCAACTCTCTAATCATTAGGCCACAACCGCCCCATGTAGCGTCTTACATGCTAATGACGAGCTTGGACCAGCTAACAGACAGCTAATGACTAGATATTAACCAGCTAAAGTCCACCTACCGGCTTAAAACAACTGAGACAATGCATGAAAACTTCCTTAATGAACACAATGCTGATACACGCACGTGTTTCCTCTCTGTTAGCTGAATAACGTGTGATAAAGCATGAAAAATCTTGGATCTTTCTCTGACAAACAAACAGAGGAGCATGAAGTGGGATCTCCTCGGAGATGTTTGTATGGAAACAATTTCAGCAATGATCCATTTTCACCCGATATTCTCCCTCATTCCAGATGACATCCTCCAAAATCCCACTGCAGCAACAAGGTTATCCTTGAGAAGAGCTTGAGCGATAGTGTTTTATTACACCCGATTACCAGCACTGACCAGTTGGACGCAAAAGGAACTGTATAATGTGAACAAGCAGTCGCTAAACTCGTCATTACCGAGGTTAATTGCTGGCTAATGAATCTATTTCGCACAAGTATCTGGATCTTAAAGTAAGGGTCACACAGCACCTCTAACACTTTGATTGATCTCCTCATGGAATGGATGTATAATTTTAGTTACAGTCGCTCATTCGGGGAGCCGAGACCGTGAATTGCTTTGCCAATTTCTGAAACGAATGAAACGAGAGCATTTGCTTTATGCGGCGTAGGACGATGGATGATACGAGATAATCTCGGCTTGCCATCTCATCCCTCTTTTTCAGCCAAAAGCACTCATCTCTCATCATCGGGCCATGATTAGCATTCATTGGCCCAAAGGATCAGGTGCTCGCTTCACCGCAAATGTGCTTCAGAGAGAGGCGTAATGGTGCCTGGCTCACTGAGGGCATAAAACAGAAATCTGCAGATTTGCCACATGGTGAGAGAGGCTGATTTGCACCGACGGGCAGTGATGTGCGAGGCGGCGGCGGGACTCACGGAAGGCCGTGTAGAGCTCCTGAAGGGTCAGGTGACCGTCGTTGTTGTAGTCGTCGTAACGCAGGAGGTCCTGCATGCTGCACTCCAATAAGATGTTTTCCAAATGCTCCTTTATGGAGATCTGTGAAAGAACAGGAGGTTAGTTCGATTACAGCTATGGTGTTTCGCCTCGACACAGCCGTTCTCGATGCAGATTGGATTGCACATATGCTATGGGTGTTAAAGAGTTCACAAAAAATGAAAACTCTATCATTGTTTGTTCACCCAGAATTCAATAATGCCAGCAGAATCTGAATTAGGTTAAACATGAGCTTCAGAGGAGGGGAGGATTATGAAACCTGCACTACTTTCAGTCTCTCATACACTGAGAAAAAAAGAGGTAATTCAAAGGAAAACATTATTTAACATCACTGAATCCAGCGCAATACATTGATTTACAGCAACAAAACTCATTTTTGCACATTAAATCAGATAGAAATAGCTCTGTAAAGCAGCAATTGAAGGTAATCTCTTTTTACAATGTAGGACGCAATTACCAGCCACTTTCACTCCGTAATCCCGGTAATGACTTTACCGGAAAATACACAAACATGCTGTTCACGAAAGCAACGTCATTCTGGCGTTAAGAGACCGTTCACACATCAGCACCAAGATAACGCTAAACATGACCTTTAAACTCATTCGACGCTCACATTCGGCCACATGTGGAGAAGCGGAGACCGATTTCAGACAACTTTTTATGAGTTTTGGTCGTTCATTTACACGACAGCTGTGTTTTGGGGGACTGAAATGTAAAGTTTTGAGAATGGGTTTCAAAGTGCAACGATACGTGACGTCATGCGTATTACATAGTGCTTCTTTACAAAGTAATATCGCCATCTACACTATTATATTTCTGTCTAAACATAAGTTTTTAATGTAATAGTTGAGTATATGAATAGTGAGAGATTGAATGTCTTTTATCTTCAGTTGATTTCATCAGTTGTAGTTCTTGTGTTTCTCTGTCCTTCAGTGATTCTGCTTGTTAACAGCAGGTGTTCATCATTAATGCTCAATCAGCATTTAATGATCTCATTAACTCTGACACTGCTTCAATGGTACTTTAACTCAGTAGTGCACACACACATGACCACTAGACAGTGTTCATTAACCTGGGCATTTTTCTGTGAACTATTACATAAATCTTATCTATTTCATTTACGTATGACTGACAAATATGAATCACATTAAGTTTATAAGTTTGTTTATGTTAAAACTATGTAATCCAAATGGATGGAAAATTGCTATGTAATTAAATTACATAAAACTTATGTTTAGACAGAAATATTTTTTTGAGTGATACTGGCCTTTTCCGTTTTTAGTACACCCTCGTCTTGTAAACGTTCCCTTAATTTCATTATTGGCTCAATTTGACAACTTTTTTTTGACATCTGAGTGACAGGCATAAGGGGATGATCATCACACAGAACACGAGACACGCTTAAGAGTCTCCAACTTCAGAATCACAGCACTGATGAACAGAAAAGACGGCAGGGTCTCGAGTGCGACAAAGATGTCCATCTAGCGCATGTTTACATAGAAAATCTATTTAAACAGCGCAGAGCAATCATGTCACCTCCTTTATGATTTGCTCCAAGCAGACTTCTTATGTCAGAGCGTTCTGAATTTGTACGTTATTCATGCCAGTAATCTTCATTCTTCGTTCACTACAATCGTACCGGTAATTTACTGGTAAGCAGGGCTTGACATTAACTTTTTGCTCATCAGCCATTGTGGCTCATGGTTTTCCAAGTTACTAGCCACTTAACATTTGCACTGACCAGACACCATGTGGAAAACTGCCATTTGAGATGTAAATATCTATAATTTTGCAGCAGGTTTATTAGGCTGCTGTCACTTTAAGACCTGCCGCATGGATCACATATGCGTACTCTTTACGTTCACTGCAAACATAACTGACTGTGTTTACGTGAATACTTGCCAAGAACGGCATTTTGACGTTATTTTGTGTGTATTTGACTGTTTAAGCACAATAAGCAGCGAAAGAGAACTCAATTTAGTACTGGGAGGCGGCTTTATGTGGCTGACTATGGGTGTGAGGACAAAATCTGTGAGAATGAGTAAAATTAAGCGCAATCAAAAGCTGAAATTAAAGCCCTGAAACACCAACAATATTCATCCGGAGCAAATGAGTGTTGACTCGCTGCCGGAGAGAAGAGACCGAGAGAAAGAGCAGTTTCTGTTCAGCGGAAAATATGTATTGGAAGTGTTTCAGTGTTGATATGCATCACAAAAATCTATATTTTTTGACAACACTACATTACACTTTATTATTTATTATTTTAGATGCCTTTTAAAAAGAGAATAGAAAAACGTACAAGTGCTGTCAAACGATTAATTGCAACCATAATAAAACTTTGTGTACTTTGTATTTTTATTATGTATATATAAATACACACACAAGCATGTATATATTTAACATATATAAAACATACTATATTCGTATATAAAAAATTATATTTATATGTAATATATACAGTACACACACATATTATGAAATCACAAACTTTTATTTCAGATGTGATTAATCGTTTGACAGCACTATATATATATATATATATATATATATATAATATGAGGGTGTTAATGTCAAGCCCTGCTGGTAATGTTACGATTTCACATACTGGAAAATTGGCAAAATTGATTTACCAATATTTTTGAAAGTTCCTGTTCACACATGATCTCTTAATATTTTACATGCATGTATTTATTTGTTGAGTAGTGGAGTAGCAAGCGAGATCATTTTATGTACTTAATGTATTTAAATGTTACGATTTCAAACATACTTTATCACCAGAAAAATCATTTAAGACATCTCATCTTACATGATAGAACCTTTTTGGCATTAGGGTTTTTTTTACAGTCAGTCTTAATCCTAAACCTTGTATAACAGTTTAATATTGGGTTTTTTTCCTCACACAAAGCATCATATGACTTCAGTTTGATAACAGTGGAGTGGCACATCATTTTGTCTTTTGGAGCTCGTCATATAATGATTCTTCAACTTCAACAGAAAAAGCAGCATATGATTTTGGAAAGACATAACAGTGTGTGTATAAGGACTCTCTGAAGTATTTCAGATATTCACTGTAATATGTGCAGTCCAACAGTCATTATCACATAATAAACCCTTTCAGAGTGAACAATATTTCCCTTACTTCCAATCGGTCCTCTTACCTCGGCCAGCTCCTCGCTGCTCAGACGGCCGTCCTGGTTTCTATCGATATACTTGAACATGGTGTCCACCAGAGTCCTCCTCTGGTCCATGGAGGTCGGTTCCCCGTCCGTGAAGGTCCGAGGCTGCATGTCCAGCAGCATGCTCTTCAGCTTGTTGTACTCCGCCATGGTGCACGTGTCGCCTGTAAAGACACACCGGAGGAATTTAATTAGCTGGATATGACCGAAATTTGCATTTGTGCACGGAAGTGTTTGCGATTTGTATTTCTGGACCGTCGTTCAGCGCAGGGGTCCCAATTAATTCACTGTAATCCTGCGATTTACACCGAAAGACAAAAGGTAAACATTCTCATTTAGACACTTTAGCTGTATCGCAGCTTCTTTTGGCGGTGAGGGATTACCAAGCAGTTTTAAACTGTCATATTAATTCCCATGAGCCTCCGCAGCACTTATGTCTATGAAAGACGGCGGGGAAAATGAGAACCGTGATTAATCAAGTGTGGTAGTGACTGTTTATTCCTTACTGGCAATAAAATTATGCAAACACAGCCCACCCGCTGAGCCGCTCTTTAAGACCCCTCGAGTGGGAGGAAGATTGTTTCTTGCATCCGGCACGGAGGCAGCGCGGAAGATGACAGCGAACGGAGGCAGCGTATACAAGGTTTTGCTCCACTAATGAGAAGAGGAAATATGAGATGAATAAGTCATCAGGAGACATCCCTCTACATGACGGATCAGAGACGAGTCTAGATACATCGAACGGAGAGAAGCGCGGTCTCGGACCGTCTCAAACACGTGACGAAAGGCGTCAGTGTGACGGTCGTGCACTCTCTGGGAAACATCCGAACCGCAGGCCGCACGCACTGAGGAAAGACAATCCTTAAATCTTCATCGCGTCTACACGTCAACATAAACAAGAAGTAAAACTGAAATAAAAATGCTATATTCATGTAAGCACACAAAGGTCCAACAGCCTGATAAATCTGAGTCGTTAATGTTAATCAAACAACGTCAAAGAGAAAACCGCTTTAGCAGCTTTAAACTTCTGGGGTCGACGGATGCGCCGGCGCGCTTTGGTGGATTTTATTCACATTGCAGCAAAATTGACTTAAAATACTCCGTCATTTATGGTCATACAGATAAAAGCAGTGCATCTATTGAAACAGTGTTCAATTAAAACAAAAAGTGCTTTTGTAAAATGAAGATGCTCTTTCTGCCGTCTCGGTCACTGTGAACTTTTTTCTGGAGCTCGTCACAAAAATGAAACAAAACTCAGCGAATACTTGTCATAAAGACATGAACAGTATATCTATAGAAACATTTAAGTGTCTACTTTTAAATGATCTAATTCAAAATGTAGTCTTTATGAAAAGAGAGAGATGTCCAGGCATTGATTAATACGAACACGCGCACATTCAAATGGTCCAGAGTCAGCTTCCACAAAAACACGTCACATTTCATCAGAATAATCAGATTTATTCACTTTCGAGCGCAACTGTGGTTTCAGATTCATTTTGAAGAATGACTTGACCCAGCTGAGGACATCATTTCTGACGTCTTACTTAGAAAACATATTTTATACATAAACAAGCACATATTTGCTAGTTTGGCGTTTCCCAAATTATTGTTATACTGAAATTGATAAAAACCAATGCATATTTAAAAGGAGTCCTTGATTATGATTTCACTTTTTTAACTTGTGTGATGTTTGAGCAGAAACAACATCTGCAAAGTTACATAATAAGTTTTTATTTATTTTTTTTATTTATATAGCGCCTTTCCAGGGCTCGAGGACGCTTTACAGTGTACATTTAACAAGGACGGGACAACAATAGTAGCGTACAAGCTGTTGACAAACAAACAGTAAGGAACATTATATGGACGTGGCAACACAGCAGAATAGAGTTACGACGCTCAAATCGCTGGACTACAACAAACGGCTGGTAAGGACTACAACGAGCTACTTCCCAGGTTGGTGACATCACAAACCCCAACATTTACTTATGTAAACCCCGCCCCCAAGAACACACAACAAAGGAGGCGGGGCCATGCTGGGCTACTTTAGAGGAAGAGTTGTTGTAGTCGAGTGTTGTTGCCAAACGAGTGTCGATTCAAGGAAAAAAGACGAACATGACGACACATGCTAGTGATGAGTTGATCAACTCCACAGCAACTACATCAATTTATCCACTAACTGTTCAGAAACTTCTTCCTGAGTCTCTCCATCAGTTTGAACACTTTCCTCATTTTGTCTGCGTGAGATTCTCCAGCTTTGTTGTTGTTGAGCTGTTAAAGCTCCGCCCTCTTCTGGAGCAGCAGCTCATTTGCATTTAAAGGGACACGCACAAAAACGGCGTGTTTTTGCTCACACCCAAATAGAGGCGAATTTAACACGCGATAATAAATGATCTTGAGCGGAAACTTCACTGGAGACACCAGAGACTGATATTACATCTTGTGGAGTCTCATAATAGACATAATAGGTCCCCTTTAATTCATACACTGATGACTATGTAGTATTTTATTTTAGATGTTTCCATTGCTTTGAATACAGAATAAAACTATCAGACTCGGGCGACATTGATAGCTTTCTACAATAAACGTTTATTCGATGAATATCGGATAGCTCCTCTGTTTAAGGACTGCACTTCATCCATATACAGTACAAACATGACTCATTTGGTGCCTAACGACCATGAGCCTAAATGAGCCTCGTTATACTACAAGACTGCAGTTTTGGAACATATGTAGTTTTGCCTAAAACATATAATGTGGATTTAAGTAAAATCTATCTAGTTTTAGGGAATTAATTTGTTGTCTGCGAGTTCTTAACAGCAATTAACATTAAGAATTAATTCACAAACCGTTGTGACATCTTGTTGGCATGTTTGAAGGAGCTGAGAGAAATTTGACAAGCTTACAGAAATAAATACTCTCACATGGCCATAAACGTGTGACTAATTCTCTTATTTCATAGTGCATTTATCAAAGAGTCACACCATAATATATCTGCAGATGCATACATCAGCTAGAATAAACAGTACTTATATGTGGGATTATGGGGGAGATACAGTATGTCAAATACTGTGTGTTTTTGTGGTGTACACACCCTCAATGACATCAGGGTCATATCCATACGCAAACCTGTTCTTTTTACCCACAATCCTGTGCTGATCAATCACTGAAGACTCTGAGAGGAAGGTGTTCTGTTTGGTACAGTTCAAACATGGTAATGAAGTACATCTATCACTCGAGTGCTAAGGGAAAGGTCAGTGCTGAAACGTATAAATTGTTATGACATGCCATAAATCTGAATTAATCCTCAAATATCTCCTTTTTCCCCATGAAAGGTCTCACACACACATAGCTCTTCTTCTTCATACTTTGTTTCTCATATTCACACACGTCTAGCATGAAGCACATTTCAGAGAGAATGATCATATTTGTACATGGCTCGCATTGTATTACATTACAACATAAACAGTAGCATTTTCTGACTTCTGTTCTGTAAATCAGCATGCTTAGATTCACTCCAGTAACACACTTCAGATACACAGTTTATATTAGCCCAGACTCAATAGGAAAAGGTACCAGTGCAAAATTACACACGCCCGAGCGCTTCACATCAGAAGTGCAGTACTGTACCAGAGGAGCTCCTGAGCAAGTTTACGCTCGGAAAAAATCATTCATATGGTTATGTGAACATCAAAATGTGTTCGTTTACAAATCATGCACTGTTAAAAGTGTTTTATAACATAGTAATATGTAAGGAACTGTGACTTATTTTTGTCTTTATTAATCGGTAACATTCCCCTGTAATCATAATTTGTGTGAAAAGGAAGAAAAGCACTGGAAACTGCAGTGACTGATTCACACTCAGTGCTTCCCAATCATTATCTAGACTGTGATGGCCTGAAAATATATTTAAACTTCTAATAATAACATAAAAGGTCTTTAATGGTGTGTTTTGTGGCATTGCTGTCAAATAAACTAAAATTGAAAGTGCGATAAGACTTTGTGTCCTTATCAAATCGCAAAAGACTGCCTGTTTCGCCGCTCAAAGAGAAGTGCGCACGTCTCTTTCTCTCCCGTGATCGGCCCCCATCTCAGTTCATAGTGAACGAACGCAGTGAACTCCGTCTCTTCTGTGCACATTTGTAAATGCAGCCAGGCATTATTTTCGCAATTGCATAGTTGAAAATTACAGATTTCACTAGATTTGTAATAAGTCGCTTTTGGTTTGTAAATCTGTTTTCCGCCAAACTAAAAGCTCATGTTTATCTCTTTCAAGTTTAGAAATTGGGGAAAAAGAGGGTTGAATATGGGTTAATTCTGAACTCTCAAAGTGCACTGATGAATTTAACTTGAAAATATACAAAATTTTAAAGGTAAAGCATTAGTTCACCCAAAAATGAAACTTCAGTCATTAATTCGTCTCCCTCATGAAGGTCTTACGGGTGTAGAACCAGTAAGACCTTCATCATCTTCAGAACACAAATGAAGATATTTTTGATGAAATCCGATGGTTCAGTGAGTCTCTATTGACAGATAATGAACACTTTCACTAAAACATATTTAAAACAGGTCATGTGACTACAGTGGATCAACATTAATATTATAAAGAGACGAGAATACTTTTTGTGCGCCAAAAAAACAAAATAACGACTTTATTCAACAATATCTAGTGATGGACGATTTCAAAACACTGATTCACGAAGCTTTACGAATCTTTTGTGTCGAATCAGTGATTCGGAGCGCCAAAGTGACATGATTTCAGTAAACGAGGCTTCGTCACGTCATGAGTGATTCGAAATTTCAATAGTTCACGTGATTTTGTCAGTTTGATTCGCGAACCGAATCACTGATTCGACACAAAAGATTCGTAAAGCTTCGTGAATCAGTGTTTTGAAATCGTCCATCACTAGATATTGTCAAATAAAGTCGTAATTTAGTTTTTTTGGCGCACAAAAAGTATTCTCGTCGCTTTATAATATTAATGTTGACCCACTGTAGTCACATGACCTGTTTTAAATATGTTTTAGTGAAAGTGTTCATTATCTTGCTGTCAATAGAGACTCACTGAACCATCGGATTTCATCAAAAATATCTTCATTTGTGTTCTGAAGATGATGAAGGTCTTACGGGTGTAGAACCACATGAGGGAGACGAATTTACATTTCTGGGTGAACTAACGCTTTGACGAGGCCCTCCCACCACGGTCTCACAAAACTCCTGTGGAAACACTGACACTACTACAAAACGGCAGTGACTGATTCAGTGCTGTACAGTATTCGGTTCAGTCAGATCCGTTAGTCTTCATCTCTCTGTCCTGCTGCTGCCTTTAGACCATCCAGAACGAGATATCACGAGCTCATCTGATTTCTCTGGCACTTCAGGCCCGGTGTCTTCTAACCTCCTCATTTGCATTTCTCTTCCACCAAGAAAGAAAAATTCATTGGCATTTTGCATGTCTAATGGAGACAAGATGGGAATGTAAAGATGTGTAATCTAATCAAACAGCAGATTTCACAGTGTAATCAGCAGAAGCTCTTCTGTTCCTGTACGAGGATAACGCCACGGCACTGCTGCGGCGAATAACCGATCGCTGACGTAAAACACTTCCGTGTCTGCAGTCACGCAGCAGGATGTGTGGACACGCATGAGCTCGCACAAAAACTACATAAAACCAATTCATACTCGCACAGCAGCTCACTAATGATTATGTAAATTCACTAATTCACACACACTGGTACATCAGTTTATGAAAAGACAATAAACTAGAGACCTAGATGACTGAATGCCACATGGAGAATGAAAATCATTCCCCAAAATATGTAAGGACACATTATGTGCCGTCATTATCTTGCGGAGCTGTCACCTAATGCCGTTACCATCATATTTTTGTCTTGAATGACACTTTCTGAAGTCTTTACAGTGATGGCAACTTGATCAAAAAGCTTTTAATCGCAGAGAGCAAAGCAATCCTCTGGAAGTTAGTGTGTGCATTTACTTATGTTAGTGAGAGAATCTGCCCTTTGACAGTCAGTTTCTGTACATTTATAAGGTTATAAGCAATACAGCTAATCTCTGTGGATAAATGTCACAAGCGCTGCACATATTTCCGTCTCAACTAGTGGTTGCAATTATCTTGTCCTGTCAGGCATGGCATTTAAGATTAAAACACAGCATTTGCAACTTCAGTATGTTATTGTAACGGAGTTCTTAAAAACGGGAAGAAGGAGGCGGGAACCGGCGAACATTCAACGTAACTTTAATCAAATAAATAAACAAACAATAAAACGAAAGTAAAATGGCGGCAGTTCCTCACGGCGACTGCCGCCCACACAACACGACATAAAGTCCAGGCCTGGTCCTCTCTCGTCCTTCACTGTCGTCGCTCCTCTTTTATGCTTCCGGAGCCGTGAGAGACACGAGACCGGTGTAGCGCGCAGGTGGCACTCATTATCTCTCACGTCACCTCGCACCGTTCCCTCACGGCTCTCTCCCGCCCTGCTCGTCACAGTTATAAATACCAAATATGAATGGTCTCGTCTCATCTACACCTGAGCAATGCATGCCATAAACCCTTTTACACAAATGGACAGTAACCTCTGTCGAATCGACAACTAAATCCCCCCAGCGCCTGCATTTTCCCGACCCCAGAACTATCACCTGACAAAGGGTGTGTAAGGGAAACAATCGCACGGCTGTCAAACAGTAAATGGATTAAGAGCAGCAGCGCAGGACTTGATTACGTTCTCAGCATCAGCGTGAGCTGCTGCAGGACTCTGTGTGCACTTCAGCGCTTCCACAGCTCGATCAATAGAGCTCAGCCTTTAGCCTTTTGGGTTTCAGATGGACTAACTGCAGCTGCAGGACAAGAAAACTCTCAAATCATCACGCATCTCTGCTGAGATCTCAAGAGATGACAAGATGTCCTTGTGAAAAGAGGTGCACTTTGAAACGAACATCCTTTAAGGATTTATTATTGTTAGTCAACACCATCAAAATAGTGTACGTCCTTAAAGCGTGACAAAAAAAAGCATTTTAAAGTTTGAATTTGACAATTGACTCTTTGCAAACAGTTTGATTGACAGGCGATCTGACCAATCATAACCCCATTTTCTAAAATTATCTTCTGTTAGGTTCATGTACAAAACTTCAGGCCGTACAGATGAATCCGAGAAAATTCAACGTCTCAAAACCTAAGATCCCAGTGGATCATCTAAACAATGCAATTTCTGCGTACTTGTAGAATTGTGTGCTATCAAACATTACAAGCATTGAAGAAGGAAATGGCAATCCCAAATATAATAACCTCATTATTACATAAGATATTGTTAATAAGGTCATTATTTTTGAGATTGTCATTTCTTCAGTGACTTTCTTTCTATTTTGGTCCATGAGTTGAACAACAGGAATGATGTTTGAGTTGGCATAACAGAAGCTACTTTTATCAGACTAAAAAGGATGAAGAATGAATTGAAGACACTAGACAGCTCTTTATTTTCATCTAGAAACACATACAAAAATGTAAAAGGATGCTTATTTCCTAATTATCAAAATATTACAGTAATCTAATATATATTTTTTGCATATAGAGTTGTTGTTGTAGGAGAATGTTGTTGATGCCGTCATTTTACGCCAGACTGCTTCACAAACGAGGGTCGATTCAAGGAAAAAAGATGAACGTGACGACACATGCTAGTGATGAGTTGATCAACTCCACAGCAACTACATCAATTTATCCACTAACCGTTCAGAAACTTCTTCCTGAGTCTCTCCATCAGTTTGAACACTTTCCTCATTTTGTCTGCGTGAGATTCTCCAGCTTTGTTGTTGTTGAGCTGTTAAAGCTCCGCCCTCTTCTGGAGCAGCAGCTCATTTGCATTTAAAGGGACACACACAAAAACGGTGTGTTTTTGCTCACACCAAAATAGAGGCAAATTTGACAAACGATAATAAATGAGCTGAAACTTCACTGGAGACACCAGACACTGGAGACGTTATAGCTCCCCTTTACGATCTCTTTATGAATGTTTTGAAGAGTTTTGGCTGAATATGGAGGAACAGAAAGCTCTCGGATTCCATTAAAAAGCATCTTCAATTGTGTTTCGAAAATGGACAAAAGTCTTGGAATGGGTTTGATGAGAGAATTTTCACTTTTGAGTGAACTAACCCTTTAAGGAAAGCAAACAGCAATATCAAAATCATTGTTTCTCCTCTATCATCATTATCAGCACTGTTTTTCTTCTGCTATGGAGTCATAGACTCTCACTTTCCCATCCACCCCATAGGAACCACTTTAGAATATTCTGCAGTTGTGATAAACAATACAGAGCGGAAAAAGCAATAACATCAGGAGATGCAATTCCACAGGTTTTCTATTCAGAGTCAAGGTGAGAGACACCTCAGAACGAGCAGCATCACTTCAACACGCCGCACAAACACATAAACGCACGTTTATCTGAAACACTCTTCACAACATTCACACCGATCTCTGTCCCCGAGAGGCTTCCGGACTGATTAACAGCGCCAGACTCATTCAGGTAAACGGGTGGAGTGAAAGTCAGCAACCGGGGAGCAGAACTAATGAACGATCTAATTAATAAATCAGCATTCACATGCAGCCGAAGCTCTCAACAATTGAGTCTCATTCATTATTGTATCTGGGTCAAACGTGTCCCTCGGCGCTGGACAAATCCTCACAGACATGTCAATACAAGCACAGTTATGAATTAACGGAAGGGATTCAAAGCTGAACTATTATTGTATTTAACAGGTTTTTGCATAATGAAGCACAACATTTCAGCAATTTAAAGTCTACAGCCTTAACAACCCATTTTACCTGCTGCATAATGGGACGATTTTCAAGCAGAATATTCAATAAGAGTTTGATGTTCTTCCTGGTGAACTGATGTGAAGGCGTAAAGTGTGCTTCAAATGAGAAAGCTGGATTTTAAATGATGAATAGAGCACAATAATATCAGTATTCTGAAGTCATACGACAGCTTTGCATGAAGTTTAGCATCAACAAAGACTTCAGATGCACAGAGACGGCAGTCACATTACTGATGAATGGAGAGAGTGCAACAGAGCGCAACAGCAGTAAAAACTCCCTTCATTTTATCCATAAGGAAATTGATTTTTAACAATAACTTATAAACTTTAAAGACCGACCAACTGTGAGCTACGAGATTGTTAATCCATGGTAAGCATGAATTATTTCAACATTTAACATTTCAACAATTATTTTAAAATGACTGTGCTTAACAGCAGAATTCGTGGTGAAAAACTACATTACCCATGATGCTGTGCAGAAAATTCCACCAATCAGAGAGTCAAAACATGCAAAATGTAGCAAAAGGTGTCCACCCACTTCCGTGAAGCGCCGCAAATTATGCTTCCCTACACTCTTTTGCAATAAACTTAAAATATATTGTTACTTATTATTGCTTCAAATCACAGTTTGTAATGTTATGATTCTTCTTGAAGATGGCTGGTTTGGTTCATGGCTTTTTTTTAGACATATTTGAAGTCTCTATGGAACAAATTAATGGAAACCAACGCCGCTGAAAAAGTGGGTGGGCCCTGTTGCACGCTATATGATGAAATAAGCCCCGCCTTCTAAATAAAAGAGCCAATCGCCGATTGGTAAAACTGGAGCTGCAGTTAGAAGCTCCAATTGCTGAAATTATGTTTTTAAAATGCTGCTACTTTAGCATTAGAAACAATATGTATGGGACGTTTTTCTGGCTTGAAATATGATACTTAAATGTGAGTGTGTTTTTGAGATTTCAGGATTCCCATTCAAGTAGATAGGACTTGATCTTGGATGTCTGGAATGATGGATGCATCCAGTCTCTCTGAAGAAAGTCTTTGCAATTTCATATGAATTCGTCCGATATGATTTGTATTAATGACATAAACCAGTCGGGTGTAAAATAGTTATAAATTATAACAGTTATAAACACTTGATATTCATCACTTTCTCTCATTTGTAATGACTTTATTCATTTTTCGAGTTGGACTGACATAATTAGCTGCAGTGACGAGTTTGTCGTTAGATATGGTTGTTGTTCTAGTTAACTGATGTTTTCACTTTCAGTCTAGTTGGGTTGTTTATTTCTTGCTCTTTTTGTTTTGATGCCATTCTTGACATTATTATGGCACAGCATGCATAAATTGAGTTTTTTTTGTGATGCAATAATGTCTATCAGGTGAAATAGTTTGCCGTTGTATATAAGGGTGTACCTGTGAATGTGTTCGTTGTCTGATGAAGAAATTTTCCTGTTTTTAGAGCTGAGATGTTTCACAGAAGAAGACCAACATAAACATAAACAAAAACACCAGCATTCAGGGTGAAAAAATGATGTCAAATTCTTCATTTTGGGGTATTTCCCTAAGCAAAGAGCTCAAACGCCGTCCTCCTCGGGAACCATTAAACGATATTTCACATTTACCCCATCTTCAAGTCATTTCATCACAATAGCTCCATTTCTCTCTGTCAGGTGAGCATTATACGTACTTTAGCTGCGCCGCGTCTGATGGGATGACATGTTTCTGAAGCCATTAACTCTTTCCTCACAATATTCCAGGCAATCCGTATTTTCACTGTTATACGATCTTTATGAAAATGATCAAAAATGCTGGCGGGGAAAGCGTTAAAACGTCGACCCAAAAAGGTTGACCCAGAGTAATGTCTATACCACTACTACTACTACTAATAGTTTAGGGTCCTTTTCTCACTATTAACTAGTTGTTTATTTGCATGCATATATTATGATATTGGTTGTTTACAGGGCTGGGTAGATTACTTTTAAAATGTATTTCACTACAGATTACAAAATACATGCTTTAAAAAGTCATCGTTACATTACTCAAGTTTAGTAACTTAATCTAAATACTTTAGAATACTTTGGAATACTAATAAGTGTGGAACAAACACAAAAAAGGTCATTGCAAGTTTTTATCTCACAATTCTGACTTTTTCCCTCAGAATTGTGATATAAAGTTGTAATTGTGAGTTATAAAGTCAGAATTATGAGATATAAACTCACAATATTGAGAAAAGTCAGAATTATGAGATATAAACTGACAATATTGAGAAAAGTCAGAATTATGAGATATAAACTCGCAATATTGAGAAAAGTCATAATTATGAGATATAAACTCACAATATTGAGAAAAGATACAAAAAAGATAAGATATACAAATAAGAATTATGAGACATAAACTCACAATATTGAGAAAAGTCAGAATTATGAGATATAAACTCGCAATATTGAGAAAAGTCATAATTATGAGATATAAACTCGCAATATTGAGAAAAGTCATAATTATGAGATATAAACTCGCAATATTGAGAAAAGTCATAATTATGAGATATAAACTCACAATATTGAGAAAAGTCAGAATTATGAGATATAAACTCACATACTAAATTCACAATTGGAAGAAAAAAAGTCAGTATTGCAAGTTTATATCTCCCAATTCTGACTTTATAATTTGCAATTGTGAGTTTAAATCATTAACTCTTTCCTCACAATATTCCGTATTTTCACTGTTATACGGTAGGGGGCGCTGTTACACATCTAGTACAGAATCTCCGTAATCGAAACGATCTAAGCTAACGCGATCATCAGACTTTGAACAGCACGTAAATCAAACGTTACTGCAGGAAGAGGTTTAGTGAAGCTACTCGATCTTTATGAAAATGATCAATGATGCTGGCGGGGAAAGAGTTAAAACGTCCACTGGCACTCAGGATCACGAGCCGGTTTTCATTCCTCCGTGCCTGTAAACTCAGTACGAGGACGCTCTCCCAGGTCCGAATTTATGCATTGTGCAAATGTTATGCCAATTCCTCCATATTTTTTGTCTTTTTTTAGCTCTCCTCCTTCAATTAATATGGCGCCACAAAGAGCGCTCCATTACCCAGAGAGACAGAGGGGGGAAATGTGCTTTGACTGATAATATGAACACATGTTTCCCCTGGAGCCAGCTTCATCTCCCACAATCCTCCTCATCAGTCGGCTGGCTAATCTGAACACAATGAGGGAAGTTGGGCTCCATTGACTGAACTCTTAATTAAAACCCAGACAAAAGTATCTCATTCTCAACACTTCCATTAGGCTGGAATGAAAGAATCTGTGTGAACACACACACACTCACACACGTGCCCTTAGAAAGCAACATTACAGACGGCTGCTAAAGGACTTCACCACAGAGCCACTGTTGAAATATAATAACCAGACAAAAGAGCCAAGGAAGTCCAGCCCTATTTGTGTGGAAAGTAAGTGTTACTGCAGACTTTAGTCTGTCATGTTTACAGTCAATTGGTGCAGGAAGAGTGACGTCAGTGCGGCTCCTCCCTATATGCAAAGAGCACAAAGAGCGTTGATAATTTGATAATCGATAGTTGAAAGACAATGACTATAGATCCAGGAGCAAAAAAGTCTCTCCATCAGTTTGAACACTTTCCTCATTTTGTCTGCGTGAGATTCTCCAGCTTTGTTGTTGTTGAGCTGTTAAAGCTCCGCCCTCTTCTGGAGCAGCAGCTCATTTGCATTTAAAGGGACACACACAAAAACGGCGTGTTTTTGCTCACAGCCAAATAGAGGCAAATTTATAAGTACTACTAAACAGCCCACATGCTATTAATATAACTCAATATGAAGCGTTACTACAATATCTATTGCAACCTTTAGTCCAATGTGTTGCAAAAAGGTTGACCCATAGTAATGTCTATACCACTACTACTACTACTACTACTAGTTTAGGGTCCTATTCTCACTATTAACTAGTTGTTTATTTGCATGCATATATTATGATATTGGTTGTTTACAGGGCTGGGTAGGTTACTTTTAAAATGTATTTCACTACAGATTACAAAATACATGCTTTAAAAAGTCATTTGTAACGTATTTCGTTACATTACTCAAGTTTAGTAACTTAATATAAATACTTTAGAATACTTTGGAATACTAATAAGTGTGGAACAAACACAAAAAAGATAATTGCAAGTTTTTATCTCACAATTCTGACTTTTTCCCTCAGAATTGTATGATATAAAGTTGCAATTGTGAGTTATAAAGTCAGAATTATGAGATATAAACTGACAATATTGAGAAAAGTCAGAATTATGAGATATAAACTCACAATATTGAGAAAAGTCAGAATTATGAGATATAAACTCACAATATTGAGAAAAGTCAGAATTATGAGATATAAACTCGCAATATTGAGAAAAGTCAGAATTATGAGATATAAACTCACATACTAAATTCACAATTGGAAGAAAAAAAGTCAGTATTGCAAGTTTATATCTCCCAATTCTGACTTTATAATTTGCAATTGTGAGTTTAAATCATTAACTCTTTCCTCACAATATTCTGTATTTTCACTGTTATACGGTAGGGGGCGCTGTTACACATCTAGTACAGAATCTCCGTAATCGAAACGATCTAAGCTAACGCGATCATCAGACTTTGAACAGCACGTAAATCAAACGTTACTGCAGGAAGAGGTTTAGTGAAGCTACTCGATCTTTATGAAAATGATCAAAAATGCTGGCGGGGAAAGAGTTAAACGTCCACTGGCACTCAGGATCACGAGCCGGTTTTCATTCCTCCGTGCCTGTAAACTCAGTACGAGGACGCTCTCCCAGGTCCGAATTTATGCATTGTGCAAATGTTATGCCAATTCCTCCATATTTTTTGTCTTTTTTTAGCTCTCCTCCTTCAATTAATATGGCGCCACAAAGAGCGCTCCTAAATACTAAATTCACAATTGCAAGAAAAAAAGTCAGTATTGCAAGTTCATATCTCCCAATTCTGACTTTATAACTTGCAATTGTGAGTTTAAATCTCGCAATTCTGAGAAAAAGAAGTCAGAATTGTGAAACACAAACTCACAATTGTGAGGGAAAAAACAAATTGTGAGAAAAAGTTGCAGTGACGAGTGAATTATAAAATGACTCACAAAACATGAAAACAGTGGAAAACATGAATCTTAACTCCTCTTTTTCAGACGGTCAGAGTCAGAGAATCACCAATCGCTGTTTAAATGACATTAAAACTCAAAGTAATCACTTTGGTAATCTAAAACACTTTTCAGATGTAACTGTAATCTGATTACCACCCATTTAAAATGTAACTGTAATGAAATACAGTGACTCAAATTTTGTATTTTAAATACGTAACTAAGTTACTTCTATTTCGTTACTCCCCAACCCTGCTTGTTTATTAGTACTTGTCAATTCTGCACGACCATATTCTACACTCCTACAATCAATACCTAAACTTAACAACTATACCTTACTAACTATTAATAAGCAGTAATTAGGACTTTATTGAGGCAAAAGTCATGGTGAGAATTGGACCCTAAAGTAAAGTGTCACTTTTATGAATTATGAGTCTTTATTGCACATTGAAACGATGGATGATGTGCTCAAAATGATGCGACTGGCGCTTTAGCCAATCCCCTGCACCGGCTATTTGTACCCTGAATAATGTACATGTGTACATAAACACAGATATTTCTATTTTGACTCTGGGAATACACACACACACTCACAGCGCAGAGCTTCATGAAGTGAGTTGTCACACTGGAGGCACAAATGAAGTGTTAGAACAAAAATACAGATGTCAAACTCAGGCTGTTCTGATTTTCACAAGCTTCCCGCGGCCCTGGATTTCTCGACAGGCTGTCAATTGCCTCGCCACAGTCGGTCTCATGGGATTGCTGTTTTCATTCAATTATTCCAAAGGGAACTCACTACATGAAAACACACATCCAATTAGCACACTCAACAGAAAACTCATTTTACAGGTTTTGGGAGCAATGAAACTCTATGCATGTGTTTATTTTTATAATAAACACATGCAATGAAACAGAACAACACACTGACACAACAACTATAGAGCATTTCCCAAGTCACTTCAGACAGTAATGTTGCCCAAACTATAGTCCACAGCTTTGAAACGGCAACTTTTCTGTTTCTTACATCATGCCTTATTACTCCCACAAACACTTATAGCTTATTGTTCTTACGCTCTTAAACAAGTCATGCACTCTCACGCCACACATCATGTTCTCACGAAGTGAAAAATACATCCTGGAGCAAAGAGGACACTGACAACGTATGAAACAGTTTCATATTTAAAATATTGTAATGTTTTAAAGAAGTTTAATCAATAAATAGCGTCTAGTGTGTGTTTAATGTGTGGTGACAGATCGCTGTAGCTCCTCGTGAACCGATCATCTCTTCATACTAGTTCATTTATAGCATCAAATAAACATGAATGAACATCAGAAGGAATGTTGTTTCAAGCGTGGAAAGACGTGATTCAAGTTCACCAACGTTAATCTACTAACTCCCCTGACCGCTTTGACGGACAAAATGGCAGATTCGGGGTTATGATTGGTCAGATCGCCTGTCAATCAAACTGTTTGCGAAGGGTTACTTGCTGAAGTTGTGATAGATCATGAAAATAATTCTTTACAGTGTATATATATATATGTGTATGTGTGTGTGTGTGTGTGTGTAAAGATTCAATTATCCTTCACTTTGGATTTATTTCTGTCACATAACCATTCCAGGTTTAAGATCAATAGGGAAACTGGCATAAGCATAGCAGCAGATCACAGTCGAACAAATGCTCATATTAAAACTTCAGGTGGTGCGTAGATCCAAATATAACTACAAGATCAAAAACATGAAAGATCCGCTCACGAAAATTGGGCTAAAAAAGTTTAAGATCAATGAAACTGAAACACAAATTTAGGTCTGCATTACTTTGCTGGCATCTTCACAGAGTACTGAACTCTTAGGGGGCGTTTATACGACACCGTCTTCAACTAAACATGAAAACTATTTTTGGTCGTTAATTTACACGACAACGGCGTTTTGGGGGCCGGAACAGTTTTTCAAAATGATACCATTATTGTCTGAAATATGAAAATTTGTGAAAACGGTGACTTCATGTGTTCAGTCTATAGACATCTAGTGTTTCTTTAAAAAGTGACATCGCCATCTACTGGCCAGACAGCAGAATACAGCGTTTCATTGTGACAACGTTATTTTCTTTAAGTGAAAGACAAAAACATTTCCGTTTTTCGTAAATTGTTTGTAACACAGTTCTTAAGAACGGGAAGGAGGAGGCAGGAACCGGCGAACATTGTACGTAACTTTAATAATAAAATAAACAAACAATAAAACGAAAGTAAAATGGCGGCAGTTCCCCACGGCGACTGCCGCCCATACAAACAAAATAAAACACAACATAAAGTCCAGGCCTGGTCCTCTCTCGTCCTTCACTGTCGTCGCTCCTCTTTTATGCTTCCGGAGCCGTGAGAGACACGAGGCCGGTGTAGCGCGCAGGTGACGCTCATTATCACTCGCATTACCGGCCTCGCACCGTTCCCTCATGGCTCTCGCCCGCCCTGCTCGTCATATTGTTGTTCTGTAAATGTACCTTTATCCGACAGCCATTTCAGGCCTGTGGTTTCTTCTAATGAGATAAATCAGGTGTCCAATCCAATTTCATGGATTTTAAAGCACCAAGGAACATGTGATTTTTCCAAGTCGGATCAGTTTCTGGATCAACATTCAAAGTCTTAACTCCAACCTCATCTGTCTCCATGTTAAACAATTTTATTGGCCCTACAGAAACAACGGTGATACGGCAGACACTCAATTTCTTTTCTCTTTTGTGGTGTGGTCCTTGTGTTAATTATTCAATAAGGAGAAGAGACTTCTTGTGGAAGTTTCGAATAAAGCGTTGTAGACATACAGTATTGACTGGTGTCTGGTGGAATTGACTGTAACGCAGCCAAATCAAACCGGCGACAAATCATTCAATCCGCTGACTCGACGGTTGCCAGACCGAGAGGTGGGGTGATCCAGGAACACGTCCTACTTGGGTAGATCACATCAGCAAGGACATAAGCTAGGACATACTCTGTATAATACATAAGTACACGTCAAACTCAAGAGTGCTTTGGACCTCTCTAAATGGAGCAGAACTGCCAAAATATAATTGCAAGTCTCCTGTGCAATATTACACATGAAAAGGTCTGTCAAATGTGTTATTCCACTTCAAGTTTTGCTCAGAGATGGTCTTAGCCACAGGGAGGAGATGTACAAATTTATCCTGTGAAATCGAGGCAAGCTGAAATGTAGGAAGCCCCACACAGGACATGCAGACATGCAATATATATATATATTGCGGTCATGAATTAAGAATTAATTTCATCATTTTAGAAAATTGTGGCCATGAATTAAGAATTTGCTCCCACAACTAATTGATTCATTCCCTCATTTTAATAAATCGTGTCCACGTTGTACTAATTCCTTCATTTGTTTTGATTTTTCTGAGCTCCAGGCTGTGCAGTGCTCATGTACCCGCTGAGAACAGCTTCATCTTGGCCAGCCATTCGGGTATTTGCTGCTGGCTCTTATGTGGATAGTGGTTAAACACGGGATATAATTCATTTGGGATATATCAAACAAGCAATCTTTCGTCTTATTAATCCATTACTTGTTCCAAAGCAAATCAATCTGGGATAAGGTTTCATAACTTGATATTTCGGCTATATTTAACTTAAATTCTGTACTAGAGCGCTGCTTTTGTACGTTGGACTGAACTGTTTGCTTGTGTTTATTTCCTTTGTCTTTTATAATGGCTATTATTGTTGATTTAAATATTATTGCTTAATAAATATTTTTTATTATTGAGAAATTGCCTGTTTGTGATTGTGATATGGACTTCAGTTATTATGCCATTAGGTGGCGGCAAAGACTGTTTTTATGAGTAAGTTGTTTGATCGTTGTCACGGGAAATCCCCTTAACTCTTAAAAGGACAAAGACAAAGATATTGCTTTCCTCAGCGGACATTCAAACTGATTTTTCATAGGGGATACAATATAATGAATACTATAGCAGATGCAGGTAATACACGTTTAGTTGATCTCTCCCTAATAATACTCAAATACAATAAGCTTCAATAAAGCGACTCAACGTTCCTTCATTATTAGTCCTAAAGTGATGTTTTAGAATTAGTAACGGAGGCTTGGGCTCAACTGTTAAACTGTCAACTTGAGATTTGAATCCGTGGCGGAAGGAAGTAGATCTGCACAAATGTTTCTGTTGTTGTTTCTTATTTACATACTAGTGGTGACGAACTGTTGTATAAACACAATATCGCACCCGTAGCTGTGCCATTATGGCTGTATACAGGGCTGGGTAGATTACTTTTAAAATGTATTTCACTACAGATTACAAAATACATGCTTTAAAAGGTCATTTGTAATGTATTTTGTTATTTTACCCAAGATTTGTAACTTAATCTAAATACTTTAGAATACTTTGGAATACTACTAAGTGTGGAACAAACACAAAACAGTTAATTGCAAGTTTTTATCTCACAATTCTGACTTTTTCCCTCAGAATTGCGAGTTATAAAGTCAGAATTATGAGATATAAACTCGCAATATTGAGAAGTCAGAAATATGATATATAAGCTCACAATATTGAGAAAAGTCATAATTATGAGATATAAACTCACAATATTGAGAAAAGTCAGAATTATGAGATAAAAACTCACAATATTGAGAAAAGTCAGAATTATGAGATAAAAACTCACAATATTGATAAAAGTCAGAATTATGAGATATAAACTCACAATATTGAGAAAAGTCATAATTATGAGATATAAACTGACAATATTGAAAAAAGTCATAATTATGAGATATAAACTCACAACATTGAGAAAAGTCATAATTATGAGATATAAACTCACAATATTGAGAAAAGTCATAATTATGAGATATAAACTCACAACATTGATAAAAGTCAGAATTATGAGATATAAACTCACAATATTGAGAAAAGTCATAATTATGAGATATAAACTCACAATATTGAGAAAAGTCATAATTATGAGATATAAACTCACAATATTGAGAAAAGTCATAATTATGAGATAAAAACTCACAATATTGAGAAAAGTCAGAATTATGAGATAAAAACTCACAATATTGAGAAAAGTCAGAATTATGAGATAAAAACTCACAATATTGAGAAAAGTCAGAATTATGAGATAAAAACTCACAATATTGATAAAAGTCAGAATTATGAGATATAAACTCACAATATTGAGAAAAGTCATAATTATGAGATATAAACTGACAATATTGAAAAAAGTCATAATTATGAGATATAAACTCACAATATTGAGAAAAGTCATAATTATGAGATATAAACTCACAATATTGAGAAAAGTCAGAATTATGAGATAAAAACTCACAATATTGAGAAAAGTCAGAATTATGAGATAAAAACTCACAATATTGATAAAAGTCATAATTATGAGATATAAACTGACAATATTGAAAAAAGTCATAATTATGAGATATAAACTGACAATATTGAGAAAAGTCATAATTATGAGATATAAACTGACAATATTGAGAAAAGTCATAATTATGAGATATAAACTGACAATATTGAGAAAAGTCATAATTATGAGATATAAACTCGGGTAGTCGTGGCCTAGTGGTGAGGGAGTCGGACTTGTAATTTGAAGGTTGCCGGTTCGATTCCCACGCCGGCAGGAATTGAAAGTGGGGATTGTGAATAAACAGCACTCTCTCCACCTTCTATACCATGACTAAAAGTGCCCTTGAGCAAGGCATCTAACCCCTAATTGCTCCCCCTGTAAGTCGCTTTGGATAAAAGCGTCTGCTAAATGATGAAAAAAAATAAAATTAAAAAAAAATAAAAAATAAAATAAAATAAACTCACAATATTGAGAAAAGTCAGAATTGCAAGCAGAGAAGTCGAGATATAAATTTGTAATTGCAAGAAAAAAGTGTGAGTTTTTATCATGCAGTTCTGGCTTTATAACTTGCGATTGTGAGTTAAAAAGTCAAATTGTGGGATAAAAAGTTGCAAATACCTTTTTTACAATTATAAAGTGACTCTCAAACATGAAAACATTCAGTAATGACAGGACAGTATGTCAACATTTGAATTGGGCAATTTTTTATAAATTCAGTTTTTTTGTATTTATGAAATAGTACTAAATAAACATAACATGCACATTTTATGATCCTATTATTCTGTTAAAATTATTACAATGTTGTACGTGACTTTCCCATCACAGTTTACATCAATGTTTAAATGACATTAAAACTCAAAGTAATCACTTTGGTAATCTAAAACACTTTTCAGATGTAACTGTAATCTGATTACCACCCATTTAAAATGTAACTGTAATGAAATACAGTCACTCAAATTTTTTAGTATTACACTGTAATTATACATTTAAGTACTGAGTAATGATGATTAACGACATGTACTTACTGTAGGGTTAGGATGAGAGTTTGGTTTAGCGTTAACTGTGCGAAATTAAGCATAATTTCTTGTTATTACAATAGTAAATACATGTAAAACATGTAACAATGACTGTAAAATAAAGTGTTACTAAACTTTACTTCTAACTAAGTTGCATATATATTTCGTTACTCCCAACCCTGTCTGTATATGAGCACTCGTGCTGATATACTGTATACACTGTATCAATAATACTGGAGCTTAAATGTCAACACAACCTTCAACATCTGCCTCAGACATTAGCTAGCTGCCATAAACATTGCTTTTTCAAAGCCGTACAACTTCGTGACTCAGTGTGTGTTATGCACCTTTGCAGGGAAGGACATTGAGAGGCCGAGCGTCCACTGAACAGAGTATAAGAGTGTGTGTTATCAGGGAGTGTGACGGAGCACAATCAGTGTTGTTTCGACACTGGTTCGGTACAGCAGGGGCTGCGGCTGCCTGTCATCTCTGCCCTCTCATGTCTGACATCATGAGGGTTTCCTTCTGTTCCAGCAGCTGTGGCTTTCAAACTCTGTCACCTTACATGAACATGAACGTGAACGCGGTCTGATCCTAGCGGCCCGTCGCTGCGTGATTTAATAAGCCAATGACACTTTCACTTTGCTGCCGTTCTTCCCAAAACAGATCTCCTCCTCACAACGCGGTTTGCCAGGCTGATCGCAGGGGTTGTGCCAGCCTCAGACACACATCAGTGAATAATGCATATCTCAATAAGTAATGTGCTTGCGACCCAGAGGGAGTTTGACCAGATGCCTGTACACCTGCTGACGCATCGAGTTGTCACGCTTGTTTGCTTTCATTTACGGGTGCGAGTAAACAGCTTTAAGATTCGTATTTGACGTGATGATCCACCTTAATTCCATACTTGCTTAGTATCAAGCTGTTTTGTTCTGTTGGTAGACTAGTGCATGTGAACATATTGCTGTACTTTTCATCTCTGGCAGCGGAGACTTTGAGAAAACTCCTTTTGTACTCTTGAGAAAGTCCATTTTGAAAATTGTAAATAAATGCAGGAATCTGTCGGCGTGGAGATCACTGTCATTTAAACAGCGATTGGTGATTCTCTGACTCTGACAGTCTGAAAAAGAGGAGTTAAGTTTCATGTTTTCCACTGTTTTCATGTTTTGTGAGTCATTTTATAATTCACTCGTCACTGCAACTTTTTCTCACAATTTTTTTTTTTCCCTCACAATTGTGAGTTTGTGTTTCACAATTCTGACTTCTTTTTCTCAGAATTGCGAGAATTAAACTCACAATTGCAAGTTATAAAGTCAGAATTGGGAGATATAAACTTGCAATACTGACTTTTTTTCTTGCAATTTTGAATTTAGTATGTGAGTTTATATCTCATAATTCTGACTTTTCTCAATATTGTGAGTTTATATCTCATAATTCTGACTTTTCTCAATATTGTGAGTTTATATCATAATTCTGACTTTTCTCAATATTGTGAGTTTATATCTCATAATTCTGACTTTTCTCAATATTGTGAGTTTATATCTCATAATTCTGACTTTTCTCAATATTGTGAGTTTATATCATAATTCAGACTTTTCTCAATATTGTGAGTTTATATCTCATAATTCAGACTTTTCTCAATATTGTGAGTTTATATCTCATAATTCTGACTTTATAACTCACAATTGCAACTTTATATCACGCAATTCTGAGGGAAAAAGTCAGAATTGTGAGATAAAAACTTGCAATGACCTTTTTTGTGTTTGTTTCACACTTATTAGTATTCCAAAGTATTCTAAAGTATTTAGATTAAGTTACTAAACTTGAGTAATGTAACAAAATACGTTACAAATTACTTTTTAACGCATGTATTTTGTAATCTGTAGTGAAATACATTTTAAAAGTAACCTACCCAGCCCTGGATATGAGCACTGTTTTTAAGATGAGTTACAATTATAGAAGAAGAAAAGAGTCGCATTGGATTTTCATGCCTTGCTTTTCGGGGGCATGAATGAAACATGAATGTCGATAACGACTAGAGTTGGGAATCAAGAATCAATTACAAATCTGGAATCGGATACTCGTTATATATCAAGTTCTGTGTGCATGTTTTAATGTACTCGTTTTAGGTTGCGGGAAAAAACATAACAATATAGCCTACATTAATATTAACCCTCAAACTACAAATTAATTAAGCTAGAAAAACATGCTGCTTTGTGAAAACTGCCGTTTTTAAGACTTTTATGCCCCAATTATGATTTTTCGTGAATGATGGCGTCGCGGTCCCATGTTTATCTGTCGCCGGTCTAAAATGTTTGTAGCACTTTTTACTCATATTTCTTCCTCTAAATCAGTGTTTCTCAAACTTTTCCAGCCCAAGGACCACTTTATCTTCCAATTCTTTTCTGAGGATCATTCTAACACACTCCCCAAAAACAACAAAATAGGAAGGATAAACTAAATTTAAGTTTAATATGCAACTGTTTCAAGTCAAAAACTGATTATTCAAACACAAATGCAATGATATGATCCATTTTTTCGTTATTAAAACATACTGACGTCAACCCCCCCGCCTGCGATCCGGTGCGGGTTAAGAGCTTGCCTAGTTTAGGTCATCTTTTCGCGGACCACTAGGGGGCGATGGTGGACCACACTTTAAGAATTACTGCTCTAAATCATTTCAAAGATAGTTTGCATCGTCATATTTTGAAACCCAACGGCATCTTCTGTCTTTGTAACAATGTCCGAAAGCCAAATGACACCAGCTGTCATCATGTGTAGCATCTGGACTGGATCAGGGATGATCAATTCATTTTTAGGTTTTAGGAAAAGCTTTTACCCTTCTGAACTGCGTAGTTAAATCACAGCTGGCTCCGGCCCGTCCCGACCCTCACGGGCCAGTGACACGGGTTATGTGTCGATGTTAAACAGATCTCTAACTCGAAGTCTCTCAGACTTCAAAAAGATCGAAATCAACTCGGATCAAATTCTTCCCCCGCACATCAATACACACCCACACACACACATAGAGACATTCATTAAAATATGAATAAGTGTTTTTCCTGAGTGTATGCATGTCTCCATATTACCCAAGCTTGGTTACATCTGTTAGCTGTGTTAGTTTTACTCTGAATGCTCATATTCAGAATGTATCTATACTTTAAACACTCCTAAATCCATGATTCTTGGATTCAAAATAATCCTCTCCGCATGTTCTAACTAAATATTGGTGTTATATCATGGTAATATGCATTATTCTATTTTTACAGTACTTTGGAGGATAAAGGACTCAGTTTGGACACCTCATAGATCATGCAAATTAGGTCATAAAAAGAGACAAAAGAAAGTTCTCCCGCTAAAAGTCCAAAATAGGTGTGTCTGGAGTTATCTTCTTAACACCTAAACACGAGTTCGTCTGCTCAGTCACTTCCCATCCTTCTTCTTCTTTTATTTTCCGGCATTTTGTGAACAGTTAAATCCGTTCTGAAACTGAAGATTCGACCTCAGGAAGAGAAGCTCCGGCTCCACGCACTGAAGTTTGAACGGCATTCACCACAACACTAAAGTTCTGATGCAAGTCTCTGAATTAATTTTCGATGCGCTTTAATTTGATTGTCGGAAGTCAATCAAACTGATTTGTAATCTTGCCTTCTTTGATCAACCTCTATCATTTCTTTCCTTTCGTTATTGTATTGTACGCTCTTCTTAGATTTAGTTGTATGTATTCGTATATTCATATATTAAACACATTGTATTCACGCATGATTGAAACTCATACATGAACAAAGTCCCTTTAACACTTTTCACTAGCTTGATGCTTCTTAATTACTAGAATAGGTTTTCTTTTCTTGGCCAGAGAAGAAAACTGCTTTTCTAGAATTGATAAGAAAATCGGTCAAAGCAGACCAGTCTTTCTAAAATTAATTCTAAAGCTAGAAATAATGTTAGACTATATATATTCATAATTAATCTAATGAAGGAGACAGCGGGATGGGATCCAAATGCATCTCCTTTATTGGAAAACAGAATGGTCGTAACAGGCAGGGGCAAACAGGAATATCGGAGGTAAACAGGTTCGTGGTCGGTAAACAGGCGAGGGGTCGGTACAGGCGGCAGACAAACAACAGTCCAGTAATCGAAAGCAGTGAGTCAAACAGGGTAGGCAGCAAACAATCAAAAACCGGGACAGACAGGAAGGAAAACAAGAGACGGGAAATAACGCTCAGAACCGACAGGGAACCTAATCAAGACTTAGAGTGAGAATGGTGTTTATATGTGGTGTGGGTGATGAGGTGCAGCCGGTGAGGGAATCAGTGAATGGGTGATGAGGTGCAGGACTTCTGGGAAATGTAGTGAGTGTGTGAGTGAGTGAGAGAGAGAGTGTGAGTGTGTGGTGTCCAAGTGCCCTCTAGAGGTTGTCCCGGGCACTTCAGCTGACGATCCTTACAATTAATTATAATTCGTTGTAATTGATTATTCATATATACCTAATTCCCTTCGTGGTTGATTCATATTCGTAATTAATCATAACGCGTTATGATTCAGTTGTGAATACTTTTCATCCATTTGAGCGAATTTTGTTCAGAGGTTAAGCGTGACGAGATTTATTTCAATTTTGGATTTAACAAAGGGCATTTGGGAGGTGTTTAGATGATGCAGTATGAAGTCCTCATGAGGCACCTGTCAACTCCAGAGACGTATGGATGTATTCCTCATCAATGATGGCCTCTTGAGAATGATTCCTCTTTTGACCAGCCTGTGCTATTTTCACACAAAACCTGAGGGAAACGGTCAGAGACGCCCGGGACGGCCGGGATTCCCCATGGATTCACCACGAAAACAAACCCAGACATTCATACGACTACCACAGTTCCCCTTCCCCTGTCTCTACCACATAAATATTTGTTTCATACCATAAAGAAATGCTTTAAAGTTTATAAATATTACATAGACACATCTAATACTATTTATTAAAGAGTGTAATATTGTAACATAATTCCCCATGATATAGCACTGCTTTAGTGCATTTTATTCATTAAGTATCGTTATTAGGTATGAAGTGTAGTGTGTTATTGCTGTGAATGTATTAAAAAAATCTATAATATTAAATCCATCCAAAACACGTATCCAACATACGATCGTTGGGATGCCGGAGCCGTTCCCAGTGTTTCAGGCATTTTTCATTAGATCATACAACCTAATTTAAGATGTGTTAAAATGTATTATAATACCTAAAAATTACTATACTTCAAATGTCAAATGACTTTTAAATAATTTGCAGTCCGTATAAATAATAAGTCCGAACAATGAGAAGATTTCGCAATAAAAATATTAATATAAGAAAATCTCTACCGTCTCTTGTTTTCAAAAATCAAACTGCTCACTTCTTACTTTTACAATAATTTTTACTTTCAAGTATTTTTGGCAAGGGACTTTTAATGGAGTAAAAGTTTTCTTGTAATTGAACTGCAGTTCTTTTAACACCCTGGAGAGGAGAACAGCAAGTGAAATAAAGAGCATATAAAATGCATTTTAATATTCAATAACACAAAGAAGTATATTTGCTTTATCCATTTGCCAGATGTGTTTAAAATAAAGCACTGGATCAATCAATCAACTTCTCATTAAGACTTTGTCCGTTCATGTCATTTTTAGTTGATTTACATGTTCCCCCCCGATTAAAAAGTGCAAATCCTGATCCTCCACAGCAGACTTTGAAAAAGACGATGTTAATTATCATCATAAATATAGATATAATTTATTGTATCACAAAAGCAGGCTATTCAAAAAAATGGCTGAAGTGTTATTTTTGGGCGAACTAATAAGCATAAAAGTAGATTTTGAAACGCTTATGACAGACGTCAAGTCACAGCTCGCAGTGATTGGCTGCAATCTGACATATTTTGCCACTCATTTGCATGAAGTCGAGCAGTTCTCAGCCTTTTCAATGCTCTCTTCACTTCAAGCCCATGATTACACAACTTCATCATATACACACAAACATACTTTATTCATGTTGAACCACAAAAGAAAAAAAGGAAAACTTTTTATTTTAAAAAGCTTAATAATGCTTGAATGAATCAAAATGTATATATGCATATATCTAAATGATCTTACCAGTATAATTCCCTGTCTGACACCTTCATCTGAGATGAATTATATTTATCTGCACCATTTATAAGCTCACTGTTCTTACTGTCAGGCCAGCCGTTGGAACGAAAGATAATCCCTTAAATCCAGTGACAAGAAACCATGCCATCCCAATTATCTACGTAGCAAAGGGCGATTCAAAAGAGAAAAAAAGGCTTTGGTGTTGACATCCATCACCGAGCACTTTCTTGAGACGTGGGAACATGTGATGACTGTAATTATTGCGGCGCTCATCATGGCAAACCGCAGAGTGTTTCGGGAAAAATTGGAGACAGATTGTAGCAAAGGTGACAGAAGTATTGATCCTAATCTAAAGTGTTTGACCAGCGCTGACAATATTCCCTGTGATGAGCGATTCTCCAGCGTAACTCAGACCTCTCAAACACACAGAAGTGTAATTACAGGATATCCCAGTGATCAGAGCGATCCGAGATATCGGGGAATGGTTAGAGCTGAAATCCTGCCAAGGCACGCTTTGAGGGAAAACAAAATCAATGACTTTATTTTATTTTTTTTTCAGCCCTTTAAGAGAATCTCAGCAGTTACAGACTTAAAATGACAAATTCAGACAATTACAGATTAGATGTTACACTCTGGGCATCGTCTGAATTCTTCAGATCAATAATAATATGCAGAGCTTGTAATAGAGCTAATTCATCAAACGGCAACTTAAGTGTTTCAGCGTGTGAGAGCGATGCTCAGAGATGCTGTGGTTTGAGCTGCAGCTTCTCATTTGGGTGTATAAGAGCTGCAGTGAGAATGTTTATTGCGTACAGTATTCATTAGGCTTGTCACGAATCCTTAAATCCGTATGCAGCAGCTTGTTGTTACAAAACAGTTGCATGTGTGCGAAGCTCAAAACAGCATGATTGTGGAGCACTATGCAGTGCACACTGAAGTATCCACACCAACCAAGCTGACGTTAGTTTATTTTTGAATGGAACCACGTTTTAAAACTTGGGAATCACAATCTTAAGGAGTCTAGTTGTGTCCCGAATGACGCACTATACACTATGTAGGCAACTGTGTAGCATCTGAGGTTGAGTCTGAAGCCACTGCATAATTAAAGTGTCCAACATTTTTTTTGCTCACACTATTTATGCTACACAACCACATTGAAAAATGCATAAGTACACAATCCAGGACGCACCTTTGGCAACCTGGAGAGAGCTCTCTCTTGAAACTCATCTCAATGACAGCTACTCGACTGCTGCAGACGTACACACTTAGAAATCTACCGGATTTGCTCATGGAACCAAAGTTTTTGAGCCAATCATCCAAGCTGTAAATATCATGTGACTAGTGAAGAGCTGCACGGAAATCACACCATATCAACACCGTAAAAAGACACACAGTGACAGCTTCCCTAGTGAGTATCCTGAACTGTGACAGGACAAATATAAGAGCCTAGACAAAAGGATCTGGGGTCCCACTTTATGTTATGTGTCTTTAAACTGTGACACATTTCCATAATACAGAAAATACTCTTTTTAAAAGTATTCTGAGGTGTTCTTATTATTCACAAAGTACCAACTTCAAACGTGGCTCATGCAATCAGAATCGTGAGTCTGTTTGACTGTTTTGAACAAAAGATATTCATATGGAAGCTTGGAAGTCAGAAATGCGAGTTATAAAGTCAGGATTGTGAGATATAAAGTCAGGATTGCGAGATATAAAGTCAGAATTGCCAGATATAAAGTCAGGATTGTGAGATATAAAGTCAGAATTACCAGATATAAAGTCAGAATTGCCAGATATAAAGTCAGGATTGCGAGATATAAAGTCAGAATTGCCAGATATAAAGTCAGGATTGCGAGATATAAAGTCAGAATTGCGAGATATAAAGTCAGGATTGCCAGATATAAAGTCAGAATTGCGAGATATAAAGTCAGGATTGCGAGATATAAAGTCAGGATTGCGAGATATAAAGTCAGAATTGCGAGTTATAAAGTCAGAATTGTGAGATATAAAGTCAGAATTGCGAGTTATAAAGTCAGAATTGCAAGATATAAAGTCAGAATTGCGAGATATAAAGTCAGGATTGCCAGATATAAAGTCAGGATTGCGAGATATAAAGTCAGAATTACCAGATATAAAGTCAGGATTGCGAGATATAAAGTCAGGATTGCGAGATATAAAGTCAGGATTGCGAGATATAAAGTCAGAATTGCGAGATATAAAGTCAGGATTGCGAGATATAAAGTCAGGATTGCGAGATATAAAGTCAGGATTGCGAGATATAAAGTCAGGATTGCGAGATATAAAGTCAGGATTGCGAGATATAAAGTCAGAATTGCGAGATATAAAGTCAGAATTGCGAGATATAAAGTCAGAATTGCGAGATATAAAGTCAGGATTGCGAGATATAAAGTCAGGATTGCGAGATATAAAGTCAGGATTGCGAGATATAAAGTCAGGATTGCGAGATATAAAGTCAGGATTGCGAGATATAAAGTCAGAATTGCGAGATATAAAGTCAGGATTGCGAGATATAAAGTCAGAATTGCGAGATATAAAGTCAGGATTGCGAGATATAAAGTCAGGATTGCGAGATATAAAGTCAGGATTGCGAGATATAAAGTCAGGATTGCGAGATATAAAGTCAGGATTGCGAGATATAAAGTCAGAATTGCGAGATATAAAGTCAGAATTGCGAGATATAAAGTCAGATTTGCGAGATATAAAGTCAGAATTGCGAGATATAAATTTAGAATTTGAGAGAAAGTCAGAATTGCAAGTTATAAAGTCAGAATTGCAAATTATAAAGTCAGAATTGCAAATTATAAAGTCAGAATTGCGAGTTATAAAGCCATACATAGATACTGTACAGGCCGGTGAGTTTTTGTCAGGGTTGGAGCTGAACTGGACTGGACTGGACCAGAGGTCACCACCCCTCACATGCATGATGTCTGCTCGGCCCAATATCCACCCTTTTTTCAGAGAGGAAACCGGGGCCTTCATAGACAAAGTCGATCTCCCCTTTCCTCGATCTTATTCTAAAAAGTTTAGTCAATGAATAATGCATACAATAGCCCATGATGAGGAGCTGGAGATCATCCTGTTCCACACCACATTTTCTGCTCGCGCTGGTCTCGGCTTGGACATGCTGCAGCATCTGAACCCGGAGCCGCTTCCAGAAGAGGGATGAAAGCCTCGGGCCAGAAGCAGGTCACATATTGAGGCCATCTTCTAAACCTTTGTGTTTCTCGCTCCTGTTTGGCCTCTAGAGAGAATCTCCAGGAACACACAAACTGCTAGATATCCTGGATCCCCATAATAATGTTTGTTTACCGAACTCACACTTCTATAATCCAATAACAGCAGCTACATATTTAGTTTCATTAAATATATTTGTAACTATAGCTAATTAGCAGTAGTAGGACTGTTCCTGGTGATCAGACCTTTAAAGGGACAGTTCACCCAAAAATGAAAACCCTCATGTGTATGACTGACTTTCTTCAGATAAACACGAAAATAATCAATCTCTGCGAGTCCACATCACGGCTTTTCACACCAGACAGCAAGAACTCTCCGGAACAAATGACTGCATAGTTTCCACAGACGAAAGTAACTTTCATTCAGAAACATAATCTGGTGTAGCTACAGATATATACTTTCCATTTCTTATCCAGCGATATTACGCATGAACTCTTTATTGAATCCAAATGCTCGGCACATCGCTGTGAAGCAAAATGCAGTCTATTTGATGTGTTTGATCTATTTGATCCTGCTGAACTGCGATGATTTTCCATGTCTTTCGTGTTCTCGCCTGCAATCCCTCTGATAGTCCTGATAAATCAGCATTTTAAATGCGCTGCTTCATACAATAAATTGCAGTTTCAGAGGGGAAATTAAAATTCCTAATGCAGTGATAACGCTGGCCTTTCGCAATAATTGAGGCTTCAAGGATGGTAATCACAGGCAAGAGAATCCCTCTAGACACGGCAAAGCTTTTCATAATCGGAGAAAACATTTTCCTCTCAAACAGCAAATGAGGCTTATACAAAAACAATCCTGATTATACGACACATTCATTCAGAGACGGACACATTTCTGCCTGTTTGACTCTATGCTTCGGGGACGGTAATTAAAAATCACACAATATAATAAAAAAGGTCAGAAGCCCCCCCGATCTCATACATTCATGACCGGTCATCAATTCATGGGCTGTCAGGATTGTTAGTTACTGGATAGTGATGGTGAAAAGAGTTTTTATAGAATGCTTTATTTCATTAAATAGCAAACAGTACAATATGTCTGCAACGCACACACACACACAAACATTTTCTTATTCAATGTTCTAGGCTATTTTTGTAAAAACATTTTTATAAAAGTATATGTACTTGAGCAGCACTGCATAAAATATTAAGATTCTGAGAAAACAAAACATAACCCAAACTTGAAACTTGAATTAAGTCTATTTCTTACTACACTTGTAATACACACATACACACACATGTTGTGTTTTCTTGTTTTATGGGGACATTCCATAGGCGTAATGGTTTTTATACTGTACAAACTGTACATTCTGTCCCCCTACACTACCCCTACCCCTAAACCTACCCATCACAGACAATGTTCTGCTATTTTACATTTTCAAAAAGATAATTCTGTATGATTTATAAGCTTGTTTCCTCATGGAGACCAAAAAAACGTCCCCACAAGACATTTGGTCCCCGTAATGTAGGGAATACCCACACACACACTCACACACACGCAGACACACACACACACACACACGCACACGCACACACACACACACACACACATATGTTGTGTTTTCATGGTTTATGCGGTCATTCCATAGGCGTAATGGTTTTTCCACAGTACAAACTGTACATTCTGTCCCCCTACACTACCCTTACCCCTAAACCTACCCATCACACAAAATGTTCTGCTGTTTTACATTTTCAAAAAAGATCATTCTGTATGATTTATAAGCTTGTTTCCGCATGGGGACCAAAAAAATGTCCCCACAAGACATTTGGTCCCTATAATGTAGGGAATACCCACTCACACACACACACATTTTGTGTTTTCATGTTTTATGGGGACATTCCATAGGCGTAATGGTATTTATACTGTACAAACTGTACATTCTGTCCCCCTACACTACCCCTACCCCTAAACCTACCCATCACACAAAATGTTCTGCTGTTTTACATTTTCAAAAAAGATAATTCTGTATGATTTATAAGCTTGTTTCCGCATGGGGACCAAAAAAATGTCCCCACAAGACATTTGGTCCCCATAATGTAGGGAATACCCACACACACACACACACACACATGCATTTTACTAGAATATTGGTTATTTATTAGTACTTATTAAGCACATATTAATACCTTATTGTACATTCTTAATCCTACCCAATACCTAAACTTAACAACTACTTTACAGAATACTAATAAACTGTAAATTAGGTGTTTATTCAGGGAAAAGTTGTAGTTAATAGTTTATGTACCCTATACTAAAGTGTTCCCACCTCTTTTAAGTATTTCAAGAAATATTCTCTCATAACAATCCTCAGTATCTTATCCATTTTTTCTCCAAGTAAATGTATGTTGTCCTTCAACATTAGAAGGGAATTATCTTTTAAACAATTATCCTCAAAGTAACAATGCAGTTTTGTTGTCTCGCTCGAGCCTCGTTCAGACTCTATATATAGCCGATTGGTGAATTTTTTGGTGGTATTTATAGTTAATAAGTCTAAAGTGGACTATGGAAATGAAGTGAATGTGCATCAAGACCAGTGTTGGGTAAGTTGCTCTGACAAATTTCTATACAATAATTCATCTTCAACAGTGAAACTGTACTAATGACTCTCTAAATCAGAACAATACAAGGAGAGACGTGAAACTGCTCTTTTAATTCTTTCACGTAAATCATATAAAATTGCATCATTCTTGAACGGACCAAAGTATTTAAATGGAGATGGTTACATCAAAAACGTTAATTTTAACATTAAATGTTCAATTTTGATATTAAATCCACTTTTGTTTTACAGCTGTGGCATCAGTTCAGGTTAGTCGTGTGTCTGATGTGAACGCTGATCGAGAAGAAAACATCACTCAATGACAACGTGTAAAGCTATTTTTCTACACTTCTAAACTGACAGAAAGGAGGATCCGGCAGTGAATGGCAAAAGCAACCCAAAGACACTTGAGATTCAGTAGGAGAAACCTGTATGATTTTTGACCCGGCTCTGCTCTCACAACCAACCACTAAACGTAACGCCATCGACAGCGGGATTTATGGGAGATTTGTATATTGGCTGTTTGAATTGTAATACAAGGTTGTTCAAAGGTTACTATTTTATCCCTCTCTGAAAATAATTGGCCTTCAAAATTGAGTCTGTCCTGACAGAGAGACAAATTGGAATGGAAAACTCGTGCAGTTTGATCCGGCGAGCGTGATTAAGAGCATCCATAAACATTAGAGGAAATCCTCAGGTTTATACAGTAACAACATCTGAACAGGATCAAATTAAGATTTTGTAATAGTGAGGTACAGTAAAATCTTGACTGTAATTTTTATTTGAATTTTTTCTGCACACTGCAAATAATAATAATAAATATGTTCTTCCTCACTATGTTTTCCTTATTTTCCAGTACAAATATCCACACTTTCTCAAATTAAGACACATTTACTTGAGGAGCAAAATGATTTAAGAGATTAAAAAAAGAAAAAAAATCTGCCAAATTTGGTCAGAAAGTAAAGTTAACTCAAATTGAAAACAAGTTTATTTTTCTGACCCCATTTTTCTTTTTCACCATCTTGTTTAAAGTTACTCAATTATTTTGAAAACAAGACTTCAAATAAATGTATTGGAGAACAAACAAAAAATATTTTTTGCATGAAGTGTGGACAATAACAATGCCTCGTCATGGATTCAAAATCATTATCATTCATAACAGTATTTAACCTTTATAAGACTTAATCTGATCCCAAACCAGCTGCTAAGAGGATATGACACATATATTTTGATACTCTATTTTGTGGTTGATCTCCAGAGGGACGTTCACTGCGTTGAAGGTGTCATTTGTAACAGGGACTAGACATGAGTAATGTATTAGTTTTGCCAGCTGTTGACATTTATTTCTGATGTTTATACCTGCTTGTAAATCTCTCATTAACATTGCTGACCTTTGTGTGTTCCTCAATTAAATCATAAACGATCCTCTGGACAACATTGTGCCATAACTGATAAAAACTGTAATTGCTCTTGCAGCATCAATCTTGTGATGGTTGTAATACAGCTTTTAGAGTAATTAAATTAGTATTTAAAGCTAAAGCGTATCACTGTTTTGATTTTTTTAAACACTTTCTCCAAAAATCATATGCAAGAAAATATCGAGAATATATGCTGAATAGCAAAAGAAGGAAAAAACTGCAAAAGAATAGCAAAGGTTGCAAAAATTGTCCAGTACTTCACTGTCTGTGTGTGTGTGTGTGTGTGTGTGTGTGTGTGTGTATGTGTGTGTGCGTGTGTGTGTGTGTGTGTGTGTGTGTGTTGAGAGGGTAGTGGAAACACACTGAGGTTTAGGAGAGAAAAGTAAATTCAGTCTCTGGGAATAGAGAGGAAGTAACTTCAAGGGTATCTTGGGGGATTTGGTCCATTTCTTTTTGTATCGACAGCACTAGCATTCTGTAAATGTGAGTTTGGTGTTCTTTTCAAGGTATAAGGCATTAAATATTTCACACTACTCAGCGAGAGACATTGAAGCTATTAAACATGTTACAACAGAAACTACTGTAGCCATGAAACTCACTAAATCACCTCTGTTTCTCGTCATAATGAGAAAATAAGTCATTATTACGAGAAAGTGTCTCATTACAGAACATTTCTCATTATTACAAGGAAAATTCTCATTGTTACAAGAAAGTTTCTCATTATTACAAGAAAGTTTCTCATTATTACAAGAAAGTTTCTCATTATTACAAGGAAATTTCTTATTATTACAAGAAAGTTTCTCATTATTACAAGAAAGTTTCTCATTATTACAAGGAAATTTCTCATTATTACAAGGAAATTTCTCATTATTACGTAACATTTCTCATTATTACAAGAAAGTTTCTCATTATAACAAGAAAGTTTCTCATTATTACTTAACATTTCTCATTATTACAAGAAAGTTTCTCATTATTACAAGGAAAATTCACATTATTACGTAACATTTCTCATTATTACAAGGAAATAAGTCATTACTTCGAAAAAGTTTCTCATTATTACGAAAAAATAAGTCATTATTACGAGAACATTTCTCGTTATTATGAGAAAATTTCTCATTGTTACGAAACATTTCTCATTATTACAAGAAAATAAGTCATTATTACGAGAAAAGTCATTATTACGAGAAAAGTCATTACAACGAGAAAGTTCCCATTCAGTCGGTCACTTCGACGTACGTCGGATGACCGACGAATAGGAATCTCGTTAGAGAGGCCAATGTACTTCGAGTGTAACTAAAACGCGCCAATGCATATTGGCATGCAATCATTTGCAGCAGCTGCTCACATCGCAGCGCGGGTATATAATGAGCAGCAGGTGCGTTGCATCTTTAGGTTTTCACTGAGGAGCCGAACCATTCATGGTTTCTACGGAGTGTGACAGAAGAAGTTCTTTCTGGATTCTCTTCAGCAGAGTGCAGGCGGACAGCGCCGCAGCGGGACCGCGCTCTTGTGTGTTCTTTGTTTTGTCTTGTTTGTGAGGTAACGGTGCGCTGTGAGAGAGCGCGCAAAAGCTGTTGTTACAGCTGGTAAGAGCGGCAAGAGTGAGCGCACACGACAGGCTGCACTTTCCCCTGTCTGTGTGCCGCGGTTTCCCCCTGTGCGCTTCGGCACTTGAAAGAGCATTTCCTAAAAGAGCTTGCACGAGTAGTTCGCATCTTTTTAAAGATGTCGTACTGCTTGTGTGTTTCGGGATGTGGTCGTTACCTGGCGTCTCGGGATGGTCACCAGCGCTGCGTCGTGTGTTTGGGCTTAGAACACGCGGAGGCAGCGTTTGTGGATGAGTCATGCACCCACTGCGGGAAGATGACCATCGCGGAGTTGCGGTCTAGGCTCCGCCTCCTGCAAGGGGGCGGGGTCCCAGTGCCTCTGCCTCGAATTAATCCTCCTCAAAGGGTTGCTTTGGGCGGTGACACTGGTGATTTGACGGTTACGGTGAGCGCGCTTCCCTCGGGGAACCAACCCCCTGGGAACCCTCACTCCTCCCGCACTCTGCAGCCAGTAGAGCTGCTGGGGGAACGTGGTGGACCGCCCCAGAGGTGTGTACCATCCGTATCCTTCGGGGCTACCCAGGATGATCAGATGTCGATCGCTGCATCGGAGGGTGAGCCTGATACTTTCGAGGATGATGATTCGGCGCAGCTGCCTCCCTCGGGAACGGTAGCTGTGCCCGAGTCGGACCCGGAAATGATGGCTATGCTTTCCCGGGCCGCCAACAGGGTCGGGTTCATGTGGAACCCTCCACCGTGTCCCGAGCCCTCGAGACTGGACGATTGGTTTCTCGGGGTGGCAAGGGCTGGTTCTCAGCCCCCCACCCCGGTTCCTTTCTTCCCGGAGGTGCATGAAGAGATCACTGGCACGTGGAAGGCACCTTTTACTGCCCGAAACCGCCCCAGTGGGACCTCCTCCCTCACCACCCTTGATAGCGGTACGGCAAAGGGATATTCGCGCATACCCCCTGTGGAGCTGGCCGTTGCTATGCAACTGTGCCCTAACTCCACCTGCCAGGGGGGGGGGCATCTCTCCCTTCCCGGGCCTGTAAGCACTCGTCGGACCTGACCGGCAAAGCTTACCAGGCCTGCGGGGAAGCCGCTTCCGCCTTACACGCTATGGAGTTGTTGCAGGTCCATCAGGCCAAGGCACTGAAGGACCTGCACGAGGGTGGTCACGATCCACAAGTTTTTCAGGAACTTCGTGCCGCAACGGACCTCGCGCTTCGAGCGACGAAGGTCACTGCGCGGTCAGTGGGTCGTGCGATGTCCACGTTGGTTGTCCAGGAACGTCATCTCTGGCTGTGCCTGGCTGACATGAGGGATACCGACAAGGTCAGGTTTCTTAATGCCCCCGTGTCCCAGGCCGGCCTCTTCAGCGACGCGGCCGAGAACTTCGCCCAACAGATCTCGGCTGTACAGAAGCAGTCTGAGGCCATCAAGCACATCCTGCCGAGGCGGTCAGCTGCTGCACCTCCACCGCCCGCAGCGCCTCAGGCTGTTCGTCGCCGAGGGCGCTCCCCCGCGGCCGCCCCCGATATGTAAAAATGCAGCCCATCAGCCCTCGGCGACGAGCAGCCTGAGGCTGAGCCTGACTGCTTCTGTACAGCCGAGAACTCGGTTACATAGGTAACCCTCGTTCCCTGAAGGAGGGAACGGAGACGTACGTCCCGTCGCCACAGTTGCTGTACCCCGCTGATGCTGCCGCCTATCTGGTTCGGCTCCTCAGCGAAAACCTAAAGATGCGACGCACCTGCTGCTCATTATATACCCGCGCTGCGAGGTGAGCAGCTGCTGCATATGATTGCATGCCAATATGCATTGGCTCGTTTTAGTTACATTCGAAGTAGATTGGCCTCTCTAGCGAGATTCCTATTCGTCGGTCATCCAACGTACGTCTCCATTCCCTCCTTCAGGGAACGAGGGTTACCTATGTAACCGAGATGTTTCTCATTATTACGAAAAAATAAGTGATTATTATGGGAAAGTTTCTCAACTGTGGCGGAAACGGGCTATAAAGAGAATTTCATTTAACGGTGTGTTCAAATCTTACTCTGAATTGTGTATTTACGAGTTGAGAATTCGTAATTATGACATCAGATGCCGTCATATCACTTTTGCACCGAAGATACAAAAAAATTCAAAAAATAATCACAAAATGATTAATAAAGAATGCGTATGAGCATTTATGAAGGTGCCGTGAATGTAGTCGTCACATATTCTATCATAATTGTACAGTACAGCTGCATTTTTACATGCAATTTTGCTTGCTTTATTAATTATTATTTATTTATTAATCTATTGCGTTCACCATATATTCTCTCGGACACACCCACAAATCAGAAACTTGGGGCTTAAAGAACATCATTTATATGGTGTGTTTATATAAATTTGCCTTTCCCATGAGTACGTGGACAACATCCGGATTCATGGCAAGTGAAAACAAGGCATACAGTAAATGACTTCATGTTTTGACCACAACATGTTTATTCTGCAAACATATATTTGCATGTTTGTAGACCGCATGTCCAATACCCGATCGATATGTGTCGCCCCGCAGACCGAGTGTTGACCTCGCACCACATGAACGCTGTAACCGGGACAAATGAAATTACAGCATTCAGAAAAGCAAGTGACAAACAGACTCATCACAGGGAGAAGATGCAGCATGTCTGAAAGTCACCAGAGAGCACGAAACAACAAAACAACGCGCTCAGAAACCTGTGTCAGTTGGCATGGCGGAGAAAGACCGCGTTAAGCATTCTGTTGAGCACACGCTCAGACGGGGCGCGGGATTGAAACGCTGCCCCCTGCTAATGAGCACACAGAGCACAATGTCACCAGGTATTAGCGCAAATTTTTCTCGCCGGGCCCGTGGGGACGGATGACAGGAATGGTGAGGCGACACTTCTCTCTGCGGAAGGCATTAAAACACTGGTGAGGCTCATGTGGAGCGTGTAAACAAAACTAGAGCTCCGTGATCCACACAAAACACATACGGATGTACGATTCCACTCACACCTGCTCATTTTGTATGACAGAAGAGTCGTGGAAACTATATCAGTGGGAACATAAAAACGTTTTTTGCGCTTTGAGTAGGAAATGAATGTGTCCTGATGTTTCAAAACACACGAACAGAGTCAGGTGTTAATGTTCCTTTTGCTTTCTGTATGCAGGAGAAAGGCTATATTTGATTATATCGCAATTCAGGCTCATTGTAAAAACAAACTAAAATATAAAACTCACTGCAGTTTCCAGCTGAAATGAAGACTAGAAGCGGTAAAACACCTTTTATTCAGGAGGCGATACCGCTCCAAACGTTTGGATTGGCTGAGTGGATGTATTTCATCTGACAGCTAGCGTGTCACTGAGCAGCAGTGTTTCCTGTACAAGGTCAGACATGCGGCAGCGGACAGATGAAGTGACAGCACTGCCGTGTCCAAATTCACACAGGACCTTCTGTGATCTTTTGTGAAGGCAGAGATCTTCTTAAAGCCATCTCGTGCTCTCCTACTGGTAGTGTAACCTTGCGCTTTGAGCAAAGTGACAACTACTAAATTAGATGTATAGGAGTGAACTATTAAACTACACATGCAAGGGTCATTCCTACAGTTTGGGGGATCAGAGGCCTCAAGTTCAACTAGAACCTGACCCAATATCCCATGCGGATATCTGGAAATGTGCGACAGGGTGAACTAATAGGTACTAATCATTATGTTTTTTGTCACATTTATGCATGTGACATGAAATGGACACTTAACTAAACATATTAATTTAAGTTAATTATAGTTTAAATGTTGGCCTATATTTGAGTAATTTTTTGTATATTTGAGTGTATTTTGTAAAATATTGTAGTGATGAAGATGCAATTTAGTACACTTAAAATATATTTACTTTGATATCTACAGTTAAAATTCTAATCTAGTACTTCACTTGCTTTAGTGTGTTAGTCAACACATCCAAATAAGCGCACTTCTTATTGAAACTACGCAAAGTAAACCATTCAGTTAGACTATTACAAAGTGCAGTTTGTCCTTAAGTGTGTTAAGAAACAGTTTAAAACATTTAAGTGGCCTTTTGTTTCATTAATATTATATCATCTGCAAGTACAACTTTTTAAGAACACTTTGAAGATTTGAAGTTCACTACAAGTGAACGTTCTATACAATTAAGTGCACTTATTTTCCTCAAGGGTCCTGGCTACATTATGCCGTCTAGTTAGTGGATGAGCGCGAGTCTTTCTCCTCAAACTCGGGGCTGATAACTCTTCCAGCCCGATTACTAGAGGTGCACGATACTGCCAATTATTCAGAATGATTTCTGCCGATACCGATAGAAATACTGATCGAATTAACAACAGAGCGATTATATTAAAGTGCTATTCATTTTCAGATATAATAATTGCACTCAAATAAAAACTTTCTCGTTATAATGAGAAAATAAGTCTTTACTTCGAGAAAGTTTCTCATTATTATGAAACATTTACAAGAAAGTTTCTCATTATTACAAGAAAATAAGTCATTATTACGAGAAAGTTTCTCATTATTACAAGGAAATAAGTCATTATTACGAGAAAGTTTCTCATTATTACGAAACATATCTCATTATTTCAAGAAAGTTTCTCATTATTAAAAGAAAGTTTCTCATTATTACAAGAAAGTTTCTCATTACGAAAAATATCTCATTATTACAAGAAAGTTTCTCATTATTACAAGAAAGTTTCTCATTATTACAAGAAAATAAGTCATTATTACGAGAAAGTTTCTCATTATTACAAGAAAGTTTCTCATTGTTACAAGAAAGTTTCTCATTATTAAAAGAAAGTTTCTCATTATGGAACATTTCTCATTGTTACAAGAAAGTTTCTCATTATTACAAGAAAATAAGTCATTATTACAAGAAAGTTTCTCATTATTACAAGGAAATTTCTCATTGTTACGCAACATTTCTCATTATTACGAGAAAATAAGTCATTACTTCGAGAATATTTCTCATTATTACAAGAAAGTTTCTCGTTATTACGAAACATTTCTCATTATTACAAGGAAATTTCTCATTGTTACAAGAAAGTTTCTCGTTATTACGAAACATTTCTCATTATTACAAGGAAATTTCTCATTGTTACAAGAAAGTTTCTCATTATTACAAGGAAATTTCTCGTTGTTACGAAACATTTGTCATTATTACGAGAAAATAAGTCATTATTACGAGAAAGTTTCTCATTATTACGAAACATTTCTCATTATTACAAGAAAGTTTCTCATTATTACAAGGAAATTTCTCGATGTTACGAAACTTTTGTCGTTTTTACGAGAAAATAAGTAATTATTACAAGAACGTTTCTCATTATTACGAAACATTTCTCATTATTACAAGGAAATTTCTCATTGTTACAAAACATTTCTCATTATTACAAGAAAGTTTCTCATTGTTACAAGAAAGTTTCTCATTGTTACAAGGAAATTTCTCATTGTTATGAAACATTTGTCATTATTACGAGAAAATAAGTCATTATTACGAGAACGTTTCTCGTTATTACGAAACATTTCTCATTATTACAAGAAAGTTTCTCATTATTACAAATAAAAACTGAAATGTTTGTTTGCAACTCTTAAACACTGGTCTTCATGACTAATATATTCAAACATATATATTTATATCTAGTTAACAGTAAATAAGCTCCTTTCTAGTGTTTTTTAGCTAACTGTGAACACAGTTCACATGCAATTTCTTTCCCTGCTGTTTACATTCACAGACATAACCGGCCGTGTTTGTGAACTTTCTGTGTATTTGACAGTTTAAGTGCAATAAGACGTGAGATAGAGCTTATTATCTGCTCACAGCTGCTGGATCTGTGCTATGTAACTACTAGAAACGGCCAGTGCTTGAGGGGAGTCTGACAGCATAGTTAAAATCCCTCAAAAATGATGGAGCGAGATCGAGAGGTTTGTTTGCTAGTCACCTACAAAGACCCTTCATTTTCACAGACTGCCATCAAACACACGGAAACACCTCGAGTGTTCGCCGTTTACTCTCAAACATTCAGTTCAGCTTGCCAAGAATCTACCGTTTAACATGCTCCGACTTTTAAACTTTCATGTTCATCTTGCCATATGCTTTTACCTTTTGTGTTTTACTTCACAACTGGTAATTCTGCGAGTCAGATGGCTGAGAGAAGTGACGGCGCTCAGATGAAACGGCCAGAATCATAAAGAACAGAGCTTATAAACATGTGAACTCTTTACAACAGCAAAATGGCCTTTATGTCATGTACTTCATCTCTCAGCCTATAAATGATAAATACTGTACATTAATAACCAAGTCACTAGTTTTACCAGAATGTAAACAAACTCAAAACTGTGATCAAACACAAATCACTTAGGATGGAAATATCACAAAAGAGATCTCCGCAATATCTCACTTGTTTCTTCTACACAGATACAAGATAAAAATGTGATTATGCAATTATGGTGTCAAGCCGAATAAGGGGAGAAAAAGAAATATTTGTGGACACCGGTGATCATGAGGTTCGGACTTATAACATAAAGCATGTTATTTTGACTTCTGAGCAGTAGGTGGCGCTATGACGAAAATCTGTAAAGTCGCGCCATGTTTCGTGTCAATACACAAAATTTTTGCAAAGATACCGCAGCATATCCATTTGGGCGTGCTCGCAGTCAAGTTTGTTGACGCAGTGTATAAAACAACGGTTGCGTCTATCAAAAATCTTTTCATATGTTTTTATCATGTGTATCTGTAGATGTACACACCAAATTTCAAACAAATCAGACAAATTTTGTAAGAGAAGAACGAAAAAGTAGCAAAACACAGCATTTTATGACAAAATTCAATGGCCGAACAAAGAAAATTGGATAGTGTTCAACTCTGCATGCCTGAAGGATTATAAGTTATAAGCAGAAAAGCCATTTCTACTATCTCGCCACCAGTATGTGGCGCTGTGACAATACTGTGCATGTACCTCCAAGTCATGCCTGTAATGACATATACCAAGTTTGGTGTCAATACACCAAATCAATACAAATATACAGCATCAAATCCATTTTTGATGTTGATGTGCTATATGAGAACTGATTGGCCGATCAAAAATCTTTTGGTTACTTTTTACCTGGAGTTTGAGTAGATGGTACATACCAAATTTCGTGCCAATTGGACAAACGAAGGAGTTTCAGAAAATTAAAAATGGCAGAAATGGCGTCATAGCGTGCCTTGGAATCACCATGAGCCATGGGATCAGAGGAAACAATTTTGTTTCTAGGACATACGCATCAAAAGTTATGAGCATCAACATGAGTGAATCTTTGACCTGTCGGTGGCGCTAGAGGCTCTTGACCCCTTTCGATGAGCAAAAAGTCTTTCTCAGTGTGAATTCAGATTCCACGCTCATTTTACAGCTCTTACTGGATGAGAACTAGAGACTCACTCACTCAAGGTCATGCAGGAGAAACATCTGAGACGAAGTTAACGCTGAAATAAGACATCCAGAAGATCTCCTGATCAACACAACGGTCCTCACTGACCTCATGACGTTAAATGGCTTATGGAGGATTCACTCCCGGATAAAGATTCGTGTAAAAACAAATCCCAAAAGTTACAATTTCCCCTTCCTGCTTAAAAATAGCATTTTAATTTCACCGTTCAAATTTGTAATTTAGCGTTTCAAATTAAATAGCCCGGGACTAAAGTATTAGAGCTCATTTGGGTGAAAGCCATCACTTCAAACCCAGACCAATACGTCACGAGTGAGAGGCATAGAGAGAGATAAACGCATTATACAAGCGCTGTCAAAGTCTCTAAAGCGGATGTGAGGATGCGCTTTCACAGGAGATTATTTTGTTTTTGAGCTGATTGGCGTGTGTTAAAAGCGACAGTCTGAACTGAGCATGCTCTGTTCGGCCCTTCAGGCTCGACCGTCTCTTCAAGCCTCATATGAAGCAAATATATAACAAAGCCTAATATATAAAAAAAAAAACAGTTTCCTAATTTGTCCTTCACAAATTCTTCACATGCAGTTTTACTGTGGCAAGAGAGTGAGGAACTTCACTGCTCAAAAAACACATTTTTATGTATTTGAGTTGCATATAAACTGCTAAACATTTTGTGATGAACATCCCTCAGTCCTCAGTGTTGCATATGTTAACCCTGCTCATACTTTTCAACTGAATAAATGTAGTTGTTCTCACAAAGAACAGGTTTATGCTGACGTTAAACCATTTGAATAAATGCATTTTGAAAACATTAACATCAAATAGATGCAAATATGCAGTTAATAATAATCTATGCCATGAGTGCAGAAATCTTACCTGCTTGATTTATGTATGACTGAACAAATATGCATCACTTTGAGTTTATTTGTTAACGCTGTGAAATGGAAATTTCATATGATATAATTCAAATCACGCGTCTGACACGAGCTGATCTTTCACACTGACGTTGTTTCTGCCATTTATCAAAATGGCTCTATACAAAAAGTAATTTCTGATTTACTACATGGAGAGCTTTTCAAAACAATCTCTATAGCTGGTGTTAAGATGTGTTTTGGTCGATCACAAGCAGACGAGGGAGACTCATTCCCGTTTACTCCTGGTGTTTAAATCCGTCTCTTTTGTCCACTTTCAACCACTTCTGTCCTGATTTCTTCGAGGGGAGGGGCTATGGGTGGGTAAATGCATGGGCTTTTCAGATCTATTGGATGAAATGAGCTCACACAATTTGCATTTGAACACGCATAAAACATATGGAGAGCAGCAGCTTTCGTTTCTGCTCTGACAGACACAAGACCGGCCGAATGCTGAGTGTGTGTTAGTAATCAGGAATGGTGAGAGAACATTGTGCTTGTGTAACGGAGGCCAGTTAGTAGTTGCTGTGCGAGTAAACCTCACTCCTAGCTAGAGGTTGCAGCCTTTAGCCTCCTTGTTAGAGCGTCTGACTCCCATGCTGGAAGACCTGGGGTTCGAGCTGCTCAGAGCGGGTCGAGTCGGACCCAGTTATAGGGGTTACATTGGTGCCGTGACCCGGATGGGAGTGAGGTTTAGGGGGGTGAGTGTCACGGAGGCCAGCTAGTAGTTGCTGTGCGAGTAAACCTCACTCCTCTGACCTCAAGAGATGCTCTGGCGACAAAAGCTAGAGGTTGCAGCCTTTAGCCTCCTTGTTAGAGCATCTGACTCCCATGCCGGATGACCTGGGGTTCGAGCCCTGCTCAGAGTGGGTCGAGTTGGACCCAGTTAGAGGGGTTACATTGGTGCCGTGACCCGGGTGGGAGTGAGGTTTAGGGGGGTGAGTGTAACGGAGGCCAGCTAGTAGTTGCTGTGCGAGTAAACCTCACTCCTCTGACCTCAAGGACCCGGGTAGAGGGGTTACATTGGTGCCGTGACCCGGATGGGAGTGAGGTTTAGGGGGTGAGTGTAACAGAGGCCAGCTAGTAGTTGCTGTGCGAGTAAACCTCACTATTCTAACCTCTAGAGGGGTTACATTGGTGCCTGACCCGGATGGGAGTGAGGTTTAGGGAGGTTTAGGCCCGCTCAGAGAGGGTTGAGTAGGACCCGGGTAGAGGAGTTACTACTATGTACATTTTTTTTTTGTCTTCAAACCAAACTTGGGTCTTCAGCCGACAAAATGCTTCCTATAATGTTTATGCGTGAGGTCAGTAGGTGAAGAGTAGACGTTTGTTTGAACACATTCAACCACATGAACGATAGGAAAGCAGTCCGGTCGAAAACGCATCTAATACCAGGTGGAAACAGGGCCATGAATCATAAGTGTAAATAGCCTGTTTTGTTGGCAAATGATATTTACACTAACTCTGCCCACTAACATCTGGTTGGGCCAATCAAGATTGCCTCTTAACATCTGCAGTGGTGAAGGGAGTACAGTGCATGGAATTAGTTGATCAACCCGAATCCAACTTTTGCCAAACCCGCTCTTCTCACTTTTCCCATCACATATCACATCAGAAAGGCATTTATTTTCAATAAAAATGTTATTTGAAAAGTCATGGAATTAAAGTGCCAAACGAGTGCTTAATAATAAAGTATTTATCGGGCAGGGTTAGGGAGGGCTTTAATGTCCCATTAAGGAGGCATCCATTTAACAATTTTAATATTTACATTCTATAGGGCAGATTCACTAAACGGGGCAAATTAGTGTGAAAGCGCAACTCCACAAATGTGTCGATGTGAGTGGCAAGTTTTGCATGTGATCAACTGCTGACACACAAATGAAAACACAGTCAAATCATTTACATAATGACAACGCAATCTAACGAGATTGCAAATCTAACTTGCAAATAAGCAGAGCTGATGTGGGTCGACACAGGCGCTATAATCTGACAAACACACACATTTTCAGGTGATTTCAGGTTGATTGGGACACTTTTTCCAATTCATCTCAAAGTCAAAAAGAGTTCCAATCACCCTGAATTCATCTACATGTAATGACACCACAAACACTAAACTGGGGCTATAAACTGCTTAAAGGTGTTTTTTTTTTGCTAATTAAAAAAGTTTGACATGCAAAATAATGACACCAATTTTAAGAAACATTATTTAAATGTTGTCCACGCAACACTCATGTTAGTTCATACACTTAATGCTCTAATGACCATAATGAGCACTAAAGGTTGTCTGTGTCCATACTGTGGGTTGAGATGCGGACATCTCAGTGTAGTGGACGTGTGGTAAATGAGCAGGTTTAAATGCAAATGTAAAATAAGCTGAAAGAGTCTGCAGTTACAATAAATAAGGCTTTGTTGAGAACTCACCACGAGCAACAGCGACGTGACGCTCGACTCTTGCATATGCATCACATTTGAGCTTTCTTGAGTCTCTCGCATCTGAGTGATGTTTATGAGGCGAGGGACTTATGCAGGAACAGGGGACATTTATAAGTAGAACATGGCATCCATTTCAAATAGCAAATACTTTAATGTAATGAATCTCTTGAGAGCAATAAAGTTAATGAAGTGGCCATGTGACCTGAGGGACTGAAGAACCCTGTTTATTCACCATCGTGAAAGAAGGATAGCGGCGCTTCCAGGCTCATTTATAACAAAAACAAAAACACACACTCACCTGGATATTACTTCAAAGACAAAAAGCTGGAAAAAATAGGCACACGCTGTCTCTTACATTCACTGAGGTGACGCAGCATGACGTCTGAAGAACAGAGAGAGTGACTTTAACTGAGTCTTAAGAGGTCATATTAAAAAAAAAAGATATATATAGATATTTAGGCTTCACCTGCGCCATTGAATCATGTATATTTTTAAAGAGTAACACGTTAGTGACTTTCTGTAATACACTATTTTTTTATTTTTATTTTGGGGTGAGTTGGAAATGCTCCTCACAGGATTTCATGAGTTTTATTTGAGTACAGAATCACGGTGTTATATTAAAGGTACAATATGTAATTTTCGGCGCTAGAGGGCGCTGACACAAAACAAAGTCGGTGACGCCTTGATTTTGTGGAATCATGGGAGGCGTCGTCTACAATCCAACGGGAAAAATCATATTCATGGATGAAAACAGCGCTGTTCATCATTTTAGGGTGTGTTCACACTTGTCATGTTTGGTTCGACTAAAACGAACCCTGGTGCGATTGCTCAGTCAGTGCGGTTCGCTCCCATCCGAACCGCTAAAAAGATGGGTCTCGGTCCACTTCCAAACGAACTCTGGTGTGGTTCCATTGATATATGAACGCAACACGGACCAAAGACATGTGAACGAACCAAAAACAGGACGTGATGTCACAAGATGCGACGCTACGAGTCGACGCGGGAAGATCGGCGTATCCAAAATGAGTCGAGGGCAAACGTGGAGCAACGAGGAGGTGAAGTTTCTGTTTCTGCGTTCAACGGAGGAAATCCTGGAGCTGTTTTGAATGTTTTGAACATTTTATGAGCTCTTCGTGAGTTCTCAGCTGGTAAAAATAAAGCATATGTACTCGCATAAAATGATGGCGTTTAATCCAGAACACAGCGTTGTTTTGAATGTTCGGTAAGCGAGCTCCGTCATGAAATATACGTCGTAAAAGCCGACCAATCAGGTCGTGACCGTATCCCTACGCCTTTGGTTCGGTAACTTCAGGTTCGCTGTTAAAAATGCCAGTGTGAACGCTAAGAGGACCAGGACTATATGATGAGTGTATCCAAACAGTTGTTCACGCGTCTGATAAAACACATAATATATTAAAGTGTCTTTAGTGTGTCCATGGTTTCTACAACTGGAAATCGAGGGTAAATTAGGTATGATGTCATTGATAGGTCCGTGTCCCTATTTCTCTGGATTTAAACATTCTTGGAAACATTGAGGATAATGTAAGTACACAAGACAACAAAATATATAACATTGTTCTAGTGGTTTTTGGATATTTCAATACAAAATTGTGCCTTTACGTTGTGTCTCAGCATTTATATTGCGAATGTACACGAGTGATCAGTCACTGACACGGCCAAAACACCTCCCAGCATCCCTCGAGCCACCAGAGATTCATTTGTACACCTTTTGGTGTTGTGATGGTGGCGGCTGCAGCTTCAGAGGCGTCCCGCTGCGCGCCAGGCATCAGTCAAACGCTTGGACGCTTTGTTGTGGCACTCTAGCGGCCTGCAGAGAAGAAAGACGCCTTTCCAATGCTGTGTGTTGTTGCTCCTTTTTGTATGTTGTAAGAGAGAGTGTCGGGATCAAAGTTGAGGCGAACAGTGACCCCGTCTTTCATTTTAATGACAGGCAGAGACGAATGCGAAGACGTGAGAGATTACGAAGATACAAACTTCCTCAGTGTAAAACCAACAGATAATTAAATCCTTTTATTTCTTCACTAATTGCCTTTATAAAAGGCTAAACGGTGTGTATGCGAATGTTTACGGGACAATAAAGCTCGAAATTGGTCATTTTGGTCCTATTGCTGTCATAATTGTTTTCTTGGTCAGTGTTTTTGTGCTTTCTGGTTCGTTTGTTGGCTCTGTGGCTCTTTATAAAGACGATGATGAAGATGATGAAGGACTGTAATGCGGTCAAGACCTGGAACTTCATAGCCGTCAACACCACTGCAAAACCAAAATCCCAAAAGTGAACTAGCAGTTTCCTCAGGAAAGAAGAAACCACAAATGAGATTAATAATTAATACGTTTATTATCTCTCACTTTGATTGCAAACTAAAAGTAACTCAACTATGCAACCGCATGTCAGTTTATACTACTAACACTAAAGGTCTTTTTACATGGTTCAAGTGATCCAAGCCTCCCATGTGTCACAGATCGGATTATCCACAAACAGGTAAGCAGGAAAAAAAAACAAAAACACATGGATTCTGATATTCTCAGATCAGTTTCCAGCCTCAATCACATAAATCTGATAAGAATCTGCGGCTGTAAGATCGGATATCCCCATCAGTGTCGCACGTCATTAAAAAAGAAACGATGGTGAATGAAGTCAACTCAGGTGGACGCCAACCATGATCACATGACTCTTTTTAATGGTGCAATGGACGCAAAAGCTTGTATTATTTTATTGCGGTGTAATTTTGGCCTGATACTCTAATGAGAGTTAGTTGACATGAAGTTGCAAAGCTACTTACAGTTGTGGACCATCAAAATAAAGTGTAACAGTTTCTCCAAGACACCATTAATCTCAGATGTTCTTCCTTAAGAAAGACACCATTAATCTCACCAAAGTCTTTTAGGGCTTCTGGAAAGATCTCAACAATATCTCAAACTGTGCTCAGATTAGAAATCTTCACGGGTCCACTTGGATCCAAAAATGTGAGGCCCGACCTGAGAGGGATTGGGTCCAAAACTTTGTCTCAGATACGGGTCAGGTCTGATATTAGTAGCTTCGGGTCTCGAGTAATTTAAAACAAATGTGCTTTTACCAAATGGACCAGAGAAGATCCAAATGATGTTAAAATATGGAAACTTTCAGGGTTGGGGAGTAACGAAATACAAGTAACTTAGTTACGCATTTAAAATACAAAATTTGAGTGACTGTATTTCATTACAGTTACATTTTAAATGGGTGGTAATCAGATTACAGTTACATCTGAAAAGTGTTTTAGATTACCAAAGTGATTACTTTGAGTTTTAATGTCATTTAAACAGCGATTGGTGATTCTCTGACTCTGACCGTCTGAAAAAGAGGAGTTAAGTTTCATGTTTTCAACTGTTTTCATGTTTTGTGAGTCATTTTATAATTCACTCGTCACTGCAACTTTTTCTCACGATTTGTTTTTCCCTCACAATTGTGAGTTTGCATTTCACAATTCTGACTTCTTTTTCTCAGAATTGCGAGTTATAAAGTCAGAATTGGGAGATATGAACTTGCAATACTGACTTTTTTTCTTGCAATTGTGAATTTAGTATGTGAGTTTATATCTCATAATTCTGACTTTTCTCAATATTGTGAGTTTATATCTCATAATTTTGACTTTTCTCAATATTGCGAGTTTATATCTCATAATTCTGACTTTTCTCAATATTGTGAGTTTATATCTCATAATTCTGACTTTTCTCAATATTGTGAGTTTATATCTCATAATTCTGACTTTTCTCAATATTGTCAGTTTATATCTCATAATTCTGACTTTTCTCAATATTGTCAGTTTATATCTCATAATTCTGACTTTTCTCAATATTGTGAGTTTATATCTCATAATTATGACTTTACAACTCGCAATTGCAACTTTATATCACACAATTCTGAGGGAAAAAGTGTGAGAATAAATCTCGCAATGACCTTTTTTGTGTTTGTTCCACACTTATTAGTATTCCAAAGTATTCTAAAGTATTTAGATTAAGTTACTAAACTTGAGTAATGTAACGAAATACGTTACAAATGACTTTTTAAAGCATGTATTTTGTAATCTGTAGTGAAATACATTTTAAAAGTAACCTACCCAGCCCTGGTAACATTCCACTATTCATTTCAGATTCAAGTTATTATCCCCCTTTTCTCTGTCAGTGTAAATGACTAGACGTTACAAAGAAGGATCAGAGAGTGAATTTCATCTACTAATAACGTAGAAAGAAGAACATACTTTTAAATCTACACCTGCTGTGGCGTTTGTAACTTGTCGTCTCTGATTTTGCTCAGCGTAATCCCTGCTTGAGAAGACCCAGACATCGCTGCTTTTTACATTCAGGTCCCGTCAGGAAAGTGCTGTTGGGTACAGAATTTAAGAGCCTGGAAGACCTCGAGCTCAGATTTCCAAAGATATATACAGCATATAATGCAAACATTTCCCATCAATCTCTCCAAAACACAATCTGAGCTGCTTCTCACAATCATTTTATAACTCAATTCACACAGCTTCATAATTGACAAAGCTCTGAGCTATAAAAGTGACGGTGGCTGAATTTAACCTTCAGGATTAAAAAAATCACCATAAACCCATGCGGCAACTCCTGACACATGGCATAACGTATAAATTCCTCTACACACACACACACACACACACACACACCGAAGACTCCTTTCCTTCAGGTTACACATGCTGGAATAACTAAGCGAGTCCACCGTGACATTCAAAGCGACGTTGCTTTCGTGAGTGTCTAACCCTCAGTAAACTGGATTAAAGCTGCATCTCCTAGTGCTGTTTGCCGACGCTATTCTTCCCCTTCTTGATGTGAAATACTTTACAGCTCGGACTGCCGGATCTCCTCAGAACGCACGCCTCAGCTGAGCACAAAGGCTCAGTGCTGTATTATTATTTATGAGGTGGAACATTGTCAAGTGCGTCTCGTGCTTTAGAATGACCTTCATTTAGTTAGAGGCCATAAACCTTGACCGCCTTATCACGAGGCGTATTCCCCTCAACAGATCACAAACTATAGCTTATGGATACATGTCACATCATTTCAGGTGCAGTCTAGAGATGATCACATGACATAGAGTAAGTACGGTCTGGTCGAGCAAGCACAAATATCTAAAACATTTGCAGAACCGCGCACACTGGGTCTTGTTTTAAACATAAATCTCATGTTGTTAGATTGATGTTTAAAAGAAGAAAACTAAATCTCAAGATTCCCAGAAAACAAGTGCTTTGAAGTCCTCCACAAACCTCCAGCTGCCCTGCCGAAAAACCGAGCATGAAACAGCGTGGATTCCATGTTGGTTTCAGCTCGTGTATGTAGTGTTGGTCTGGCTGGTGGAGTAACATAGTCATGCTGTTCTCAAGCAAAACTTCTGCTTCCCGTGCCGATCCCAGCATGCAAAACATACCGTATTCTGTTACCAGCTATGCTACATTTTTCAGCAGGGCATGTACATGATGCATATCTGCATTTTTCATGGAGGTGAACCTCACAGCTGGAGCTACGATGAATGTTTTATTACTTATATACCATATATATATATGTATTTATTTATTTATTTAAAGTGGCCCTGTTATGTTTTTGTGAAGATTGGTTTTGTATTGGGGTCTCCCACAACAGGTTTACATGCATCCAAGGTCAAACTCTCTAATTTTCTGTCCCAGTGACGTCACTTGCAGCTGCGCAGGCATAATGGTGGCAGAAAAATAGTGGAGGAAGATGTGAAAAATCCATAGAATAGGAGAAAAATGTTTGTGTCTTTGGATGTCAGAATTGGAATGCAAAAAATATAGACATTTTTATTATATAACGTGGTTAAAAAACGCCCTTTGAAGCTAAACTGAGACGATGTTGCAAGTCACTGACTGGACTGATGAAACCGGTCAAGATTACTCGACTATTAAAGCATGAATCTGATGTAAACAGTAAATCTACATAATATTCAAAGATATTCAGTTCATAGAGGACAGTTACAGCATGAAATCATTTTTAAACCTGCAACATTTTAAATATAGACTATAATATTTTTATTTAATTTTTTTTTTTTTTTGCATTTGCGTGTTTTTATCTCTCAGTTCGGACTTTATAATTGTGAGTTTATATTACATTTCTGACGAGAAAAAAAGCCAGAATTGCGGGATTTAAACTTGCAATTCTGAGGAAAACAGACAGAATAACGAGTATATCTCAATTCTGTTTTTCCTGTGAGATATAAACTTGGATTTGCGAGAAAAAGCTTCGGAATTGTGAGATATAAACTCAAAATTAACTTTTCCATTCTTTGACTTCCACAGACCGCTACTGCAGAACGGTCATTTTCTGTAACCAGGTAGGCTCCGCCCATAAAAAACATCATCGCTGTTTGCAAACACATAATTGGTCTGTACACATTGCAGCATCAGCTCTTTTTTCATTTAGTCTCTCTAAACGCCTCCTTTCTGAGAACCAACTCTGACAACCATTAGCATATCTGAATTTCAGCTGCGGATCTTCCTCAGCTCTTGATACGGGATGATAGGAACAGTAACGATGAGGTTCGTTTTACTGTATCAATTTGAGCACGAGTTCTCATTCTTGGGAAGTGCATCAAAGTTGATTTGCTTTGGCGGCAGAAAACAGCGTATTCTTGACATGTCGACAACATTCTAGATATCGATTCTGAATTGAGAATCATTTTATTGTTGTTGTTTTATATCGAGACCATGATTCTGAACAGATAACTAAACAAAACATGTAATTTACTAGAGGTCCTGACAAAAAATATAAATTGCTCCAAAAATGAATTGTGTGAATGATTCAATGACTGACTTCAATGACATCCATTACCGGATGAATCAGCATTTTTTAAACGAATTTCTAGAATGAATGATTCAATGAAAAATACATGTTTTTAATAATCACTTGTCGCCACCTACTGGTGTAATGATGCAATGATACAATCTTTATTTGAATCGTCAAGTTACGTTCAAAAGTTGGTTTACTTTGATCGCTGCTGTAGACATCAGTGTTTATATCTGAACTATAAACTTTTATCCCAGAACTTCTCTAATAATGTGAATTACTGTAAGCAAGAAATACTGATATTGTGTGGTTGAATAGACTGTTTGTGATGCTGTTTCATACCGATACATGACAACTGCTCTCTCTCTGCCAACACAGATCTGACTGTTCGCTGTGATCGCACTGGTCAAAAGTTTAATGAACACAAGCGAATCGTTGTCATTAAGTATTTGTTTTGATAGAGATCACAATGTGTAAACGATTAATAATGCAGCTCTAGAGCGGGCATTATGCAAATTTGTTACAAACCTACGTGGCTTTGGCCGAAAGTGAGACTGGAATTACTAACGACTCGTTCAAGCAGTTCAGAGTCTCTTCGTTCTTTGGGAGTCAATAACTCCATTTATCTTCATTTACCTTTTACATTCACAAAAGGCTGTTTTACATATTACATGAAAGGGAATATCTGAAAAAGCATGAGCATAGTTCATACATTTTTCTGTAAATTGAGAATAAGTTTTAGTATGAGAGATATGAAGGTTTGCGCACAGGTAGTGAATGAATCTTATTTGCTACGATAAATCACAGAGCTAAATTTGTAATCTCTTTTAAAACGATCCACTGAAAAACAGCAGAGGAATTGACCGCCATTTCAACAGTATCTATGCACAACATTCATGAGCATTGGCTGCAGCCCTACAGTGAGGATCGTGCGGCTCACCTTTGAAAAAGCAGTCTTTGCTATGGACCACATAGATCCTCCTCCGCTGCAGGCAAGCGGTGCGGTACAGCTCGCAGTGGTTCTCATAAAAACGTCCATCAGAGCCACACACGGGAACAAACGAAGTGTGGCACCTTTCCTGGCACACACACTCGACACGGCCCGTTACATTCCTGACCACACACTCCCGACCCCGGCCACAGTACGTCCTCCTGCACGAACCCTCATCTGGAGAGAGAAAAGGCTCAAAGTTAAAATCAACATTGTTTTGTGCACAATTCGCATGATGAAAGTAAAATGAGTTGATGCTCGGCCATGAATGTAGTTAAACAAAGACAAGCATGTTTGTAAAGAAATTACGGTTCACATTATCCCAGAGAATGTTAAAGTTTCTCCAGCCAAGTCTCCCCACCGATTCCCTGATCTGGCACTAGTAAAGCTGTTGAGGTCTGGATCGCTCTTTCCAGAGCCGCAGGGACGCAGTAGGGGAAAACTCCTGCTGGGGTCACTCGCCCAGTTCTGGGCCTGTGTATCGTCCATGCCAGTTTTAGTACTTTCTTCGGGCGACAGCTGGTAGGTAGGAAATGATTCCCAATTAATTCTGGACCGCTGACTGAGATCGCTGGAGTGGCATCAAACTCGGATCACCGCTGGCCACTCTGTTCACCACATGCTGTTAAGGCTGGCCGTATGACGGTACTCACCATGAGGCAATAGAGTGTGTCGACTGGTAGAGATTATGCAGCACCAAGCATGAAACTAAACTGTGTACAGATGAGAACTTTCAGTGTAGACTGCATAACTCAATTGGCATGGACATTACTACATGATTAAGTCATATACAGTGGGTACAGAAAGTATTCAGACCCCCTTAAATTTTTCACTCTGTTAAATTGCAGCCATTTGCTAAAATCATTTAAGTTCATTTTTTTTCCTCATTAATGTACACACAGCACCCCATATTGACAGAAAAACGCAGAATTCTATACATATTTGCAGATTTGTCACATGGTCCTGAGTATTCAGACCCTTTGCTCAGTATTTAGTAGAAGCACCTTTTGATCTAAAACAGCCATGAGTCTTTTTGGGAAAGATGCAACAAGTTTTTCACACCTGGATTTGGGGATCCTCTGCCATTCGTCCTTGCAGATCTTCTCCAGTTCTGTCAGGTTGGATGGTAAACGTTGGTGGACAGCCATTTTTAGGTCTCTCCAGAAATGCTCAATTGGGTTTCCTTGCCACAATTCTGTCTCTGAGCTCTTCAGGCAGTTCCTTTGACCTCATGATTCTCATTTGCTCTGACATGCACTGTGAGCTGTAAGCTCTTATATAGACAGATGTGTGACTTTCCTAATCAAGTCCAATCAGTATAATCAAACACAGCTGGACTCAAATGAAGGTGTAGAACCATCTCAAGGATGATCAGAAGAAATGAGTTAAATATATGAGTGTCACAGCAAAGGGTCTGAATTCTTAGGACCATGTGATATTTCAGTTTTTCTTTTTTAATAAATCTGCAAAAATGTCAAGAATTCTGTGTTTTTATGTCAATATGGGGTGCTGTGTGTACATCAATGAGGAAAAAAATGAACTTAAATGATTTTAGCAAATGGCTGCAAGATAACAAAGAGTTAAAAATTTAAGGGGGTCTGAATACTTTCTGTACCCACTGTAAGAACACTTTTCCAGCAAAAACTTATATACTGCGATTATAGTTGGGTATCGAAAATTTCCAGCATGTGTAACCAGAACTTCGATTCGACAAATTTCGATTCCGCTTATCAGTTCCTGTCTGTGTTTTGTTCTGATTTTTAATGCAAGAAGGAACTCAATTCAGCTCTACACGCTGTTTTCTGTGCTGCTCACACATTCGTAGCTCGCCGCCTCTCCTATAGTGCGCAAAAACTGAATTGCGCTTTCTTTTGTGCTCTTCTCTTGCACTTGAATGGACAAATACACACAAAATTAGGACAAAATATCCTCGTAAACACAGTCGGTTTGGTCTACTGTGAACGTAAACAGTAGTGTAACAGTATATTGGATCCGCTCTATATTAATGAGGTGTTTTCATCACACATACAGAAACTAGTTTTCAACACTACCTTGCAACTTTGATTAAAAAACAGCTTCGCTACTGATTCGCTACAGTACTCATTAAGGACGTGGTAACATCGCTGTTTTTGAAGTAGTTAAACTCACAGCTTCACTACTAATAGAGAGATGTAATAGAGAGATCTCTCTCTTTCACTAATTCAATCAAATAAATGTAATCTTACCACGCTATTTTATCTCTGTGTCCGATTTAAAGCAGGCAGAGATCTAACTGTAACTGTAACTGATGAAAACGACACAGCTAAGTGTGCATTACACAATATTAATGCACTCCACTGTGCATCGGGTGGTACTAATGGAAAAAACAAAGTGTTTCAAAGCTTCAAATCAATTGAACCAATTGCTTTGCACAATGATTCACGGTTTCGAAGCGTGCGAAATGTCACCGGCTGGCGACCCCTGCTGGTCAGAACAGTGTAAATGCAACAAAAACTCTGGCCAAGCATGCATAAAAACACCTTTTACAAACCCACTGCAAATGTTTTATTCAAAGTAAAATCTATCAAATGCAATTAACTAATCATCTTATAAGATTAAATATCAAGTGTCTGTATAATATATATCAGGGCTTGTTTTGTTTGTTCCATGGGCCTATTAACTACTATTATTAATTTTAATTGTACTAATGTCTAATAAAATATGTGCAGCCCCTCAGAAGCCCAGCCCATGTCATTTGGTTTACTAATTATTTACAACACCTTCATAAAGCAACGGCAGGCATGAGCACCGTGACCTTCCTCCTCCGTGTCAAGGTTGCAGACGATTACCAGATCATTTGTATTCCCTGAGCATTGAGGATTAGGCGCTTAGCTGGGCTCTGCTTCTGTGAAAATGATTTGCTCTTCTTCGGACGCCTGCTGTCCGACCATCTCTTGTCTTTCTAAACTCTTTCTCTGCTCCAAGTTGAACAATCTGGTCCAAAACACAAATGCTCCTTTTACAGCACTATTAGTAATTCTGCAGAGATGTCATCCTCTTTGCAATCGCGGCATGTACTCGCTGACAATTCCCAACTGCGCTCCGCTGTGATTTACTTAAGAAGCTAAAGAGTTGATTTGTAATCCATTCAATGTGGGCAGCGAGACAATGGTGATACAAGAGTCTTAAAGGTTCCTCAGAAAGCTCTCAAACACTGCCAAGCTGCTAATGCATTCTTTTTATTATCAGGGCCATTCTTGGGACTGTTAAGAAGCTGCAAACTATTGCTTGTCCAGCTCAGTCAGCAATCACTCAAGACGCTTAAACATATGAATCACCCGGGGAATCACAGAGGGAATGTGTGGAAGTATTGTTCATCTGCTCTGGATTGCCATGGATCTCATCCCATTGTCATCAAGTAAATGTGACTAATTGATTCCTTTCAAAGGGAGTCGCGCAGACAAGAGCAACAGTGGTGTAATCTTTGAAAGCTCACATCATATGAACAGCTTCCGTTCTGACATTAACCGCAGACCACCCCTCCAACCTCCAGAGAACATTCATTGGAAAGTTCTGACAGAAAAGATGTCAGCTTGTTGAGTTTCTCAAATGTTGCATGAATTCCCTGAATATTCTGTGAGCTACACTCTAGAGGTTCTTCAATGGCATTGATAATAGTGGAAAAAGGTTCTTTGCACTAGAACTGTTCTTTGGGCAACCATAAACCGATCTTCTAATACACTGCTACGAAAGCAGTGTTGTGGAAGTTACACTCTAAAAAATCTTGGGTTATTTTTTCTATCCAAGTCCTGGGTTGAGCATTTTGGGTGATTTTTGGGGGGTTATTTTTTTCAGTTGTTTGGGTGGTTTTTGTGTTACCCAGATCCTGGGTCAGATGTAACAACCCAGTGTTTGGGTAGTTTTTGTGTTACACAGATCCTGGGTCGGATGTAACAACCCAACTTTTGGTTTCTTTTTTGTTACACAGATCCTGGGTCAGACGTAACAACCCAGTGTTTGGGTAGTTTTTGTGTTACAATGATCCTGGGTCAGATGTAACAACCCAGTGTTTGGGTAGTTTTTGTGTTACAATGATCCTGGGTCAGACGTAACAACCCAGCGTTTGGGTAGTTTTTGTGATACACAGATCCTGGGTCAGATGTAACAACCCAGCGTTTGGGTAGTTTTTGTGATACACAGATCCTGGGTCAGATGTAACAACCCAGTGTTTGGGTAGTTTTTGTGTTACAATGATCCTGGGTCAGACGTAACAACCCAGCGTTTGGGTAGTTTTTGTGATACACAGATCCTGGGTCAGATGTAACAACCCAGCTTTTGGGTAGTTTTTGTGTTACTCAGATCCTGGGTCAGACGTAAAGGTGTTTGGGTTTTTTAGAGTGTATACAACTATTCCGTTTAATCAATCATTCGGTCATCCACGAGGTCATCTAGTCGCCTTAATTACCAATGAACTTTTATTTATGAGAATTTTCCCTTCATGGGACCGGACAACTGAGGCTGAGGATAGGGAAATGTGCATCTGATTGCTTATAGTAATTATTTGCATGCATAATTATTTGTGATGATTTAGCACCTGATTCATAAATGAAATATGCAGATAAGACAGCGGTGCAAACGCACCTACAAGACACAATGATCTCTTTACAATAAATAGCCGGTTATGACGCTCTTCTCCATCATCTGATGCTTTACTGCTGTCATGATGGCTAGAAAGTGCACACAAACATCCCTTTCACATAATTGCTCAGTTACATAGACAAATAACACTGAGTTTAGTGAATAAATAGCAGTCTGTAATGAGTCTAATTTACATAAAGAAGGCATGTTTGCACGGAAATGAATGACAATGACTTAATTTGAATACCTAAGGTGCAGTGCTATTTCTGTGTCTTTTGGGTGAATAAGTCAGTAAGACAGCTGCTTGATTTGAAATAGCATGTGGTTGTTTTGTGAATTTTCCCCTTAGTGTTAGAAACAATTTTCACTCAGAAACTGCTAGAAATTTCACAAACAATTGCAAAGAAACGGCAAGTAACACTGAATCAAATGTGATATTTTTAAGTAAAACTGATTTACAGTGTTTCAGTGATGCTTGACTTTCAAACAACAGTTAATATCTGTTAACAAAGACAATTTGTGGCATGAAAGACATTCGCGGTCGTGCTGCAAACACCCTGGTCACCTGCCCTTCTCTAATACACAGTGACAAATAAATACAGAAAATGGATTTTTATGTGATCTTCAAGGATGCTGCATTGATTGTGAAGCAGATGAATGTGATTGTACAGCAGCATGTCATGCCTGAATCTGTCTGAGAGCAGTGACGGGCTCTTGACAGCACTGCAGATGTATGAATATCAATGCAGCTGCAGTCCGAGCATGTGTTGTTTCAATCCTGTTATCATCCAGCGTGCTTCCCTGTCACATCACCACATCACACACCGCCACAGGCCTTCCAACCTTTGATTCATGTAAGATTTGTATAAAATAATAAGCACGAAACTCCATCTATACACTCAATGAAGCCAAAGACATGTGAGACAAATGAGATTGTACCACTTCTTCACCACAAATTCATCACCAATTGTGAAACTTTCGCAAAGCCCCGCCCCCTTTAGTTACTGTTGCTATGTCCGCTCTCACGCCACACATCATGTTCTCACACAGTGAAAAATACATCGAGCAAAGAGGACACTGACAACGTATGAAACAGTTTCATATTTAAAATATAGTAATTTTTTAAAGAAGTTTAATAGCGTCTAGTGTGTGTTTAATGTGTGGTGACAGATCGCTGTAGCTCCTCGTGAACCGATCATCTCTTCATACTAGTTCATTTATAGCATCAAATAAACATGAATGAACATCAGAAGGAATGTTGTTTCAAGACGTGATTCAAGTTCACCAACGTTAATCTACTAACTCCCCTGACCGCTTTGATGACAAAATGGCGGATTCGGGGTTCTGATTGGTCAGATCGCCTGTCAATCAAACTGTTTCCGAAGGGTCATGAGAGAGTGTTAGTTGGTCATCTATCCGCTCATTACAAGGTCTTTGACAGATTTATAATGTCCAAGTTTTGAGTTGTGTGTTGTTTTATATGAAGCTGATATCAGACTCGTCACTCATTTAACATGAATAATGAGATCTTTTGCGGAGAACTGTGATGCATGAGCTTCCTCAATAAGCAGGGAACAATGAAATCTTCAATATGAAGCGAATAAAAGGCATTTCTGAGAGCCAACATCCATCAAACTTCTTACAAGTCCGCTCTGCTAAACGTCTCGGATAAAATATGACTTCCAAAAAGAAGCAAGGTCACAAGTCAAAAAACACAGAGAGAAAGAGTGATGAGCTATAACTCAAAGACCATGACTGAAGCCAAGCGTGTGTGTGTGTGTGTGTGTGTGTGTGTGTGTGTGTGTGTGTTTTCTAAAGATTTCAGATGTAAACACAAGAACACAAAGCCAGCACTGGACTCACTGGACGGCCTGATAACACTTTATCGATCAGACTGCCGCTCCATCTGTTAGCGGCGTGCGGGTGGTATGTGGTTTTACACCGGCTGTGTCGTGGATCGCAGGTGTGGAGAAATGAATCAACACAGACAAACACGCTGAGTAGTTACTGTAGTGAAAGACTAGTTGTTGTACAAAGCTGTGGTGACCGGCCTATTTGTCAAGCTACAGCATTTCCTAGATTACAGGTGGTTCACATGTTCATCATCAGAGCGGCTTGTAGTTTTGGTTCGAATGTTTTTCTCCAAACGTCAATATCACAAATATATTGATTTTTTTTTTCCCCCCTTAAAACTTTTTTTCTTAAAACTTGAACTAACGATTTGCCAGCAAGCAAAAATCTTGACGGACATGTCTGAAATACTTCTTAAAATGTAAAGTCTGGGTTTGGGACGAGGGTAAACCTATAAAATCTATACATAAAAGCAGTGAGAAAATAATAAAATATAAATGATGGATGTAAAAAACTTCCAAGAGTCTTAATGCGATTGCAAAAAGCAATAGCGGCTCATGACGGTAAAATTAGGGAGAGCAGCTTCTGGGTCTTAGATCTGGTTAATGAAAAACATTTTCTAATCTTTATAATGTAAATCGCTCAACACAGAACACTTTTTCCAGAGGTTGTGTTATTCAGCCAACAGACGAAATATGTCAGAGAAGAGTTAAACGTGAAAGAAGGTGGAGTGCGAAGTACGGTAGGTGGAGCGAACTTTTCCTGAGAGTTCGAAACCATTTCGAACACAAAACAAACTTCGTTTTGGCCTGATTTTGTTCGATGTCACACCGTTCTTCGATTTGGTTTGAAGTATAACGGAGCCTTTAGAGCGCGCTGCAGTTCCATTTTTCACCACAGATTTACACTGGAAAACGGTGGGGTGCTGTAGAGGCTCAGGAACCCGCTGCCCCGCTTAGTATGGGGTAGGGATGCTGCGGGGCGGAACATTTCCAGAAACTTTCCAAAATTTCCAGAAGCTTTCCAAAATTTCCAGAAGCTTTCCAAAATTTCCTGAAAGTTTCCAGAAATTTTCCAGAAATGTTTTGCCCCTTTGCATCCCTAATCGTAACACAGGCCTGCCCAAACCATACACGATCGCGCTCACTTCATGACTTAAAATAGTGAGAAAATGCGAGAAATATTTGTTGCAGAATGCTGAACAGATTTACAATTCATTACGGATCCAGTTTCTAAAGAGCTCTATGTTTTGGATGCTCCACCTGCCCTTACAAACGAGCCGTGCCTGACAAAAAGTAAAATATATTTTAATAAAAATCATCCCCAGGGACACAACAGTGGCCATAGTTGAAGAAACATCCGTATATTTTGTTTGCCTCACTCCTATTTTATTGAAGCACACACTAAAATTGCCTGGCTTTTATTATATCTGCACAAGCACAAACTATATGCTGGATATTATATTTTATAAACAGTAACAGTTCTTACACTACAGTGCAAAAAAAACAAGTTTTTACTCAGTATTTGCGTCTTGTTTTCCAAATATCTATATGTTCTCAAATTATTTTACTTGTTTCAAGCATAAACTTACTTAAAACGTAATTTTCTTGTCAAGTAAATGCATTTTTTTTTTTTTGCAGTGTGTGTTAATATTCCCCCCAGCGTCTGTGCACATTTGATGCTGGTTATTTATGTGTCCTTGTAAACTGGCTGGTCACTCTCTATCAATTGATCTGCAGCAGTGCTGACGCAGCACCTCCTCTATCTAACGGCATAACTACCTCTCAAACCACACGTCCCAGGCACTTTCTGACCAAGGGCACCTTTCTATAGCACACGGCCGCTTCACCTCTGACCTGGACACGAGCTGATGATGATGATGATGATGATGATGATGATGTGTTTCTTTTTCACAATATTAATATTACTCTAGCTATTAAAGGCTGCAGGCCAGCTGCAAAGAACAGATAATCACTATAGTCAAATTAGACCGAATAGTGATTTGCCAACTATTAATCATGTCAATGTGAGTCATTTATCAATATCAAGCGTTATATGATAAGAAATTTAACCAAATGATTTTGTATAGACGAATCATTAAAACACAAGCGTCACATGGCGTCATGTTTTGCAAATGATCAGTGCCTCATGTTTTCAGTGACTGATTTAATTGATCAAAGATAATATATTTATTACTCAAAAACACTCAAGAACAGGATTTTTGCAGTGTAGCAACACAAGCTACTGTAACTAAACAAATATATGAAGTACGGCACATGGTTACACTATAGAAAAGCATCTGATCATGGTAATGTGGATATGTTGGTTTGCATGAGCTCTGTAATTCAGCACTCCAGTAAAGTGACGTCTCGTTTATATCATAACACTTTATAAAATAGATTGAACTCAAGCAGCTTTACCATATTAAACAATCTCAGTCTCTCATTTCATCAGAAGTACACCTTCGTTTTCTACTATAGAGCAGCTCTCCTGTGTTCATGTTTTCCCTCGCAGACATTCGACTCGAGAGGAGAAATGAACTGAAAAAGATTTTCCGCGTGAAAGAAGGCGGAGCCCCCAGCTTTTTTAAAGAAAGTTTGCTTTGGCAAGCTGTTTCAAACTTCAGAAACAAACTCTAAACAAACTTTGTTTCTGCCTTTTTTTGTTCGAAATTACATCATATCAGTTCATTCTTCGATGTCATAGCAGGTATTAAGCAGACAGTGTACTGATACTCTAATGAGAGTTAGTTGGCATGTAGTTGCAAAGTTACTTGTAGTTAGTAGAATGTCTAAAGTGGATAATATTGAAATAAAGTGTTAATTACCAGGTTATTATCATTATTATTTTTTTGGTTGATGGTTGATTATTGAACCAAATGAACCAATTTTGGTTGATTATTGCTGCTGCTGCTGATTATTGCTGTTGATTATTGCTGCTGCTGATTATTGCTGTTGATTATTGCTGCTGCTGATTATTGCTGTTGATTATTGCTGCTGCTGATTATTGCTGCTGCTGATTATTGCTGCTGCTGATGATTATTGCTGCTGCTGCTGCTGATGATTATTGCTGTTGATTATTGCTGCTGCTGATGATTATTGCTGCTGATTATTGCTGCTGCTGCTGCTGATTATTGCTGCTGCTGCTGCTGCTGATTATTGCTGCTGCTGCTGCTGATTTATGCTGCTGCTGCTGCTGATTATTGCTGCTGCTGATTATTGCTGCTGCTGATGATTATTGCTGCTGCTGCTGCTGATGATTATTGCTGTTGATTATTGCTGCTGCTGATGATTATTGCTGCTGATTATTGCTGCTGCTGCTGCTGATTATTGCTGCTGCTGCTGCTGCTGATTATTGCTGCTGCTGCTGCTGTTGATTATTGCTGCTGCTGCTGATTATTGCTGCTGCTGCTGCTGTTGATTATTGCTGCTGCTGCTGCTGATTATTGCTGCTGCTGCTGTTGATTATTGCTGCTGCTGTTGATTATTGCTGCTGCTGCTGCTGTTGATTATTGCTGCTGCTGCTGCTGATTATTGCTGCTGCTGTTGATTATTGCTGCTGCTGTTGATTATTGCTGCTGCTGCTGCTGCTGCTGATTATTGCTGCTGCTGCTGATTATTGCTGCTGCTGTTTATTATTGCTGCTGCTGCTGCTGATTATTGCTGCTGCTGTTGATTATTGCTGTTGATTATTGCTGCTGCTGATTATTGCTGCTGCTGTTTATTATTGCTGCTGCTGCTGCTGATTATTGCTGCTGCTGTTGATTATTGCTGCTGCTGCTGCTGATTATTGCTGCTGCTGTTGATTATTGCTGCTGCTGCTGCTGATTATTGCTGCTGCTGATGTTATTGCTGCTGTTGATTATTGCTGCTGTTTATTATTGCTGCTGCTGATGTTATTGCTGCTGCTGCTGCTGCTGCTGATGTTATTGCTGCTGTTGATTATTGCTGCTGCTGATGTTATTGCTGCTGTTGATTATTGCTGCTGCTGATGTTATTGCTGCTGCTGATGTTATTGCTGCTGTTGATTATTGCTGCTGCTGATTTAATTGCTGCTGCTGATGAAAGAAGGCGGAGCCCCCAGCTTTTTTAAAGAAAGTTTGCTTTGGCAAGCTGTTTCAAACTTCAGAAACAAACTCTAAACAAACTTTGTTTCTGCCTTTTTTTGTTCGAAATTACATCATATCAGTTCATTCTTCGATGTCATAGCAGGTATTAAGCAGACAGTGTACTGATACTCTAATGAGAGTTAGTTGGCATGTAGTTGCAAAGTTACTTGTAGTTAGTAGAATGTCTAAAGTGGATAATATTGAAATAAAGTGTTAATTACCAGGTTATTATCATTATTATTTTTTTGGTTGATGGTTGATTATTGAACCAAATGAACCAATTTTGGTTGATTATTGCTGCTGCTGCTGATTATTGCTGTTGATTATTGCTGCTGCTGATTATTGCTGCTGCTGATGATTATTGCTGCTGCTGCTGCTGCTGATTATTGCTGTTGATTATTGCTGCTGCTGATGATTATTGCTGCTGATTATTGCTGCTGCTGCTGCTGATTATTGCTGCTGCTGATTATTGCTGCTGCTGCTGCTGTTGATTATTGCTGCTGCTGATTATTGCTGCTGCTGCTGCTGCTGATTATTGCTGCTGCTGCTGTTGATTATTGCTGCTGCTGCTGCTGTTGATTATTGCTGCTGCTGCTGATTATTGCTGCTGCTGCTGCTGTTGATTATTGCTGCTGCTGCTGCTGCTGCTGATTATTGCTGCTGCTGCTGTTGATTATTGCTGCTGCTGCTGCTGATTATTGCTGCTGCTGTTGATTATTGCTGCTGCTGCTGCTGATTATTGCTGCTGCTGTTTATTATTGCTGCTGCTGCTGCTGATTATTGCTGCTGCTGATGTTATTGCTGCTGTTGATTATTGCTGCTGTTTATTATTGCTGCTGCTGATGTTATTGCTGCTGCTGCTGCTGCTGCTGATGTTATTGCTGCTGTTGATTATTGCTGCTGCTGATGTTATTGCTGCTGCTGATGTTATTGCTGCTGTTGATTATTGCTGCTGCTGATGTTATTGCTGCTGCTGATGTTATTGCTGCTGTTGATTATTGCTGCTGCTGCTGCTGATTATTGCTGCTGCTGCTGATTATTGCTGCTGCTGCTGATTATTGCTGCTGCTGTTGATTATTGCTGCTGCTGCTGCTGATTATTGCTGCTGCTGTTTATTATTGCTGCTGCTGCTGCTGATTATTGCTGCTGCTGATGTTATTGCTGCTGTTGATTATTGCTGCTGTTTATTATTGCTGCTGCTGATGTTATTGCTGCTGCTGCTGCTGCTGATGTTATTGCTGCTGTTGATTATTGCTGCTGCTGATGTTATTGCTGCTGCTGATGTTATTGCTGCTGTTGATTATTGCTGCTGCTGATGTTATTGCTGCTGCTGATGTTATTGCTGCTGTTGATTATTGCTGCTGCTGATGTTATTGCTGCTGTTGATTATTGCTGCTGCTGATGTTATTGCTGCTGTTGATTATTGCTGCTGCTGATGTTATTGCTGCTGTTGATTATTGCTGCTGTTGATTATTGCTGCTGCTGTTGATTATTACTGCTGCTGTTGATTATTGCTGCTGCTGTTGATTATTGCTGCTGCTGTTGATTATTGCTGCTGCTGCATTGCTTCTGCTGATTATTGCTGCTGCTGATTATTGATGCTTCTGCTTTTGATTATTGCTGCTGCTTTTATTGCTGCTGCTGTTATTCCTGCTGCTGCTGCTGTTGCTTCTGCTGCTGAATATTGTTGCTGCTGATGTTATTGCTGCTGCTGATGTTATTGCTGCTGTTGATTATTGCTGCTGCTGATGTTATTGCTGCTGCTGATGTTATTGCTGCTGTTTATTATTGCTGCTGCTGCTGCTGATTATTGCTGCTGCTGCTGATTATTGCTGCTGCTGTTGATTATTGCTGCTGCTGCTGCTGATTATTGCTGCTGCTGTTTATTATTGCTGCTGCTGCTGATGATTATTGCTGCTGCTGATGTTATTGCTGCTGTTGATTATTGCTGCTGTTTATTATTGCTGCTGCTGATGTTATTGCTGCTGCTGCTGCTGATGTTATTGCTGCTGTTGATTATTGCTGCTGCTGATGTTATTGCTGCTGCTGATGTTATTGCTGCTGTTGATTATTGCTGCTGCTGATGTTATTGCTGCTGCTGATGTTATTGCTGCTGTTGATTATTGCTGCTGCTGATGTTATTGCTGCTGTTGATTATTGCTGCTGCTGATGTTATTGCTGCTGTTGATTATTGCTGCTGCTGATGTTATTGCTGCTGTTGATTATTGCTGCTGCTGATGTTATTGCTGCTGTTGATTATTGCTGCTGCTGATGTTATTGCTGCTGTTGATTATTGCTGCTGTTGATTATTGCTGCTGCTGTTGATTATTACTGCTGCTGTTGATTATTGCTGCTGCTGTTGATTATTGCTGCTGCTGTTGATTATTGCTGCTGCTGCATTGCTTCTGCTGATTATTGCTGCTGCTGATTATTGATGCTTCTGCTTTTGATTATTGCTGCTGCTTTTATTGCTGCTGCTGTTATTCCTGCTGCTGCTGCTGTTGCTTCTGCTGCTGAATATTGTTGTTGCTGCTGCTGCAGAGCAAGTGCAGGACTTGCTACTGCCAATACATAACACACTAATGAGAGCAAGTAAGACATGCCGCTACTGTACCATATAGCATTCAATAATTACCCGTAGCAGATCTATACAGGTGGAGCTGGAGAAGGTGGATAGTTTCTGAAAGTGCTCTGCAACTGCTACAGCAAATTCTGACCAAGTATTTGAAAGCGAGCAGATTGAGTTAAGGATCTATCACCCTGCACCATCTAGAGTTTCATGACAGAAGTATGTTATGGTCTTAATAATTAATCTTTTTACTCTGTATGAATGTTTTTGTCTTGGCGAAAATTTTGATTAGTTACAACTCAAACAATTTAAGGATTAAACTAAACCATAAATATATTTTGACAGAAAGTAATATATTTGGCTGTTATAAACTAGAGTGTTTTTGGTCCAAATTATTATTTTTTTCCAGTACCTTCTCTGCTGCATCAGGTGGCGTGTCACTTTCTGTGCTCATTGGTAGTCGCCGCATCGCTTTGCTGCTCATTTACATTAAGCTGAGCTCTGCTCAACAGGTCTGGGAAGATGCAAAAAGGTGGTGAAGGAAGAGAAACGTTTATGTTGCTGGATTTCTGTTGATGTGCTTAGAGCAATAGTAAAAGCCGGTATCAGCATTGCTAACGCTATTAAAGTCGTTATTTTCACATACATGAATGTGGGACACACATTCTGTGGAGTGTTCCACATACTGTCTGAGCACATTAATGTTGTTCAGTCTGTGGGCCGGTTCGCACCGTCTATCATAAATGACATTTCCCCAAACGCTTAGGACAGAATTCACAATAATTAATAACGGCGGACAGCGGTTCATAGGCACGGTGATCCCTAGCATATCTTTTCTCATTATTCTTTGTGTTCCTGTAATAATTATGCTACAGAATTTCTCTAGTGATCGCGTTTCCACTCCTGCACTGTTACTAAAAATATGTCAAGACTGAGTGCAGAAGCACAGAATTTCCTATAATTATAACTCCAAATAAATAACCTGCTCAGAATATTGAGCAGATGTTGAGAGAACGGCTTATCTCTGAATCGAAGTGAGAATATAATTGATTTTCAATATAATCAGCACTTATAGTTCGCAGTGTGATGAGAGAGGATTCCTGCACGGAATGTTGTTCTGTAAACAAGTCCGAAGAGCAGCTGTGTTCCAGCCGTTCACTGTCTCAGACAGAAATTAACAGCACTGCACTTCTTCTTACAGACATCAGCAAACTGTAATGGCCCAAAGTTTGTTTCTGTGTCCGGTCTTGTAACCATAGGAAATATTTATGCAGTACCTGGTCCCGGTGGTGGATGGGCACGTGTGGGATCTAGGCCAGCAAACTGCTCGCGAAATATTAAATAAAGGATTTAGACTTTCTGGTAGAGGTGGATGATATAAGCAAAAATATATTTTAATGATAAACATTAGAGGTCAACCGATTGATTTTTACAGATTAATCTGCACCGATAGTTGGCTTTTTGAATGATCAGTTATCGGGAAATAGTTGTGATTCTAGTGAAAACAAAGAAAAAAGGCTGTTAACTTCCCTTTTGCCAAATAGGCAGGGAAACTTCAACACCCATAATGCACTGGGCATGTTGTCGTCCAAGAACACGCCCACCAGTCTGTTCTGGAAACACATTACGACTAAAAGTTTGAGAAGAAGTATTTCCTACTAAAGCAATGCAGTATTTGACTGGTAATGCTGAAAATTCAGCTTTGATCACTGGATATAAATTACATTTTACTATATATTCAAATAGAAAACAGTTATTTTAAATTGTAATAATATTTCACAATATTAGAGTTTATTTTTAATCAAATAAACGCATCCTTGCTGAGCATAAGAGTCTTCTTTTAAAAACATTAAAAAAATCGTACACATCCCAAACTTTTGATTGAACTTTTTTTGCAAACATAAATGTTTGGATGTGTAGGATACAATTTGTGCAGAAAATGCATTGGTTTAAAACACATATAATATTGATAAAGCTTTTCACATCATCCAAACAACAAACATCTGTCAGCTGGACAGTTTAAATCACTAAACAAAGACGAACAAAAGCACGTGAACACAATCGCTCTAATATAATCCCATTACAGTTACTGCTCTTTTCAAAATATCTGCATTCGTGTGTCATATTTCATTGTATTAAGTTATTAGCAGTTATTTCCAGAGTCTTCGAAGCTTGTGTGTTTCATTCAAGGCGTTCAAAGAGGGTAAAACAGGCAGTGTCACAATCTGGGATGGAAGTGGGCCATACAGTGGGTCATGGGAAGTGCTGAACAGATAGTAAAATTGCTTTGCTTAAATTTAATAGCATATGCATTTCCCAATGGTGCAAAAAGACGAGGACACCTATGAATGAACAAACCAACCACAAGCTGCAAAACTGTTTCCCCTCGGTCGTCTATCAGAAGGAACCGCTGCTTCAAAACAAAGACACGTCCTCAACATCAGAAGAACTCCATCATTTGATGAACAACTGCTGCTGAACCAAGATCTCGTGAGAATTCACATGTGTGTGTGTGTGTGTGTGTGTGAAGTGGTTTTGCCACGCTTACAATACACACACACTGAAGAGGACACTAATAGTAGTACCACATTGAAACAATGTGACAAAAAACACTGACTGTTTAACGTCACCATTGTTACCCTGTGTGTGCATTCGTTTATATCCATGTGTTCGCTTTTATGCATTCGTTATCGAGCGAAGTTGCATATTTAAACTGTATCCTCATGCAGCCGACAGAAACATAAATCAGAAATACATTCAATTTCCATTCTTTCTTTTTATCGTCACTGTAACACATTTTTTTTATTAGATAATCATCAAGTGTTCTAAAAGAGTAGCAAATAATGTGTCAAAGTATACACACTTAAAGTATTTTGTGTGTAAAGATGGCCGTTTTTAATAATGATTGTTTGATAAGAGTCCATTTATAACATTAAATAAGGTTAACAAAAATATTGTTCATTGTTAATATCAGCATTTAAAAGTTGTCTCTTACATTAATGCACTATGAATTAATATGAATGATCATATTTTAGTATTTTTTTTGTATTTAAAACTTACAATGAACATTTTGCAATTTTTTTCTTTCAAAGAAAACAAAAACAAAAATAAATAGAGTAAAAACTGAACATAATAATTTAATAATAATTTTCTATTTTGCATTTTCTTGTATTTTTTTTTCAATACTTCTATACTTAAGTACGTTTAATATATATATATATATAAAATCATACTTAAGTACAATAAATATCACATTCATTAAAACTTTTACTCAAGTAAACCAAAGTCATTTTCTGGTAAGATATCTATATTTTAATTTTTAATATTAATTCACCATGGTGTAGTCTTTGAAAAAAAAAAAAAAAATTCTCAACTTTTGTTTAAAATGTTTCTTTTTTTAACAAAACTTACCCACATTCAAGCTAGAATAACACTTTTTTTTTTTTTAAATGCTTTTCTTTATTTTGATGTATTACATGTTCAGATATTCTGAAGGCCCTGAAACCTGAAAATGATAAAAAAAAAAAAAAATGCTAGCGATGGTTGATTTTTTTTTTTTTTAGAAAGCGCTGGCGGTGAAAGAGTTAACTAATGTCTAAAGAAAATATTTAAAAAATCTGAATGTTTTTGTCTTTGGGGGGGGAAAAGAGAGATTAATAGTTGATTAACAGGGTTTTTATACAAAGTATATTTTTTTTTAGTATATAATAAACTATATATAAAAAGACTGGAGATGAGGTGGAAATGAACGTTGGTTCGGTTCTCAGATGCAGCACAGACTTTGGTTGAGGGTGGACGTCGTTCAGGCTTATGTCCATGTCGTATTCGTGATGAATATTTCAGCCCTTTAGACCGGAGCTTGAGCGCGCTCAGACACTCCTGCGGTCCGGAGCGCCGGCTGCAGCGCCGCATCGCAGGGACCATCACGCCGAGTTCACGTCTGTCTGAGCAGCAGCGGGCCGTCAGGGGACGACAGCGGCTCTCACTCCTACAGCACGACACACCACACTTCTCTGTCCTTACAAACAAACACTTCTATGCAAAGGACAGAACATGAGACGTGTCGAGAGCCAGATTCAAACCTCCATCACCACACGCTCAACGTGTTTCACTACAAACACTGGGAAAATGAGTCACACTGTAAAAGTGGTTTGTTCCGTTTTAAAAATCTTATGAGTAGATGAGGGCGGTGTTTGTCCTCACACTCCCAGTATTAAATACTTTAGCTAAAGAAACATGTTTTACATAATATTAATAAGGTTAATACTTGTTCACAACAATGTTCTCCAAAAATTTAGCTTAAAACATTTCGGTAACAATTTAGAGTCCAATTCTCACTATTAACTCGCTGCTTATTATCATGCATATTACTATGATATTGGCTGTTTATTAGTAATTTATATTAATACCTTATTCTGCATGACCTACATCCCTATTCCAACACAATTCACAGTTTGATTGACAGGCGATTTGACCAATCAGAACCCCGAATCCGCCATTTTGTCAGGGGAGTTAGTAGATTAACGTTGGTGAACTTGAATCACGTCTTGAAACAACATTCCTTCTGATGTTCATTCATGTTTATTTGATGCTATAAATGAACTAGTATGAAGAGATGATCGCTTCACGAGGAGCTACAGCGATCTGTCACCACACATTAAACACACACTAGACGCTGTTTATTGATTCAACTGCTTTAAAAATTACAGTATTTTAAATATGAAACTGTATCATATGTTGTCAGTGTCCTCTTTGCTCCAGGATGTATTTTTCACAGCGTGAGAACATGATGTGTGGCGTGAGAGCGGACATAGCAACAGTAACTAAAGGGGGTGGGGCTTTGCGAAGGCTCAATTCCTATCCAATACCTTCACTTAACTACCTTACTAACTATTAATAAGCAGTAATTAGGAGTTTAATGAGTCATGATTAGTTAATGGTGAGAATTGGACCCTAAAGTGCATAAATAAATACATTGTATGGGTCAAAATCATCGATTTTCACCAATAATCAATAGGATATTAAGTAAAGATCATGTTCCATGAAGATATTTCGTACATTTTCTACTGTAAATACATCAGATTTATTTTTGTGAGTGGATATGGTTTGGTAAGGACTTCATTTGAACAACTTTAAAGGTGATTTTCTTAATATTTAGATTTTTTTGCACCCTCAGATTTCCAAAAAGGTGCATCTCTCCAACTATTGTTCTATCCTAACAAACCATACATCAATTAAAAAACAAAAAATCGACCCTTATGACTGGTTTTGTCATATATATGTCTTTTTTTTTACCCATTACATGCAACACTAGCAGCTCAACGTCCTTCGAGCCCTGAAGAGTGAATCAGAGCGACTCAAAGCATGTTAAAGCTAGTTAAAAAATGAACAAAAGTTTCCATAAAAGTTACTTTTGTAATAGTTCACGTTCGGCTCTTTGACGAAAGACATTGTTCACTTACTTACGGGTTGATGGAAGGCCAGCAGAAAGTGAAATCCCTCTCTCTCTCTCAATCGAATCACAATCCATAATAGATGTGGCGGTAAATAAGTGATGAGAGATCAGCATGAGAGCATTACACCTGCGACGGAAATCTAAAAGAGTCTGTGGTGCGGCACCAGACCGCGGAGAGAGAAGTCCAACACAACAAACGAATGACCACACGCACTTTCCAAGCCGCTAATGGACGCGATTGAAATGAATGCTTTGGGCAAATGCGAGGCATTTGTCCTCGGTCACAGATGATTTAATTCTCTTTGGCCCACATAATTATTTTGTAGAGCACAAAAAAGCTCATGAAAAACCATCTTAATTTTGGCTGTTACTCAAAAATGCCCCTGCTGCAAATTAGCTACAGCTGTCTTAATCAAACGGCCAAACGCTGAAGCGCTCTCATTAATTGTTTCCGTGTTTATGTGTGTGTGTGTGTGTGTGTTTAGTCAAGACGGCCGACAGTCCGCTAAGAGTGAGCTAATTTAATTACATATGAGTTGATTGGCTGGACTCCATTTTAACGACACCTGCCTCCGGTCAATCAGACGTGAACGTGTGCGACAGGCGGAAAGTTGCTCACAACAGAACGATCGCCGTCTTCCGGTTCCTGCCAAGACTCAGGTTTTGTTTAGTAACACTGCAAAAAAATAATAATATTCCTCAGTACTGTTGTTGTGTTTTCCAGAACAAACATCTAAACATTTTTTAAATCAAGATACATTTGCTGGAGAAGCAAAATGAATTGAGATATGCCAGAACGGCGTGACGTCATGTTGTTTAAATGCCCAAAACACACCCATGACTGATGAAGACGCTGGGTACAACCCTTTTCAACCATTTATTTCGTCGTTAAACTAGTGGATTCAGGCTCGACCGTGAGCTTAGATTAAAATACGGCCCGTTAAGTCTTGAGTTTAAACTTGAAACAAGAAAATAAAATCTGCTGATTCAAAGGGAAATTGAACCTTCATTTTGACACATTTTTCAGAAAACAAGACTTAATATTCAGGTCGTTTTGCTTCTCCAGTAAACGTATCTTTATTTAAGAAGGTGTAGTAGAGTAATAATTTTACTAAATAATTTTTTAATAAATTTACTGTTAGAGTAATAGTAGTAGAAATTAAGACGAAGCAGTTTTTACTGGTAGATGTTGTTACGCTGACAAAAAGCGTCTTTTGTTCAGAAAACATAAAAATAAGAATTCAAACTTAAAAGTAAAGAAATAAATATTGTTTCCTACTTTAAGTCACAATATTGATGTCATGTCCATTCAATGACGAGTCTTTTCCCTCTTTTTCACGTATATAGTAGATCAAAAATGAATTCCCGGAACTCATAAAAGAGTGACGCACTTCCTGCGAGATTCTGCGTTTGATATTGTGGGTTTAAAAATACGACTGATACGAGTCAGACATTTCAATATGTGTTTTTTTTTTTGTATTCGTCATCCTAAAAATGTGTCACGCGCATAAACCGAATCATTTATTATTTAATCCATTGCAAAAATGAGTCTTTGAGCAGTTAAAAAGAGAAAGAGAAAGAGGAAATATTGGGTCCATCCAATCCTGAGATCACATCCTGCTTATCAAGGAGCTTTCCCGAGGGATTCAGAGTTCACTTCAGGATCTCAGTGGCTTTACTAGCAACACTATTAATAAGAAAACCATTAATACACATGTTTTCCTTACATCAACTTGTCAGACGTCGTTCTGCTGCTCTGAAATGGCCTCCTAAAATGATTTCAACAAATGTGAAAACCTGATCCCAATTTCTTCTATGACGGATAAAAGTTTCGGAGGCGGTGTGTAAACAATGTAGGGTCGTATTGATTTTTTTTTTCGGTGTGCAAAGACCTTAAAAAGTAATGTATGCTTAAGTCATGTTAGCACTGACACTTTGAGCTGAATCGAACTTGCTCTTGAAACGAACGAATCAACGCTGAGCTGAATAAATACGACTTGAATATGCATTTCAGCTTCAGAACTAACCATTCATAATCTAAACAAGCACATGTATCATCTTTCCCATGATAGCATTGTGCATGTGCGTTCCTCACAGAAACGCAGTCATTCCGACATGACATGACGGTGGCATGAGACTGAACCCTGCTGAAAGAGTGACCGGGGAATCTCTAATGGACAAAACACAAACAGCAGTCTCACACACACACACACACTCACACACAAATGCATTACTTTGGTGAAAGTCATCAAGAAACCTCCAGTCTTTTCTCCGGCAGCCATGATATTATGAGTGCACTCGCCGCGGCTTCCCGGATGGAGCCGTCATCAGGGAGCACTAAAAGCAAATTCTGACCCTGTTGATCATCAATAATGCAGAAGAAACCAGGGTTAAAAGAAGTGCACCGGCGAGCAAACACATGATTCATCCAGAAGGCATGGGGGACGGCACGCTCTTGTCTTATAAAGTTTAAATAAGCCTGGAGGCTCGTCCGTGTAGCTGTCCACATGCGTTACGGCATTAGCTCAATTACTGCCGATGCCCGGGACGCCTGACTGCATTTAGATCGGCCCGTCTGACGGAGACGGGGGAGAGCGGAGCATGTGTGGCACCCCGCCTCCCTGCTCCTGCTGAAAACCGTGCACTTCCTGGACGCGTGGCACACCTGGACCGGCTGTTTTTGTCAAAAAGAGCAGTGCATCCACGGACCAACGGCCCGGATGGATGATTAGTGATCCAACTGAAGGACTGTTCACTGAAATTTAGTCGTGGCCTAATGGTGAGGGAGTCGGGCTTGTAACCAGAAGGTTGCTGGTTCGATTCCCACGCCGGTTGAAGGTGGGGATTGTGAATGAACAAAAAAGCATCTGCCATATAATTTAGGGTTTGATGAAACGGGTTACAGCGACAGACTGTCAAAATAAATCACTTAAGAAGTCAAAAATACCCCTCTAAAACAAGGGTCTTCAACATTTTTCAGGGCAAGGACCCCTTAGATGAGCGAGACACGGAGCAGGGACCCCCCACACAAAATGTGTCAAACAGCCTCTGATGTTAATAGAAATCAATCATATTACGATAGTAATATTATGTTGAGACAATATAGATTAGAACCATGTTGTTGTACATTGTCTGTAGGCTATATTTTCATTGTTAAAGAGATTTATGCATCATAACAAACATGTAGCAATTAAAATCACAATTTATTAAGTTCACAGTTGTGTTAATCACAATTATTTTAATAGATTTGCAGTTTCATACATTTAAATTTTATTGTCAGGTGGACAATTATATTTCTCTGAACTTCAACTTAAAGCCCAAAAAACACCAAGCCGGCCGACTAAGTTTTCTCAGTGTGTTCCGCTGGTCCTCATTTTTCGGTTTGGTTGCAGGTTCGATTCCCACGCCGGTTGAAGGTGGGGATTGTGAATGAACAAAAAAGCGTCTGCCAAATGAATAAATAATAATAATAATTTAGGCTTTGATGAAACGGGTTACAGCGACAGACTTTCAAAATAAATCACTTGAGAAGTCAAAAATACCCCTCTAAAATATATTTACTGTCATAAGGACGTGTGATCATAGTTTCGGACATTTAAATTGAGATGTCAAATTAATGTAATGATCTCATTTGCAGCTCAAAACTTCACCCGAAGGCCCTTTTCATTTATTTCTGTAATATGTGTGACTTGCAGTTTAAGTGTTCGTTTTATTATTAACGCCACAATAGTGTCTTTATAGAACGTTTATAACGTATATTATCTTTAAAAAGACTAATAAAAAGTTTTAAATGGACTGCAATACATCTGGCAACTAGAAAAATATGTTTAATTTTGGTGTATAAAAGTTTAAGACCCCCTGTAGTCAATAATTTTAATAATAATAATTTAGCTTCAATATGCAGATATATGAATATGCAAATGAGCCCCGCCTCCCGTCACTCGTTGACAATCGCACGCTTGACGCGATTGGTTACAAGGTGACACGTTTTTGAGAAAAAAGAAAAAACACAGAGCAATGGTGTCACTGATGAATTCGTCTTAATGCATATTAAAAACACCACACAGACATATTAACAACATTAAAAACTTACATTTTTACCACAGGGAGACTTTTAAATAAACATTTAACGATTTATAAGCATTTCACAGATTTCCATGTACACTAATTTTATCGAACTATTCTGCCAGCACACCATAGTTATACAAACAAATTAAATACATGCATTTATTTCCATTCAAAGTGATGGAAAAGATTCCTTATCTAGTGGACATCAGTAATATCACAGTCTTCATCTTTCATTTGAAACGGCTGATAGTTTAGAATTTGCAGTTAGCATCATAAATTCAATAGGGGTCCAACTCATCTTCAGTGTTTGAGCCCCTAATAACAAAATATCACTATCCAGGACGCCATCTCTGAGCTCATTAAAGTAGGTCTATCAATACTGTGTAGATGATTTATGAATCGCAAGTTTTATTGCATCAAGTTTAAGAGCAATAAACGTTCGAATGTGAAATAATTTGTGTGTGAATTGGGCAACACTGATTGTGCTGTGTGTTTGTGAACCGGTTCATATCTTTTAATGAAGTTGACTACACATTTTTGTCACATTAAAGCGCAGCTGCTAAAATGCGATACAGAAAACACTGCTTGCATTTATATTTTATTCTGGGATTAATCTAGGGTGGCAGATGGGGTGGCAATGCTTTTTCTTAGGGTGGCAGTTGCCGCCGCAGTAGATCTGCCTCTGACACTAGGTGCTGTAATTCAGAAAGAGGAGTCCTATTATTAGTCTTAAAGCGATAGTTAACCCAGAAATGAACATTATCCCATGATTTACTCACCCTCAAGCCTTCCTATGTGTATATCTTCTTTCAGACGAAAATAATCAGAGTTATGCTTAAAAATATCCTGACTCTTTCAAGCTTTATAATGGGAGTGAATGGGGTTCAACATGTTGAAGCGCAAAAAAAAGCGCATCCATCCATCATGAAAGTAATCCAAATGACTCCAGGGGGTTAATAAAGGCCTTCTGAAGAGAAGCGATGGCTTTTTGTAAGAAAAATATCCCTATTTAAGACTTAATAACTTAATAACAAGCTTCCGGCAGACGTCCGCACGCATTGATTTATGCAAAAAAAAGTACCTCTGACGCAACGTAGGATGTAAGAGTATCGTAAGTTTAGACGCCTCTCGCGGTTCAAACAAATATGGCTGTGAAACAAACTCAAGCTCATCTTCTCTTATATCAAAATCCTCCGACATTTCTCTTTAAAAATTCTTGTTTTAGACTAATTTGTGACCGGTGTTTTGTTTTGCTCTATCCTCTGCTCTTCCACGTTTGTCAATATGTCATGCATGAGGTCAAAGGTTCTGCTTCCGGAAACTAGTTATTATACTTTATAAACGTTTTATTTTTCAGCAAAAACCCATCGCTTCATTTCAGAAGGCCCCCGTGGAGTCATATGGATTACTTTTATGAAGGATGGATGTGCTTTTTTTGGCTTCAAAATCTTGAGCCCCATTCACTACCATTATAAAGCTCGAAAGAGCCAGGATATATATTTTTTTTGTAATATATCTCTGATTGTGTCTGTCTGAATGAAGATAGTCATATACACCGAGGATGGCTTGAAGGTGAGGAAATCATGGGATAATTTAACTTTTAAACTCCTTTTAGTCGGATTAAATGATGAGTCAAGTCATTTTTAGCCGTTTCATTGTTCCCACCACATTCAAATGTATGAAGCACAACTAAAGTGTATGATTCTGTAGATACTTATGACTATGTTAATGATTTTGCAGTGTAGCATCTTAACTCTTTCCCTCCCAAAGTTTTCTAAAAAAATAAATAAATATAGCATTTAATCATTTTCACAAAACTTTCATAGCCCCCAGAATATTTGGTTGGGTGAATAAGTAAATATATCTGCTTATAAACAGAAAGATCATTCTAGCTCCATGCATTCTTTTTTTATTAACTCTCGAACAATCTTCATAAAAAAACCAGCATTTTAAAGAAAAAAGCTGAGAAAATGTATGTCCAAATCCTGAAAAAAAGTTCAAGACCCCTGGCTTGATTCATTCATCACACGGTAAAAAGGAAAGGTGAAGTCAAGTGCAAACTGACGTAAAGATTGAAGCATTGTAGACATGAGCAAAGGCCTGAAAACAACGACACTCATTGCAGCTTTACACCCACAGCCAGCGTGTCTCTTCTCACATGGCAGAAATGTGTGCCTACCCTTGAGGGAAAACCTCAAATTCTGACAGTTTGTTAATGAACTGTCCGCATTAATATTCATTACCTGACTACAGATGTTAACACAGCCTTGAGTATGTACTAAGACTATGCAAGTATCTCACATTCAAGAAGAAAGCCCCCGTACATCCTATGGAAGAGAGCGTTTCATTTCTTCAGGCACGCTGCATTTGCATTTATTCAGAGCTGTCAGGTTTCAAGTGTCTTGTATCTGAACTAAGGGCCGCTTAATATGTTTTAAGACCCCCTGCGGTGCACGAAACGATCGATGACACGGCGTACGTGACGGCGCCCGGCGCGGGGAGGGGGTTTCATAATGCTTAATGCAGACGCGAATAAATCAATAGGGCCTTTGAGACACAGCCGAGGGACGACAAAACTTGTTTATCAAAGCAAAACCAAGCGTTTTTCCAGCAAAACAAGCACAATGAGCTTAGCGGTAAACATCGTCGAGCGCATGGAACTCATTTCCCAGCGTGGCTGTGATCGGAGAACGATTTCATCAGCCACTGCATCTCACACGTACAAGACTACGGCCGTTCAGCGGCCGGTTACACGTCCTGTAGGATTTTAGGAAGACGCAAACACAAAGTCAGAAAGGTGGAGACACAACTATCTGTGGATCTCTCTTGTTTTCAGACCATGGACACACTGCACGATGTCTTGATGTATCCGTAACGTGGAAATGAAGAAGTAAAGTAAAATGGATTTCCACTCTAATCAAAACACTTTATTTTGATGGTCCCCTTTGCTGACTATAATAACGTCACACCTACATGTCAACGGACTCTCATTAGAGCAGGTTCAGGTTAGTAGAATAAGTTGACATGTATTTGCAAAGTTACTTAGAGTTAACAGAATGTCTAAACAAAAAAACATTTATATAACAAACACAATAAATGTAACAAATGTTTGTTATAGCTTTTGTAGCAAGGGTGCAGCCATCTTGCAATACTAAAACTTGTGACGTTCATGGGGTTGGTTGTGTTTTGCAAGATGTCTCTGGTGTCCCCAGAATGTGTGTGTGAAGTTTCAGCTCAAGATCATTTATTTTCGCTCGTCAAATTCGCCTCTATTTGGGTGTGAGCAAAAACACGCCGTTTTTGTGTGCGTCCCTTTAAATGCAAATGAGCTGCTGCTCCAGAAGAGGGCGGAGCTTTAACAGCTCAACAACAACAAAGCTGGAGAATCTCACGCAGACAAAATGAGGAAAGTGTTCAAACTGATGGAGAGACTCAGGAAGAAGTTTCTGAACGGTTAGTGGATAAATTGATGTAGTTGCTGTGGAGTTGATCAACTCATCACTAGCATGTGTCGTCACGTTCATCTTTTTTCCTCGAATCGACCCTCGTTTGTGAAGCGGTCCGGCGTAAAATGACGGCATCAACAACACTCGACTACAACAACTCTTCCTCTTCTCTAAAGCAGCCCAACATGGCCCCGCCCCCTTTGTTATGTGCTCTCGGGGGCGGGGTTTATGTAAATTTTCGGGTTTGTGATGTCACCAAGCCGGGAAGAAGCTCATTGTAGTTCCTACCAGCCGTTTAAAAAGCGATTTCTGAAAAAGAACATATCTCTCTTTGCATTGAAGTGCTGTAACTTTGCAGATGTGGTTTCAGCTCAAAAAGCAACATTACACACTAACTGAAGTTTAAAAAATGAATCAAGGACCCCTTTAAAGACAGACATTGGAGGACAGACAGTGAAAGATAAAGGCAGAGACAGTGAAAGATGGAAAGCCACAGGGAATCAGAAGACAAAAGAGAGACCGCTATTGCATTGCTCTGGGATGTAAAAATGAGTTTTACTGAGTTAAAGCAAAGGACAAAAGAATCCATTTTCATAAACTGCTGCTAAAACGGAGAACAGTACTGCTTCACTTCCCAACACACATTCACACCCCGCTGCTTCAAGATTTTAATATTTATATCTGGATATACAATATGTTTCCAAAATGACTGAGCCACAACCATTATAAACACCCGTCTGTCATTCCACAACATACAGAGATCAATGCTGATGCGAACCGCAAAATAAATATTTCTGACTCGACGTTTACCAATCAGGACTCCATATGTTGGGTAATCCCCAAACTTTATCCCTAATCCCATCATTTTATTTGCCATCAATTTTTATCCTTTGGATTCCATGCAATAACCAACTTTTCCTTCACTGCCGAAGTTAATTTTGTTTACCTATTTTTTTATCAGGCTTGCAAACAGCACTGAGGCCCTCTATTGGTCAACTACATTGTGACGGATATTATGAGTTTATTTATTTCTAGCAACGATTACAGCAATTAGGCAAAAAAATCAAATACCAGAATCAAAACTATAATAATCTTCATTAATCCAACGGATCCGACCCCGTGATGTCACAGCTGGCAAGATGGCGGCGCCCAATCAAATGGTTACATTTATCGTGTTCGTTATATAAATGTTAGAGTGGAAATCCATTTACTAAACAATGTTATCATGACTGATTGCTTAATTTCCACTTCAAAGTCACAATGAAATCAAAACTTTCCATTCTTATTTTTTATTTAATGTCTATTAATCAATTAATCAATTAATCTATTAATCAATTCCACACAGACAAAATCAAGCCCCGCCCTACATTTGTTCTTGTTCCAGAAGCAGAACGTGTATAGTGTATTGTTGTATATTATAATGCAGTATAATAAAAACAACATATTCAGTGTATATAATTGTGGAAAGAAGCAGGGCAGGGCCGAGAGCCGCGGGAACGGAGCGAAGTCAGACACGAGTGTGCCACACCATCCCACAGAGGAGCTCCGCGAGGTTTTGCAGTTTATGCAGTTTCATTTTGTCGTTTGTTTAATTTATGATTAAATTTTTACGTTAAACGGTTCCCACCTCCTTCTTCCCTGAACTTGAGCATTGCTACAGTGATTATATTTATTAAAACCATAAATGGATGCTGCCTTATTGGGACACTACTTGTCCCTGCAATTTATTCCCACAGTTAAATGCTGTTTCTGATATTTTCTTATTTTTTTTTTAATTTAAATAAATATCTTTCCAAGCTGATATCTACGGAGCTCCACATATGACATGCAAGAAAAAAAATTAATGTAATCGTGCGCACGATTTACTAATTCATTACCTCGATTTATTAAATCATGCACATGTTTTAGTAAATTGAGGGAACGAAATAATAAATTGTGCTCAGATTTTAGTAAATCGAGGGAACAAAATAGTAAATAGCACGCACGTTTTAGTAAATCGATGGTGCGAAATAGTAAATTGTGCGCATGCCTTAGTAAATTGAGGGAACGAATTAGTAAAACTTAAGCATTTTTTAGTAAATCGAGGGAGCGAAATAGTAAATCAAGGGAACGAAATTATAAATTGTCCACATGTTTAAGTAAATCGAGGGAGCAAAACAGTCAATTGTGCGCATGTTTTAGTAAATCGAAGGAATGAAATAGTAAATTGTGCGCACATTTTAGTAAATCGAGGGAGCAAAATAGTAAATTGAGGGAATGAAATAGTAAATTGTGCGCACGTTTTAGTAAATTGAGGGAGCAAAATAGTAAATTGTGCACACGTTTTAGTAAATCGAGGGAACGGAATAGTAAATTGTGTGCACGTTTTAGTAAATTGAGGGAGCAAAATAGTAAATTGAGGGAATGAAATAGTAAATTGTGCACACGTTTTAGTAAATCGAGGGAACGGAATAGTAAATCGTGCGCACATTTTAGTAAATCGAGGAAACGGAATTGTAAATTGAGGGAACGAAATAGTAAATTGAGAGAATGAAATAGTAAATCAAGGGAATGAAATAGTAATTTGTGCGCATGTTTTAGTAAATCGAGGGAACGGAATAGTAAATTGAGGGAATGAAATAGTAAATTGTGTGCATGATTTAGTAAATCGAGGGAACTTACTTACTCACAATTTACTATTTTTTTTTCTGCATGTCATGTCCGGGGCTCCGTAGATATGCAATGGGAAAAGGGAGAAGAACGAGTTTGGAAAAAAGGCGGATTCAAACTCAGGTTGGTCGCATCAAAAGCTAACGTCCCTCATCTTACTCTCCACACTGCTACTGTTATCAGACAGGTTTCTTTTGTTATTTTGTTTGGCTCAATCAGATAATGGTGTTAATGCAAATAGACTCTTCCAACAACAAGTAAGTAGACACTGAAAAAAGATGATATGGGATAATTATGAGTTTTATTTTTTTATTATTATTATTGTTTTCTATTGAAAAAAAAATGATAGGTTCAGGGGAAGGGTTGAGTTAGGTGCTAAACAATATCTACATTATAGTGTCATGAAAACAGAATCATTGTGGCGGTTCAAATTGAACGGGTTAAATTTCACTGGACAAACAAGCGGCTAAACGCACAAATTAAAGCTGAACTCATGTCTGAACTCATCCAAATCACCCCACACAATATATGACAGTCAAGACCATCAGTATTGATAATTTCCTTCCCAGCTTAAAAATGCTGAAAGGCAGATATGTGTGTTCGAATAAGAATAGAGTCTGCTGCAACATTAGATGAACTCCACAAATATACAGCCGTAAAAACACACAGAGGACCGATACTACATACACACGTCTTCTTCTTCTGCTTTTATGTGTCACAGTGGAGATGTAATGAAGTGACTGGTGGCCTCAGAACAGCTCATTCAGACATCGTTAGTAACAGTGAACGCTTGACTTGTGTTTCTCATTATGTTGCTGTGTTTCTTGTTTTACCGTGGCGTGTGATTAATGCACAGGTAGCCGTGAGCACATGTCAGAGCGGCGTTAATAGATGCGTGTGCTGTCTGTGTCGGATGAAATTGCTCCGCTGAAGCAGTTAGCCTTCATCAGCACCTTCAAACTCACCCAGAGACATGCAGGAATAACACCAAACCACAGCGTGCAAAAAAAGTTGCGTAACTTTAAAAAATAAGGCAATCTGTTACAATCAATTTGGTTGGCAGTGTGATGGAAAAGAGATTTGAACACCTCTTTATTAAAAAAAAAAAAACAATCTGTCACAATAACGGCATGTGCGTTGGCATGAACGACACATTTACGCTGATCACACCGAACATTCGTCTTGATCTGAACAGGCCTAAAAAATGACCATAGAACTATACGATATGTTCCTTTATTTAATGCATTAACGATCATCAACTAACAATGAGCTCATACGCAAATATTACACTATTTATCAAGCCATGAAGGGGCGAAGACCCTATTGTTCTCCTAAGGGGTATTTTATTTCATTTGTTTTCTTAACTTACTCAAAAACTTAATCAGAATCTGTGGCCATTAGTGTGGTGTTGGGCTCGACAGCGCCCCCTAGAAAGGAATCTGAAATCACGGATCCATACTAACACAATGTTAGAAACCTGGTACACGTATAGACCTCATCAGGTCGAACAACTTCCGCACTCGCTCCGCCCAACAGGAAGTAGGCTATTAAGGATTGTGGGCTCTGGAATTTGATAAACTCAAAATTCCTACGGGATTCATCCGATCACCTCCAAACATAGAGTCAAGATATTAAAGCGTTAGTTCACCCCAAAAATTAAACTTCAGTCATTAATTCGTCTCCCTCATGTGGTTCTACACCCGTAAGACCTTCATCATCTTCAGAACACAAATGAAGATATTTTTGATGACATCCGATGGTTCAGTGAGTCTCTATTGACAGCAAGATACTAAAACATATTTAAAACAGGTCATGTGACTACAGTGGATCAACATTAATATTATAAAGCGTCGAGAATACTTTTTGTGCGCCAAAAAAACAAAATAACGACTTTATTCAACAATATCTAGTGATGGACGATTTCAGAACACTGCTTACTCAAGACACACAGCAACACAGCTAAAAGTATTCCTAATACGTTGTCCCTTTCAGTGTAAGTAGCTACTTTTACCTGTGGAGACGTGCCTTCACAAGCACTTGTAAGAGCTGTGATTGTTGAGGAGGCGCGACACGCAAAAGGTGCGCTATTTTTCAACTCTGCTAGGAAGCTACACACTTCACCATTAAAACAAGCTACCAGTAAAATCTGCATGCTCACATCAGGATTAAATACATATGAACTACATGACAGCCTCAACTAATCGACCCCTTTAGAAGGCTTATCACGGAGACAGTTGGCCTGATGGCGTGCAGCTGATCCGTATCTTCCTATAGGGCAGCCGCAGAGACGGATGGGCCTCATGACTCTAAACAATAGGGCTCCAGTGGAGCGTTTGACATGCGATAAGAGCAGATATTATCAGCAGACGCCCTGTTTCCCCAAAAGAGCACAGAGTCGCAGTGATGCTACATTCACGCGGCTCCTGAGCTCATGGAGGTGCCGTCATTTGCGTTCAGACTCAGAGCCCTTTGCATTTCTTGATCTGTGTGCCAGTCCTCACAATCCTCATATAATGAAGACCATTTAAGGAAAAGACAACGAGTCTGTTTCAAAACCCAGCGAGCTGTGTCGCCGACTGCAGAGGCAGCATCCTAACTCACACCACAGTTTCAACACCCATACGGAAATGCAATATGCTGTATGTTTTCACTCTATATGAGCATATATTTGATATATGGATATTTCATATATTATATATGTTTATGTCTTATACATACATAAACATATATATTATATGGGATAAATTTATATGGCAATATATGGAATTGTTCCAATTTCTAATAGGTTTCATATATGGCTGTACATATGCATACATAAATGTTTTCACTCTATATGAGCATATATTTGAGCATATATATATATAAAATGTCAAAATATGTACTACACATACATAAACATATATTTAATAGGAAAAAATGGATGTCAATATATGGGATTGTTCCAATTTCTAATAGATTTCCTATATGGCTGTGCATATGGTTACACTCAATATAAGCGTATATATCATATGGATATTTCATATGACAATTATGTCAATGTGTATTGAATATACATAAACATATATATTATAAGGGATACGTTTATATGTCAATATATATATTATATGGGATACATTTATATGTCAATATATGGAATTGTTCCAATTTCTATTAGGTTCAATATATAGATGTGCATATATATTTATGGTTTTTACTCTATATGAGCATATTAGGATAATTCATATATGAGACATATCTCAAAATATATATTTATATGGGATAAAATTATGTCAATTGTTCCAATTTCTAATAGGTTTCATATGTGGCTGTACATATGCATACATAAATGTTTTCACTCTATATGAACATATATTTGATTGAAATGGATATTATAATGATATAATGTCAAATATATATGATATAATGTCAAAATATGTATATATATATATATATATACATTTATATGGGATAAATGTATTTGTCACTATATGGAATTGTTCCAATTTATAATGGGTTTAATATATAAATGTGCATATATGTGTATTTATGTTTTTACTCTATATGAGCATATTAGGATCCTTATGAGACATATGTCAAAATATATATTTATATGGGATACAATTATGTCAATATATGGAATTGTTCCAATTTCTAATAGGTTTCATATATGGCTGTGCATATGGTTACACTCAAAATAACCGTATATATCATATGGATATTTCATATGACAATTATGTCGATATGTATTGAACATACATAAACATTTATATTATATGGGATACGTTTATATGTCAATATATGGAACTGTTCCAATTTCGAATAGGTTTCATATATGGCTGTGCATATGGTTACACTCAAAATAACCGTATATATCATATGGATATTTCATATGACAATTACGTCGATATGTATTGAACATACATAAACATATATATTATATGGGATACATTTACATGTCAATATATGGAATTGTTCCAATTTCTATTAGGTTCAATATATAGATATGCATATATATTTATGGTTTTTACTCTATTTGAGCATATTAGGATACTTCATATATGAGACATATATGTCGAAATATGTACTATACATACATAAACACATTTATAAGGGATAAATGTATTTGTCAATATTTGGAATTGTTCCAATTTATAATGGGTTTAATATATAAATGTGCATATAAGTGTGTTTATGTTTTTACTCTATATGAGCATATTAGGATATTTCATATATGAGGCATATATGTCAATACATATATTTATATGGGATAAAATTATATGTCAATACATGGAATTGTTCCAATTGAAATAATTATGTTTCATATATGTTTTTACTTCATATGAGCACATATTCCATATATTGATATTTGTACATATATTACATTTCCGTACATGTGAAGCAAGCGACAGACTCCTCTCGATAACATACAGATAATAAACATACAAATACATAGTACACATAAATACCAGGTACAACAGTATATCTTTAATTCAGCTGAATTCATTTGTTCAGCACTTCTTGGTTGTGAAATAATTTCATGGAGCTTACAATGCATTCTCGAATTTCCTTCCCTGTGAATGTTCGATGCTGTCTGGACAGCCTTCACATCCGAATGCCTTAAATGTCATCTCAGTAGAGAGCTCAGCAGGTTTGGAAGAGATTACACGTGTATTACAGTATTCTGTGGACATTAACATGCACAGTATAGTTATCATAAGCACTTCAAAAAACTGTAAATAATACTAGATATCCATTGGTGTAATTAAAGTGGTGCTTTTTATGTGTTCTTGCTCAGAAAATGCAGTTATTTTACATTTGTTTACTTCATTTCTGTACCTAAGCACTGTTTATTTCATATAAATATTTGTTTTGTTGTATTTACGTAGGCTTTCTGAATGTTAAATGGCGTTTTTGAACTTTGTTGATTTAAAACATGATCAAAATACTATCTATTTTAATGATTTCAAACAAGGGAGCAAGTGACAAATATCGGCATCGGTCAATAATTGTTTGTTAAAATCGGTATCTGTATCGACTCCAAAAAAATCCCCAATAGCATCTCATGGTAAAAGTATTCCAAACAAATTCTAAATGTGCAAATGTAAAGTCGTCTTCATCACTTCAGTAAAGAGTGAATACACACAGTACAAACTCATCTTTGATAAGTTTAAACATTTTTTTCCTCTGCAAATAATTTCTTCATGCCTTAAAAATACGTTGAATGTAACTCTACACCCTTGCCTCATTTAGTATACGTGGAACCATGAATATGTAAATATGTTTGAACCAGAAACTGATTGAGAAGACGTGAATTACACAGACTCGTCTACAAGTCCATGAATCAGAACGCTCTCTACAACCATAAACCAGATGATCTTTGGCTTGACTACATTATCAAACAGCTAATAATGATACACAAACCGTGTTTCTTCATCTCCGAGTCAGTCAGAATCAGCATCCATAGAAACGCTGTGAACGCCAGCATCAGTCCGAGTTTCTGACCCAGAGCTGTGGTCACCTCAGTCAACATCTGGCCGTCCGACAGCAAACAGCTGCTCCGCTCGCTCGTACCGCATCGCGTGTGGCGGCGAGGGTCATGCAGACGGAGATAAAACATCTCTGTTACTCTCAGCACATCTCTCCGTCAGCTAGCATGAAAGGAAGGCCTTCTGCTGTATATCTCAATAAAAGTGAAGTTTAAAACTAAAACGATCTGCCTAAAATAGCGATACTTAAAACAAAACGCAAGCACAAACCTCCTTATGTTAATGTTCAAGAAGGATTAAAAAAAAAGCCTCATCTTTTGCTTCTGTAATCAATTACTGTTACATTTCCTCATTTAGCAGACACTTTTTCCTAAAGAAGCTCGGATAAACAAATGAGGAACATCACCAGCATTTTGCCATTAGACTCAACAATATTCACAGCGCACGACGCCAAGAAACACGGATGAGGAGAGCGGAGTGAAATGTAGAAGAGAAGAGGAAGATCTTTTTGTTTCAAGTCAATAAGCCCATCTTCTGCTGAATTTATAATGTATCAGTCATTTTCAAGACCTTTCACCTTATTATTGCTATATTTACTATTTACATCCCACACAATTCTTGTGTCCTCTTGGAAATGTAGAAACAACTCCCAGATGTCCCTCATAACGCTACAAACCAACACTACTCTCTTAGAAAAAAAAAGGTGCAATGATATATTGTTTTAGAATCGATATCGTGATGTGCGCATCACAGGACATAGAGCGACACCACAGTTCAAAATGCATGTAATTCTCAAATTAATAGCAAAGTTTGACCATCATACAATGAAAGTTTATCATTTGAGCATGTTTTAGTTCCTGGAATTTTACATTCAAGCAATTTTAAAGGGGACCTAAAATGCGCCTTTCACAAGATGTAATCTCTAGAATGCGTCTGAAGTTTCAGCTCATTTATTATCGCTTGTCAAATTCGCCTCTATTTGGGTGTGAGCAAAAACAATGCAAATGCAAATGAGCTGCTGCTCCAGAAGAGGGCGGAGCTTTAACAGCTCAACAACAACAAAGCTGGAGAATCTCACGCAGACAAAATGAGTGTTCAAACTGATGGAGAGACTCAGGAAGAAGTTCCAACTTTTAGACGGTTAGTGGATAAATTGATGTAGTTGCTGTGGAGTTCAGTGGGACTCTATATAGGGTCTTGACTCAATTTTAAAGAACCCAATATGGGTATAATGTATTAAATGTTTGCAATGTTAGCGGATTGTGTGTCTCTGTGACTGCAGCTCGGCTTCTAAAGGGAATGTAGATTTCTAAAGGACAATATCCAAATCTATTTTCCAGGAGATAAGAGCTCCTTTCCATCGTCACACTAGTCGACTCTCGAGGACTTTTAGAAATTAGAGAGACAGACCTGACCTCTCCGACTGTATCTTCCCCGCCTTTCTTCCGTTGTTGTGGTCCGTCACTGAGCTCAGCACAACAAATGGTGCCAATGACACATAAAGTTTGCACCTTTCCAGAGAGGCATCATTAAAGCAAACAGCGTGGAGTGAAATGCACAGAATCTCGTGATGCACGTGCCAAACACGAGCCCTGGAACAGCTATAAATATCAGTTATCACACAAAGAGAGACGTGACACACACGGCTGCACGGGTATCATCGCAGACAAATGGCTTCCATCAAACGCACGGCTCTTTATTTTCCTCGCACATCTGCCGGCAGGAAAGAAAAGCTCGAGAGTGGCCAGTGCGGCACAAATGTGGATATAGAGCTTTTATTGGAACAAAACCAAGTTCTAACACACCTGTGCTTCTCCGTCACTTGACTTCAGGAATATTTGTAAGGCCAATCACATGAGCCGTACATATCATGTGACTAATGACTGAAAAAGAAGTGTGCTTAATTGTACCGAATGTGCAAATACTTGCAGATAATATATAATATACTTAAGTACACTTTTAAAAACAGCACTTGAACATACATAAACATATATATTATATGGGATGAATTTATATGGCAATATATGGAATTGTTCCAATTTCTAATAGGTTTCATATATGGCTGTACATATGCATACATAAATCTTTTCACTCTATATGAGCATATATTTGATTGAAATGGATATTTCATATATATATATAGATAGATATATATAATATATACCAAAATATATCAAAATATGTACTACACATACATAAACATATAGAATTAATAGGAAAAAATGCATGTCAATATATGGAATTGTTCCAATTTCTAATAGGTTCAATATATAGATGTGCATATATATTTATGTTTTTACTCTAAATGAGCATATTAGGATCCTTCATATATGAGACATATGTCAAAATATATATTTATATGGGATACAATTATGTCAATATATGGAATTGTTCCAATTTCGAATAGGTTTCATATATGGCTGTGCATATGGTTACACTCAAAATAAGCGTATATGTCATATGGATATTTCATATGACAATTATGTCAATATGTATTGAACATACATAAACATATATATTATATGGGATACATTTATATGTCAACATATGGAATTGTTCCAATTTCTATTAGGTTCAATATATAGATTTGCATATATATTTATGGTTTTTACTCTATATGAGCATATTAGGATCCTTCATATATGAGACATATGTCAAAATATATATTTATATGGGATACAATTATGTCAATATATGGAATTGTTCCAATTTCTAATAGGTTTCATATGTGGCTGTGCATATGGTTACACTCAAAATAAGCGTATATATCATATGGCTATTTCATATGACAATTATGTCAATGTGTATTGAACATACATAAACATATATATTATATGGGATACATTTACATGTCAATATATGGAATTGTTCCAATTTCTATTAGTTCAATATATAGATGTGCATATGTCAAATTCTTATTTTTTTTACTTTTGTCATGCATTTAAAAAAGTACACTAATTTATATGTGTCGACTAACATACTAAAACACGTGTGTTATTTGTTATTATATTAAAGTTAAATGTACTAAATTGCAAAATCATTGCAAATGTGAACTACAAATATCACATGAGGCACAAACTTTATGTTTTAGTTGACCACAAACGCTTGTCAGGACATTCATTAGTATATTTCAAAGACAATAAATTGCATGTAAAGATGTACTTAAGTGGGTCTTATTTTCAGTTGCAACTATAATACATATTGATGTAATTGTAAATAACACACGGTCTCCAAACACACAATAAGCGTGTCTCTTTTTCCCACAATAAGCTCTCTTTTTAAAAGTGAACTTCTGTGATGCCCCTTGAATCGCCACATGAAGTTGAGCTTGTGTATCCAGAAGCGTTTGCATTCTCACAATTGCATCAAGAGCACAGGAAGCTTTAACAGCTGTAAGAACACGACTGTAATGGCTGCGAGTTCTCCTCTGATCTGGCGTTCTTAGCGGCGTCTTTGCTCATATGCCTCAGAATAAAATAACCCTGGATTAGAGAGGAAGTCAGTGTGTCTCAGCGGGGATTCGTGCTCCACAGCATGAGGGTCTGTAAGCCCTCCCGCAAATCCAGCCGTGTCTCCCTCAGCTAGTGGGTGGCGTCTGCGTATCCCAGAATTCTTCTTTGAACTACAACCCAGCACATACATACGCTACAAACAAGTCTTACAGAACTTACGGTTTAGATCAAATCTTGAAAAAGCATTTTGATTTGAGCAGAAGTGATCGTTCTGCTTTGTGTTCAACACTGGCTCATTGTAAAATCATGCGAAATCACACCTGTACATAGAGGTAGTAAAACTTTTCACTCAAATTATGATTACAGAGGCACATTTTCAATTAATAAAGATTGCTATGCTATGAGCTCAGAACACTTTTACCACGGTGCATGATTTTACATTTTGACGTCTGCATCGCATAAGCAGCTGTACGGATGTACGGTCACGCCAGGCGCGACGCAAGTGTCTTTTGCTAGTTTCAGCGTGATGCAGTTATCATGATCACGTCCAGCGTCACGTTGTTTAAATGGCAAAAGCACTCGCGTCCATCTGTTCGGCCAGGGGCGTGCTGGTCTGAAAACGTGGTGTGTTCAGTTGCATTGTTGGCGTGTTGCTATTTTAAGGAACTGAAAACGACTGTGACATTGACCAACAAAAACCTGCTCTAAAGTCAATAGCGCTGTATTTTATTGTGTGTTAGTTATATGTGCCTATAAGCGGGTGCAGAACGCTTGTTACACACACACAGGGACACACAGTGGTACACAATAATGCCAAATATTAAAAATAAAATGATTATTATTGTGTACATGAAGATAAAAATGCCTACATGTCATAATAATCATTCCATGTGTAAGAATTGACCCTTCTCAAAGCCCCGCCCCCTTTAGTTACTGTTGCTATGTCCGCTCTCACGCCACACATCATGTTCTCACGCAGTGAAAAATACATCCTGGAGCAAAGAGGACACTGACAACATATGAAACAGTTTCATATTTAAAATATTGTAATTTTTTAAAGAAGTTTAATCAATAAATAGCGTCTAGTGTGTGTTTAATGTGTGGTGACAGATCGCTGTAGCTCCTCGTGAAGCGATCATCTCTTCATACTAGTTCATTTATAGCATCAAATAAACATGAATGAACATCAGAAGGAATGTTGTTTCAAGACGTGATTCAAGTTCACCAACGTTAATCTACTAACTCCCCTGACCGCTTTGAGGGACAAAATGGCGGATTCGGGGTTCTGATTGGTCAGATCGCCTGTCAATCAAACTGGGTCAATTGCTTATTTGCAGTTATGATGAATGAAATTGGCTAATTATTTGACCAATCATGGCAATACACACATGTATTTAAACTGACTCGTCAGATTGAGGGTGTCTAAATCCCTCCATTTAAATATCAATCCGTCATGGAGCAAGCTCAACTGTCTTTTAAAGGAAATGTGAGATGAGACTCTGATTGGTTTGTCGCACGTTATGCCCAAAACACTTTAATTCATTAGTACGACCCTTTTGGACCATGCACCGGGAGTGCTGACCATTTTTTCCAACGTTAATTCAGTATTCAGACATGCCCTAAGTGCGCCATGAGCTTCAGACCGTGAGCTTTAGACCGTTAAAACAGGGCCTTATATGTCTGGCTTTTCTGATATTGCTCAGTAGCTCACCTGATACAGAGCTGGACTTGTGATGTGAAGTGCTCGGGTTGTGTAAAATACAATAAAACAGCTCAAACACTTGTAGTAGCAGCTAAAATGGCATGGTTGTTGCATTTATCTCGTGTTTGCTTTTGTTCAGATTCACACTCAACTGTTTTGTATAAAACTGGATGCATTTAGTACCATACACTGGACATTTCACTCTAAGAGTGTCAGGAAAATGTGCAAGAAGCAATGTAACATAATTTCGCAGAAATGTCATCACAGACATGTTTTTCCAATGAGTTGCTTGTGTTAAATTAAAAACGACTAAACTTGCAAGTGGATAATACACATAAAAAAGTGAATTTGGACTATGTCATTAAACAATGTTAGTGTGAGCAATAATTTTCTGTTGAAAAATGACTAATTGCATTAATCTGTCATATTTCAAGTCTCATCATCAAGCCACAGCAAAAAAAAAAATGCTCTCATTATTCAGATCCTGGAAAGAAACTGAGGAGGACTCTAGACAATTCTGAGGCAGTGCTGAGTCTCAGACGGCCGGTCTGCACCTCAGGATGTTCTCTCCACTGCAGAGAGCAATCTATCTTGAGCTAATAGACCGTGTCCATTTATTTCACACTCCAAAATCACAGAAGTGAAGCTCTCCAGATCACCTTAGATGTGCACTTTATCCAGTAAAACATCCATAGGCAACATCACTAAACAAGCGCATCAATAGTATTGAGCTTCTCACAACAGTTCTGGAAAACTCGACTGCAATGTAAGATGCGGTCACGTTTTATATTAGGTGTCTTTAACTTCTATGTACTTAAAAGTAATAACTGTTAGATTTGTTGCAGGTATTTTTTTAAATTTAAGTATAGTATAGTCGTTAAAGCGCTTAATATACCGAAGATGCTTCCTATAGCCCACAACCAGCCCAAACCTTTATTTACAGCTCGCTTTATTTACCAATTGCAAAAATAAGGGATTATTCAAGATTGCCTTAATGTGCCTTTTTCACTCTTTCACTCATGATCTAAATGAACATTCGCTCTTTAGATGTAAAGAGAAAATATGAAGAGGAAAAAACCCATATTATCCAGCTAAATCCCTCCTTGGGACAAATATTTAAAATATTTATACTGCCATGAGAAATTACATGAATGAATCATGTGAGATAGCCTGTCCAAAAAATCTCCATATATTTCTGTCCCTGACTAAATAATATTGAGATATGATATCAATTATTAATGAGCATAATTAAGCGTCGTACATTGGTTCTGGTAATGAATGGAATGGGACCCGTCTGAATAAATCCGCCATGATGACCTGACTCTGTTCAAGCAAGAGGATGAGGTCTCTGTGAGAGGAACGAGCCGTACATGCATCGGACACAAAGGAAACTGACTGCGTTGATAACAGAAGCTATAATAAACTAAACATAATGCATTACGAGAAAACAATTTGTGAGTTTGTGAATGTAAAAACTGGGCTGTGCTTTAAATCTGAGAATGGCATCATGAATTCAATGTTCCTGAGGTTTATACAGCATATGAAAGCTGAATACATATTATAAATATTTGGCTGAGATACAACTATTTGAATATCTGGAATCTGAGTGTGCAAAACAAATTTAAATATTGAGAAATTTGCCTTTAAAATTGTCCAAATGAAGTACTTGGCAAAGCATATTATTTACAAAAAATCATTTTTGATATATTTATGGTAGGAAATTTACAAAATATCTTCATTGAACATGATATTTACTTAATATCCTAATGATTTGTGGAATAAAAGACAAAAATAATTTTGACCCATACAATGTATTGTTGGGTATTGCTATAAATATACCTGTACGACTTATGACTGGTTTTGTGGTCCAGGGTCACACATGGTCTGTTGAAGCTGGTTTTCTGTTGCATATTGCACTAGGTTTGTCAAAAGTACTTCAGTAACAAGTTGGTAAATGAGATGTTACCGGTACCGGAAGTTGAGAGTATCGGGAATATTCGGTACTCGCTGACAGCCACTTCCTTTTCTGTAAAGAGCGTCAAAGGTTTCCCTTTGCAACATGTTTTTGAAGAGTTGATCATTGTAGCCAATCAGAGGTGAACTTCATATCTATCAGATAGACAACCATTTGTTAGGTTAGGTAAGAATAGATCTCGTACCGTCACTATTTCCCATGGTGTACCCCAAGGTTCTGTACTTGGTCCCCTTTTATTTCTCATTTATGTGCTGCCACTGGGTCAGATCATCAGATGTTATGGTCTCAATTTCATAGTTACACTGATGATGTTCAAATTTATTGTACGTTTAAACCCAGCTCAGCTTGTCCACCCCTTTCTGTTATTTCTTGTCTTCAAGAACCTAAAACATGGATGTCTGATAACGTTTTACAACTTAATGCTGACAAAACTGAAATACTGCTGGTTGGCTCTAAATCACAGAGTTTCCCCCGGCATTTCCATTGATAACATGGCCAGTCCTGTTCCTGGAGATCAACCTACCTGCAGAGTTCAGATCCAATCATGATCCAACACACCTGTCTGTGATTATCAAGTGCTCCTGAAGATCTGAATTCAGTTGAGTTTGATTAGGGTTGGAGCCGAACTTTGCAGGAAGGTAGATCTCCAGGAACAGGATTGGGCTCCCTGCACTATATATCACATAAACGTCATTGAGCACGTCATTCAAATCTGATTTCAGAATCTGAAGGTTCTGTTTATATGAACCTGAAACTTTGCGATCTGATTCACAGATTCAGTTACATGCATTTGTTCAGAGCCAAGAAAACGCCACTGCGATAATGTCACCAGAGCTATTTCAAGCATAATTGCTGTTTGGGTCTTGATGATGTATCTAAAAAGAAAGCTGACATTTGTGTCAGAAGAGCGTTTTTAATTAATATTTAGTAAATATTCAGTCTCCTCACTCACAAAAATGACCTATTTTGGATTCAATACGTTGATTTTTGCCAAGAGGTGACACGTTTGCATCCCTGCATTTCAGTTCTTCCACATCATCTAATGAGACTCACCAAGTTCACCACAGGGACATTTTAAGTACAGTTAAGCTCTTGCATTTTGCAGCCTGTATAAACACAGAAAACTTGCAGAGGGAAATCCAGCGTTGTGTTCACCCTGCTTCTCCGCTGCAGACAGACAGGACGAATGTGCTAACTCTGCCATTAAAATACTCACAGACACCGCCATTAATATTTGATACTGCACTAAATTATTGTTACGCAGCCAAATGGCGAGTGTGTGTGTGTGTGTACTGGTTTGACTTGTGAGGGCCAAATGTCCTCACTTATATAGTGAAATATTAAGACAACCAACAAATGAGGACATTTTTACATTTTTACATTGGTCCTAAAAGGCTAGTAGATTGGTCACATGTTTTTATTTAAATCTAGTGTTTTGTATATGTTTCTGTGATTGGTAGGTTAGGCCATAGAATATCATTAACCTGATATAACATCGATGGAAATCTACACAACCTCATCACTAATATAGTGAAACAAACGTGACAGAGGAGATTTCAATAATGACAACTTTTGGAATAAAATGAAACAGCATTTTGATGTGAATTGAATGTAGATAGGCTGAAACATACACATAAACACAGATTTAGGCAGGTGGTGCTGGGGAAGAAGAGGGGAAAATTCTAGGAAATTCTAGGAAAATTCTCAAAGCGAGAGTTTAGACTAACTTCTAAAGTTACTCAATTAGTTACAAGGCTTGGGCTCAACTCTTAAACGGTCATCTTGACATTTGAATCTCTGCCGGAAGAAAGTAGTTCTGCACAAAAGAGGGTTTTTAAAGACACTCCATTGATGTTACTTTATTTATTTCCACATATGTGCCATCGAACAGTTATATGAAAGCATTAACACTTTCATCATCATGTAATATATCTCTATGCCTGTGGTTAGGCCGCATTTACAACTTAAAAAAATCTTTTTTACAGTGATAGTTTCTTAGCTAGTGATGAGGGAGCAAACAATTCACAACGCACAAGAAAAACGACTGAGAAATGACTGCCATAGAGTTCAATCGACCAGAGACTGAACCGTCTGTCTGATACCTGCTTTCACTTCCTCCGTCAATGTCCTTATCCAATGACACAACTAATTCATTCTGCTGACCCACTTCTGAAACTTTAACTGATGAGATAGGGTGAGACCTCCTCTCAGGGGTCTATACGATCCTGCCCACTATTACACATGATATTTGCACAAATTGCCCAGTTTGTGTTTGAATATGAAGTACATTTTTAACAAAGGTATTTCCCAGGGGCCTCAAACACCAGATGAGTGTTTCTTCACACTGATTTCCTTTCCTCCGATCTGAGGGCTCCACTAGGAACTCCCTGTCAGTCTTTAAACATATATGAGGGATGTACTTCACCAAACAGGTGAGTAGGTGTAGGTGAATGTGATTATAAATAGAGATGTGCTCCTGTCAAATGAGTCATAAAACATGTTGGTATAAAATGACTATAGCAGACGCTGCAATCCAATGTCAATAAAAGACATTCTATGTCAGTGATGGGAATCATTTCATGAAACCAGTGGCTTTTCCATTAGGACATTCAATCTCTAGAAATCCTTACAAATATTTTTCTTGTTTCATTAATAATAGAAGAATTAATTTCTTTAAAATAAATCAATGTAAAGTAGTGTACACTTAATTCAAGATAAAGTCCGTGTGACTTATGAATCATGTAAAATCTCTCTCCATTACACAATTCATAGTGCCGTGTCATGAGAGAACCAATGGTAATTCGTCATCAGTGATGTGAAACCTGATGGAATCCTGTTGTGGAGTCAAATGACATTTGATGATATCTTTATGGTATTTTTTGAAACTTCATGGTGAATATGTTGCCAATTGAAAATATTCTTTTTTGAGTTCGATATAAGAAATAACAGCTCACAGATCATAAACAATGAGGTGAACTATTTCTTTAAATGGTATCCTGTCCATCCGATAAACAGTGGTCAGGTCTTGAAGCACAATTCCAGAACATTTAGAAGGTAAAGTTAACAACCCAGAAACCACCACAAGTATCTAAAACAAGCCCAGATGTATGCTATATCTGCCCACTCAATCCAATTACGAGGAAAGAGAGCGAGAGAGTTGGTTCACCTGAGCCAGATTCACATTGGTTCATAAATAATTCATCGTTATAATACTAGCGACAAAACAGCCCAAACTGTGTTCACGTCTCTGTTGTTATTTTTGTTTCACTGACTGCACAAACTCTCAAATGTACCAGTAAGGTTTGTTCACACACTCGTCCCTGCTCCATGTGCTACATCATTTTGAATTGTTGCGGTGTAAACATGAGCAAGACGAGCATTTTTAAAATCACTATGAAATCAAAATTAACTTTTTATGGACTATTGCAATAATTGAAGAGCTCAGATGCAAAAGTCCGTCTGACATGCTTTCTTTAAAATGAGAAAGTTCACTCTAATGTTTAGGTTCAGTAATTTCATTTTAATGTCAATAAAAAGGTTACTAGTCAGTTATTTAATGCCTTATTGTCAAAAATGTCACTTTAGCCAATTCATTTGTTTTTAATCAATTTGACTGACTTTTGCAAACATCCCCAGACCATCACACTACCATCACCATATTTTAATGTTGGTATGATGTTCTTTTCCTGAAATGCTGTTACTTTTACGCCAGATGTAATGGGACACACACCTTCTAAAAAGTTCAACTTTTGTCTCATCAGTCCACAGAGTATTTTCCCAAAAGTCTTGGGAATCATCAAGATGTTTTCTGGCAAAAATGAGACGAGCCTTAATGTTGTTTTTGCTCAGCAGTGGTTTTCGTCTTGAACTCTGCCATGCAGGCCATTTTTGCCCAGTCTCTTTCTCATGGTAGAGTCATGAACACTGACCTTAACTGAGGCAAGCGAAGCATGATGTCTAGCTTTTGAAGATTTTTTGGTCTACTTCACTTTGTTTTTCACACCACTGTATATGATGACCTTATCAATACGTTCCCTCAATATAATTATCTAATTTTTGACGGAGGTGTCGTTTAGCAGCTTTTGCATCTGAACTCTTCATTAATTATGAATGATTCTCATCCCTCCCCTGATGACGTGTTTATTGCAGTGAGGGCAGAGCAACCTGTCACTCACATGAGATCCACCAATAGCAAACCACAACCATCCAATCAAGTCCACACGGACAAAATCAAGCCCCGCCCTACATTTGTTCTTGTTCCAGAAGCAGGTTCACTCAGATATACTGTACATCACAATAGGGCTCACAAGACTTTAATTATTGCCAACGCTTTTTATTCAAGCTGTTTACATTGACGCAGTAACAATAAAACAAAACAGTAACGCCCCTTACACCCTTATAGAGAGCACAATTTCTGCTCATGTGTCAGACATTTTGTAGTGGTGTACGAAAACACATTACCTAGTGCACAGACTCAATCCCATTATACACGACAATAAGAACGAGAAAATACCCATAAGGCACTGCTAGGGTTTTGTCGATTGATGTCCTTCCATGAACACAATGGCCAACTTATTCTGCCTAATAAAACGCTGGAACTGAATATGCATAATGGTGCAGTCCTAAAGCTGCAAATGAAGATGCTGGTAATTGCCTGTCAAATACAGAAATGAACAAAGTGACACAATGAAAGGCGGGCTGTTCTGTCGCGTGTGCATCTGGGCAATGCGCTCAGCTACTCAATTTGCATTTCAGTGAGGTGTAAGAAGACAGCCATGAAACCCTGTAATAACACAAATATATGCTGGATGTCTTCAAGGAGATATAATGAGGCTCATTCCATATAGACATATAAGTAACAAGACAATAACTTTTTCCATTATTCCACTGTCTATATAGCACATCTCTGACATGCTGTCGTTTTGACTCAGGGTAGATAAATGAACGGGAAGCATTTTTGAGAAACTGAATATTGCTTCAGATCAGCCTCACCAATCACCAGTCATTATCCACTTGTAATGTTCTCCTCCACTGTAGCGCTCAAATCTCAAATCTCTTCTGCATATTCACATATAACATCAGGATGTAAAAAGGTTACAGTAAAAGAAGACCCAGACTACTATGGAAACTCAAAATTCAAGAGATATTCAGAACGCAAACACTTTGTCATGTATTGAGACTAGGGTTGCAAAGGGGCGAAAAGTTTCCGGTAAATTTCCAGAAACTTAATGTGGGGAATTTTGGAAATATTCCAATTTGGAAACTTAACAGGAATTAATTTATGGCAGTTAATAGGAAATTTATATCAATTTCTATATAAATTTTCTATTATACAGACATAAATATAAACATTTTCATTTTGTCATAATAACATGAAATAACACATTTCTTTTTTTGCATTCAATTAATTCTAATTTATTAAATATGTAAAATAAATATATTTTAATTGCAGCAATTATGTGTGTCATTTATTTCAGTGTCACATGATCCTTCAGAAATCATTCTAATATTCTGAGTTTATACTCAGTTATTATCAATGTTGAAAACAGTTGTGCTGCTTAACATTTTTGGTTAAAAAAAAAAATACTGACCCCCAAATTTTGAACAGTAGTGTATATGGTTAAAAAGATTTCTATTTTAAATAAATACTGTTCTTTAACTTTTTATTCGTCAAAGAAAATCTGGTTGTTTTAACCAAGATTATGCTGCAAGATTTGCTAATTCCCTGCTTATTCCTGTTAATTCCCATATATTCCCGTTAATTCCCATATATTCCTGTTAATTCCCATGGAAAATTTCCAGCCTTGAAAATTTCTGGAATTTTGCAACCCTATAGTTGAAACACAAAGGTTGAGGATCCAAAGACAGTATTTATTAGAAGGGTGAGCCACAAAACAGGCAAGTTCATAAAACACAGGCAAACATTCCCAACAGATACCAGGACGGGAACTCAGACAGGGTAAACCAAGAAACAGGGCAAATCCAGAGAACAGGCAAAGGCTCAAAACCAGGGAAACAGATAAATAATGGAGCGCTCCGAAATGCAGTGATAACACATACAAGACTTTGCAGAGAATAACAGAATGAACCAGGCTTATATAGGGTGAGCTAAACAGGCTAATGAGAGACAGCTGAAAACAATGAGTGCTGATGTGTCTGGGCAAAGGATTATGGGTAATGTAGTCCTTGATGGAATGCCAACAGTCTGAGGTGGATTGCCCTCTGGTGGCTATCAAGGGCAATCCAGCTGGTGATCATGACACACTTAAACTATGAACACAAACCTGTTATTGTTGATGAAATGAAACCCTTTGTTGACAAGAAGATAGAACTGAGTGTCAAAAAAATGAAACGATAAATATCATATTCTGAATAATATGACCAAGTGGAAGCCTGTATAAAGCAAAAAGAAGAGGACCTAAAATAGAGCCCTGCAGAACACCAAAGGAGATGTGGGCATGAGATGAAAAACAGTTAACAGAAAAGCTTCTATCCTTGAGGTAAGATGCAAACCACTCCAGCACAGATCCCTGAAACACAGCTACATGATCAAGTCTTTGAAAAAGGATGTCATGATATACTGTGTCAAATGTCAAGCAGGACTAAAATACAACAAGAACCATAATCAAGAGAAAGTCAAATATCAATGGTGACCTTTAAAAAAGCCAATTCAGTGCTGTGAAGTTCTCTAAAACCGGACTGGATTGTGTCAAAAAGTACTTTTGAAATGAAGGATAATTTGGAAATAGGTCTGTAGACATTCAGATCGTGCTGATCGAGATAATGCTTTTTTAACAACGGCTGGACTATGGCACGTTTAAAGTAGTTCCTTATTTGTTCATTGCTTTTGTCTGACAAAATGTAGTTGTTTACTTACAAGTTTTAATATTAAGAGTTAATTTTGGGACTGCCACTCCCATCACAAAGAATAACCATCATCATCATCGGCTCCTCCTTCACAAGTCTCTTGTGTGCACCACTCTTCACCAGAATAGTAACCAACACGGACATATCATGCATAAATGAAGGAATTAATAAATAAGTGAAAACAAAACAACCTTTTAATGAAGCTATTATACTTAAAAGACAGCAATGGCTTGGTGTTGCTGCGCTCGGTATTGATAAGATGTCAGATATGTGCAGGCATTGCACTCACGCTGTTTACTGAGTCATGTAACCCGACGTGACAGTCTCTGATTAATATTTCCACTGCCCCAGAGATATGCAGATGCAGTATGTCCTCTGCGGGATGAACTTCAACAGATGAGAGGCGCAGCCATGACTTATGATCCGATCGCTAATCGAAATAGACCAAATGTGATTAAGATGTAAAGCTTATAAAACAAGCATCATTTAAGAAAATCAACTGTACGTTCTGTATTAAGGGGCCATTTAATCTGTTTCACTTCTTATTATTCCTCTTCTTATTAAACTTAGAGAAGAGTCTGAACTCACAGAAATTAAGTCTTTTTTTTAATGTTTGTTTTTTTTAGTAAAGTGACAGTATTGACCAAAAATGACCAAAAATAATTTGTTTTAATGACTCCACAAGTTCAATTAAACCATCAAACGCTAAACTTGTTTACAGAATTTATCTGACAAAAAAAGGCAAATTAGTTACTATGCAAAAAAAAAAATTAATAGAAAAACAAAAAGCTGACAAGCATAATCAGTTATTAATATTTCATCGATTCTCTCTTATTTTTGGATGCGTTTATAGTTTCTTTGCGTGACAACTTGGCCAAAAATTATGTCGGCACAATTTGGCATGTTTCACTGAGTTATCACAAATAAAACAATTGACTCCAAGCACAACTACGCAATATACTTAGAAAATCTTTTAATAATAATTGAATAAAAGATGAAGAAGTTCATTTCTCTAGGCTGGAGATTACTTTTCAATACTGTATGATGAAGTTTTTGTGGTTACTGTTGTGCTGAGCTGTGTGTGTTTATGCTACAAACTACAGTACGTTGCACTAACTTGATGATTGAACATAATTTCATTAGAAGATTAATGCATCATTTTTGTTTTTGTTGATCCAAAACATGCTTTTCGAGTGTGTACACAATGCCGTCTACGTCCTCAAAGGTACTACGAATCCTGAAGAGGAGCGAGCATGGTTAAATGCCTTAAAATTCTCCTCCCTACTCACAAGCTCAACTTCGGCCATCATAATTCAACATTATGATTTGTTTCTGATGGCCTGCTGATTTTGGTTTCTGAATTTTATGGACTGCGAGCCGTGAAAACTTTATTGGACCTAGGAATAATATAATTACACACCTCTGGAGAGTTATTCTGCAGTAATCTGACAGTGACGTATGACTGATACTGCACAGTAATATCTGTGTGTTGCTCTGAATGTCGAAGAGGTTCAGAGGCTGTTCTGAAATAAAGCTAAAGCCTGTGCAGATGAGGTATTAAAATGTTTAATTTGCGTTAAAAGTACTAACTAATGATTACAAATTAACCCTTTATACTCAGGATTTCCACTTGATTTGGTCCTACCCAAATTGTAAAGCTTCCCATGCCCACATACAGTGGTGTAAATACATATCCTGGTGTCATTTTACAGGAAATACATTCAGATTACATATTCATTACATTACATGTCCAATTACAATTAAAACTGTAGGAGGAGTTCGTTAAAGTACGAGGCCTGAAAATGGCAAAAACTTCAAAATGGCTGACTTCCTGTTGCGTTTAGGACTTCGCTCCAAGAGACTTTTTTGTAGTTAATGGAACCTCCGATATACGTCCCGAATTACGTAGACGTACGTCAAACGTAGCTGGAGGCGCGCACATTGAAGTTTTATAGGTGGCGCTATTGAGTCATTGTGCTCCACCCAATTCTGAAACATATATCAGATGTACATTGTCGCAAGTTCTCACGCCTGAGTTTTCGAGCATATTTAGGCCCTCAAAAATATTATTCATTTCGGTAAAGAATAATAATAATAATAAATAGAGCAATTCAACGCACTTTGGTGCTTACATATTGATGAGGTAATTCAGTATAAATAATTTACTTTGTGTAAAATAAATGTCAAATTGATGCATATCAGCAGAAAATAGAGCTTTCAAATGGTACCATATATATATATATATATATATATATATATATATGGTTGGCACGGAAGGCCCAAAGGCCATGGATTACTATTTTTTGCTTAAAATATAGATAGGTGCAAACAGAATACTATACAATGACATCAGCAAGTCAACAAATTTAGTATCACACAAAACGCTATTGCAGTAATGAAACGGATAATCTAGCAGTTAGAATGTAACGACAACCGATAACCTTCTTTAAGCAAAATAATCATATTGATTCAAGCATTTAACAATTAATATTAAGTACGTGTACTTGTGAACAGGTGTTTGAGATTTTATGTTGAGATCACAAGAAAATATTAAGTAGTGACAAAACGTATGTTTTGTCGAGATCATGATAAAATTAAGATGTGATGATAAGAAAACTTTCATTATGTCGAGAAAACAACGTATGTCGAGATCACGAGAAAATTAACTCACGAAAGAAATTAAGTCGTGATAATGAGAAAAAAATTAAGTATAATAATCCATGGCCTCTTAGGGCTTCCGTAAGTTAGCAGTCCACCCTGGACCTTAAAAATTTGGATGACGTCTTGATGACATATTTTTGGACCCAGTACTGGGTCCGCAAAGATATGTGTATATATATATATATATATATATAAAAAAGACAAAAACACATTGGATCAAAACTTTAATTAAAATTAAAGTGAAATCAGACAATATAAAAATAAAATCAAATTTAAAATATAAACAAAAAAAAACTATAATAGCATATCAATGATAAGGTTGTTAATGAAAAATGTCCTCAAAAATGCCACAGATGATGTAAAGACAAGGTGTCGCAGGACATTATGACATCACGAGTGACAACCGCATTTAAATATGGAAGTGAATTCCCTAAATCCCCTAAACTCCCTCCCAAAAAATGCACTTATTGACACTGTTATAACCATAACAACATTGTAGTGTCTCGCACGTTTGGTATCTGCTATTTTTGACACTTTAAACAACTTATGCTCTGCAATTTTAACCGCCGTGTTTTGTTTCTGCTCAGAAGGCTGCTTTGCAGAGCAAGCGTTTTGGGGCTTGTTGTTTGAGCGTGGCGCATAAAGCGATCTAGTTTATGGAGTTAATAAAGTAGGCAGGTGCGGGTCGTAATATTTTGGTCTTATTTTCAATGTAAAGCATTTGGATGTATCTCGGTTTATTACAGGCTTGTTTTTTTCGAGCAAGATCCGGCAACACGGGAAACAGACTCATCGATGTATCCTCCTTTATCACCATGAGAAGTTTTACTACGTTCTCCTCTGTACTGTTACTGTTTGAGTGGAAACAAAACACTTATCCTCTGAAAGCCTTTAGTTATCACTCAGTTTCCCTGTGACTGTGCACGCAGAAGAGACACACATGCCTGATGCATGTTTAAATACGAACCGTATTTAAGCACAAAACAACTGAATTTAACGGCAGCTAGTGCACAGCCACGCTGGCAGCTTTTGCAGTTAGTGCATCAGCACGTGTTAGAGCCGTGTTGTGTTGTAATGTGGATGTGACCGAAGTGATTGCTTTATTAATTCAGGGCTGGAGACCAAGACTAACAAGACCATCCCTCCGTTTTCACAAACCTTCAATCCATTATGGACTGCTGCGACCCAGACGCGTAAGCGAGGTGCTGCGCCTTATCGAATTCCCTTCCAATTAGTGTAGAAACGAAGCAGAGGGCTCCTTAATGGGCTTTGCCGAGTGATATCATGTAATTCGCAGCAGTAACAAACCTCTCCTTGTGATTTCAGGCTAATGAATCCTGGCGGTTCAGCCGCTGATTTGATTGTGCATTGTTTCTGCCACAAAAGGGGTATTTCTCGCAAGCGTTCTCCTGCCTTTCTTCTTGAGTGACCTTTTCGGCGTGCCGCCCGCAGCACGTTATTTATTTATGATTTGTGTGGAAGCCAAAAGGCTGTCAGCCTGCCCTGTTATCGTTTGGTCATCCACTCAAGTGGCTGGGTGGTTGGGTAGAAGCGTGGCGTTCAGAAACTGGGGCAGTCTGATTAATGTCAGCCTTTGGAAGCGAGACGCGCAGACATGACAACAAAGAGGCCTCTCTTGAAGGGAGGGAAACGGAGATAACGCGCCGCGATATGCAGACGCCCGCACATGAGAAGGTATCGTGATGCCAGCCGCGGAAAGAAAAATCAAACATGCCATTGCGTGTTTTGTTAAGTTTAGTCCGAAGCCAGTGAATAATTAATCCCAGAGGGGAAATCAGCGCATCATTTGCATATTTCTGACACACTGGAGAGGCTGTCTGTCTGCGAGCACAAAGGATGGGAAACTTTTCCTCCCAATGATTTTTGTTAATCTTTTGATCTGCCATACTTTTTTTACCAGATGTAAATCCATAAAAGCAAGATTTTCTCAGCAAATGTAGCTCAAATCTGAATCGAAAACATTAAAAGCAACTCCTTTCTAGACACTAAAGGGATCATTTACTCTTAAACAAGAATTATGACATTATTTACTCAATCTCACTCACTCATTTACTCGCAAACGGTGTCGTGTATGATGTTAACACCCATCATCCTCGTGAAAAAGAGGCATATTTTTAATCATTTAAGTACTTATTACAAAAATAATACACTTTAAAAGAATATACGGTAACACTTTATTTTACAATGTCATTGTTACATATGTTACATGTATGTCCTATTAATTATGCATAATTACATGCAATTAACCCTAAACCAAACCCTCATCCTAACCCTACAGTAAGTACATGAAGTTAATTGTCATTACGTAAATGTATAATTACACTGACACCTTAAAATAAAGTGTAACTGAATATTCTCACGCTTAGTTTTTAGACACTTCATTTCATGTTAATTAAAATTAAATAAAAATGTATTATGGTTCAGAGTGTTTTTGACCCACTAAGTAGGACATCTCTATATATAATTTCATAACTGCTTCTCTTGTCTTTGAAATAAGATTAAACTGTACTGATGAATTTAAGCACTTATAATAAACTAAAATATGTCATTTCTATTGAAACTTATTTAAATATATTTGTAATGGTGACTTTAATTCAATTACATTGTTTATATTTTCTTTTGTCAAATCAACTTGGATAATGAATGTGGGTCAGATAGCGTAATATTTTGAGTTTCTGTTGATTAAACCAATCGGCTTCATTGTATTAACTCACATTTTTAATTTCAATGAACTTAAAATTTTAAGGCAACCTTTTTTACAGTGTGCGCTTTAGTATGTTAGTCACCACATCAAATTAAGTGTACTTCTGTACTTTTGTATTTTAAAGCAAAAAATTATTTGACATTACAAAACTCACTTTTTAAAAGTGTGTTAAGAAATATACTCATACACTTAAGCTGCCTTTTGTTCCATTAATATATTATCTGCAAGTAAAGTTTGTTTAAATATAATTTTAAAGTACACTACAAGTGCACAATCAATATAATTAAGTTTTTACAAGTGTGGTAACATGTTAGACATGTTAGTTTGCTAGCTGGTGGCTCTCAGACAGTCATTTCATTCAAATTAAATGGCCACAATGATGTGCAGAGGTTATTTTTGATTTGGCAATGTCAAAGCATGCTCTGCAATCAATACAGAAAACCAATCATCACTGCTATACAGAACTACAACCAACACATAAGAGCACACAACAGCCAATCTGGAGCCTATTCAGCACACAGTAAAAGAAAAAATCCACTTGTTTGTGCTAATGTAACTAGCAAAGAGACTCTCACTATACACTTGCATGAACACTGTTACCCAACATGCAGTGGTTTAAGGTACCATTTTAATCTCAAAGTTTCTCAGCCACAGTGGAAACCACTATAAATCCCAACAAAATAGAAGATTAACACATCTGTCCCTATTTAATCTTTTAAACAGAAAATAATACTAATTTGCAACATGTCTTCTCCTTATGCAGTCTGACGCAAAGCATGCTGGGAACTAGAACTCTGCTCCATTCATACAGTTAAAGTTCAGCTTTCAAAGTTCAATTAACACAATGAACTTTCAGTAATATTTGAGTGAAATTAACTCATTTATTTGGTTTCCCAACAGTGTATTTCCGTATGATTCCTAATCAGATCACTAAAGTTTGCTTTGGTTTTCCCAACTGCCACACTTGAAAATGACGGACAATGTTATAAATCAATAGAGGCTGAAGATGAATTCAATTAAAACACCCCAGACTGTTGGACAAAAGGTTCAGTGGTTCTGTGAAGGTCCATACGGTTCTTGACTCAATATTAAAGAATTATTTTTATGACAAAAAGGTTCTATATAAGGAAAAAAGTATTTTTATTTTAATGTTTCACATTTTATTTCATTTTTGTTTTGTGTAAAGTATGTTTATGAGCTGGTTTGTTCATAAAAGTGCAATTAAAATTACAAATTAAACGTAGACAAAATTAATGAATTAAAACTAAAACCATAAATCTCATGATGAACCCTTTCAGATTCCATATAGAACCTTTTCTTTTGTAAGTTAAAGCACAAACTGTGTAAACAAGGTTTAAAAACTTCAGTAGAAGAAACATCAAAAATATGTAAGTTTGGACTTACTTAGCTTGACTTTATTTTCAGCTCCTCCATATTGCTGCAAAAGAAAAGGGGGGAAAATTAATATGCAGAACTATTTCATTGGTAAGTAGTAAAACAAAAAAAATGTTACATATAGTAAAACAGAAACTGTTATACACAATTCTATTGTATATTATGTGTAAAAAACCTGGGTAGGGTTTTTTTTTCTCAGAATTGCATTTAATAAAGTTGCGATTGTGAGTGATAAAGTCAGAATTATGAGATATAAACCCACAATATTGAGAAAAGTCAGAATTGCAAGCAAAGAAGTTGAGATGTAAATTCGCAATTGCAAGAAAAAAAGTCAGTATTGCAAGTTTTTATCTTGCAGTTCTGGCTTTATAACTTGCAATTGTGAGTTAAAAAGTCAAAAAGTTGCAATTACCTTTTTTACAATTACAAAGCGACTCACAAACAACTATTACAAAACATGAAAACAGTCGTGGATCATCCAGTGATGACAGGACAGTAAAGATTCAATACGTAATTTTTTGAATTGGGCAATTTTGATAAATTAAGTCATTTTGTCTTGTGTAGTATATGAAAACATCTGTTATGTAAAACAGCTTATTCAGGACAGTACTTAATAAAAAATCATATGAATGAAACTATGATCCCTCTCATTTTGTTAAAAGTATTAAAATGTTGCATATTCAGCAAGGGTATGAAACTTATGAACAGAAATGTTTCAGCTTTTTCAGACTGTCAGATTCAGGGAATCACCAATTGACCCTTCACAGTTTGATTGACAGGCGATCTGACCAATCATAACCCTGAATCCACCATTTTGTCCGACAAAGGAGTCAGGGGAGTTAGTAGATTAACATTGGTGAACTTGAACTTGAAAAATTGTGTGTACTCACGTCAGTTACTCAAATTTTGTATTTTAAATACGTAACTAAGTTACATCTATTTCGTTACTCCCCAACCTCGCTTTACAAGTGCATGTCTGATTGACACATTACAGAAAAAACATCAGGTCAGTTTAATTGACATGGGCGAGGTCTGGATGTTCATGTTCACATGTGGATGATATTTGGTGTTTATTTGGCTTAGGCTATAATTGAAAGGCTTTAATTAAATCTGTACACTAGATGAGGTAAAATAAACCATTCATATGAATGGATATTTTTGTGCTTATTGGTGAAAGAGCAACTTCTGATGAAATGTACAAATAAATTTCCCAAACAACAATTAAAATTGAGCAATATATATGTATGTGTGTTTTTTTTTCTTTTAAACCATTATACAGTATGACGTTTCCATTGACTAAAACGAGACTAAAATCCTCAAACATTTAGTCGACTAAAACTTAACAAAAACAGGACAAGGTTGACTAAATATGATAAGAACTAAAATATACATTCGACACAGGACTATGACTAAATTAAAAAATAGCTGACAAAATTAACACTAATAGCTTTAGTCATAACCTAAGACGTTTCAATTGAACAACTTAAATATCCATCTGTTCCTCACATCAAGCAACTGAATGACTTGGAAAACAGAGCAAAAAAACAATTGTGCACTAAAAAGCTAATCTAAACTGAGCTTGAGAAGTATTTAAAAGAAACGCCTGCAAGAAACATTCAAATGATCAGATGTTCAAAGTTACAATCGTTGGCTTTCAATAACAGTTTAGACATCAGTTTTTCTCTGTGGGGATATATGAATTAATCTGATTGAGAGAAAAAATTTTATCATCCTTTGAACCCTTTATTTTTTCATCCCAGAATGTGGTTCAGAATGTGATAATGGAGGAAACTGAGTGATAACTAAAGGCTTTCAGAGGATAAGTGTTTTGTTTCCACTCAAACAGTAACAGTACAGAGGAGAACGTAATAAAACTTCTCTTGGTGATAAAGGAGGATACATCGATGAGTCTGAGACATGGTTTCTAACTATTGGTTTTCTATTTTCTAAATAGATATTTAATTATTTCTTATTTAATTCAAATTAAAGTTCTCTTAATGCACAATTACAAATAAACAACAAAACATATGGATGATACAGTAAATTTAGCCATTTCAATGAAATGAAATGAATAACTGTCTTATTATATGGATGTCAACAAACCCTTTCTGGTTTTCCATTTCATGATGAAGAAAACTCCTTCCAGGAGAAAAGGAAACGGTTCAGGGTAATTGAATAAATGAAGCCATCTCACTCTGTTGTTGCCATCCATGATTAAAGTTCCTCCAAGCACATATGCGGCAAGATGCCTCCAAAAATATAATAAACTACACATACAATGCAGGTCTGTTGTAATGAGGTCGCAGACAACAGCAGAAAACTGAGCTTAATGTTAATAATAAAAATGAAGTTTTGTACATACTGCGGTGTTAGCATCTGACTGTTTTTGTGTTTACTAAATTTAGAAATTTAGAAACCTATATTATGTTAATAATTTGGCATATTGCTCGGCCTGTGCAGGTCTTGGTTATATTAATGATTGATTTGAAGGGCATTTCTGTTTAACTTGCACAAACATTTCTGGTTCTGAATTCTGATGCAGCAGTTGTAGACTTCACTGCATATAAACAGTCTTATTAGAAAAAAGACTAAATGTTCTATATATAATCCTTAAAAGATTCTATGAAGCACCTGATAGAACCTTTTCTTCTAAGAGTGTCGGTTAAAAACGACTGAAATGGTTACAAATATGGCCACTGGACGCTGGCACCATAAATCCATGCATATTTAATACCTAAACATCTCTGATGAATGAAACGAGGGTATGTTCTTGGGGTTAGTGTGTTAACACGAGTTCAAGCTAAGGGCTTTTTAAAGCATACGCACCACTGAACAAACGTCATTTGAGTGAAAATCAGCGCTTTCAGACGTCTGCGTTTGCTTTCATACGTCTGTGTTCTACACAGGTTCGTTTTAGTCTAAGCCTAATGTCTGTAAACGAAGAGGCTTTACGAAATGCCTTAACTATCTTTGAAGTTGTCACGGTCTCATCAGGAAACGGGACTGTAGCGACTTTCCTCCTGCAAATCCTCACCTTCTGTATCATTTGTTTGAATGCTGCACAGAAGTGGCTTTCACTGGCAAGTTTTAGCATATTTTGGCATAAATAAAACATAATTTTGCATAAATAAATATACATATGGAGCCCCGCATATGACATCCAGGGGAAAAAAAGTTAATAATAAATTAGAATAAATTGAAGAATAAAAAATCATGTGCACGATTTAGCGAATCTAGAGAACAAAATAGTAAATCGTGCCCAAGATTTAGTGAATCGAGGGAATGAAATAGAAAATCGTGCGCACGGTTTAGCAGTTGAAGGGAACAAAATTGTAAATCGTGCGCACGGTTTAGCGAATCGAGGGAATGAAATAGTAAATCGGGCGCACGATTTAGCGGATAGAGGGAACGAAATAGTAAATCGTGCACACGTTTTAGCGAACCGAGGGAACGAAATAGTAAATTGTGTGCAAGATTTAGCGGATAGAGGGAACGAAATAGTAAATCGTGTGCAAGATTTAGCGGATAGAGGGAACGAAATAGTAAATCGTGCACAAGATTTAGCAGATGGAGGGAACGAAATAGTAAATCGTGTGCATGGTTTAGTGAATCGAGGGAACAAAATGCATGTAAATCATGCATCTCAAATGGTAAATCATGCATGGGGCTCCGTACAGGCACAAATATTTAATAATACAAAAAGCACCTTTACACTAGCACTTGTATGCTATTGCCCCATCATCTAAAATGATAAGTTCATGTTGTTAGAGGAAAAGAGCGCATAATAGTTCGCTGTTGCTCTCAAATCCAATGTCCAAACTGGCGACACAATCGGTTACAAGACATAAAAATTAAAAGGCATTTGACCTCACTGACGATTGAGTGTAACAGATATTTGACATTATGGTGCTTTTGTCATCATATGAAAAAGTGCAGCAAGACATTCTGAACAGAAGACACAGAAAATCATCATATGGGTTTTGAGCACATGATGATGACAAAATGAATCCTTATCGTTCAGCCTTGAGTAAAATAATTGAACCCTTTGAAAGGAGTTCACTGGAGTGATGTCTGAACGCCAGATGAATGCAGCACAAGAGTGATATCAGGAGTGACGTTTCTCTGTGAGTGTGTGGCGACACGAACACAGATGCAATGCGGAAGAAGCGTATGCTAGACGTTTTGAGATTCATTAATGGATGCACTATTAATAAGCAGCGAGAACATAATAGGAATTGTGAAAATAAATGAGGGCGGTGTGCAATGAATCTGTGAGAGGCAGAAGGAGCTCGCATGAGTAGGCAGGAAATTTGAAACGTGTTTGACCCTCCGTGACCTTTAAACTCATCCAGCCATCAGTACTGTCATTTGGAAAATGTGCTTAAGTCTGCAACTTCTCAAACTGACCTGGATCTCACAGGAAAAAACAACACTGTGATTATTCTACATCGAAACTAAATATTCAAGGCAAGACACTGCAGGCAAATCCATTGCTTTTTCATGTACTTTTTTGGGCTATTTTGCTTCCATAACATATCTTCTATTTTGACTAATGGACAGAAAAACATCCGAAATACACTTTTAATGTATTATTTCACTTCAGAATTAAAATTTCCACGTCATATAAGATGTTAATGTCTTTCTTTCTTCAGTGGAAAATAAATGAAGAGGAAAACATTCCAGGGTTTTTCTCCATATAGTGGATTTCAATGGGGTTCAACGGGTCCAAATGTCAGTTTCAGTGCAGCTTCAAAGATCTACATGATCCAGACGAGGAATAAGAGTCTGATCTAGAGAAACCATCGCACATTTTTTACAAAATAATAAAAATGTATATACTTTTTTTAACCACAAATGCTCGTCTTGCACTGCTCTGATGCTCCACACATTACGTCATCATGTTGGAAAGGTCATGTGACGTAGACGGGAGTACCGGAAAATACCAAATTCAAAATCATCCGACATCATTGTTTTACAGTTGTTGTTTTTTTTTGTAAAGGGTGTTTGACTTAATATTTGCATGTTCACTTTGTAGACACTGGATCGGTGCTTCCTCCTAAGTCACATGACCTTTCCAGCGTGATGACGTGATGTGTGGAGCATCAGAGCAGTGCAAGACGAGCATTTGTGGTTAAAAAGTATATAATGTTTATTTATTTGTATAAAATGTGTGATGGTTTCTCTAGATCAGACTCTTATTCCTCGTCTGGATCATGTAGATCTTTGAAGCTGCACTGAAACTGACATTTGGACCCGTTGAACCCCATTGAAGTCCACTATATGGAGAAAAACCCTGGAATTTTTTCCTCAAAAAACCTTCATTTCTTTCCCACTGAAGACAGAAAGAGATACACGTCCTATATGACACGGGGGTGAGTAAATTATCAGGCAATTTGAATTCTGAAGTGAACGAATGCTTTAAGCGTGTGTTTTATTGCACTGTATTTGTGCCCATAGATCTAAACAGTTTCTTTACAGTCTGTGAGTCAGAAATCTCCACTTCAGCAGCTTTACACACCAAACTGATTTATACAACACATTATGCCTAAAAACATAATCAATTTGATTTTTCTGTCTGTTGACAATATTTTCTGATTTATTAAGTGATAAAAACACAAATCCAAATCCCCACCGTAAAAACCTTCAACTCTAATATATATAAACTAAATGAAAGAAGAATGTTGAAATTGACTTTATCCATTGATCAAAGTCTAGAAAGTGCAAATTTATTTAGATAGTGGCTCATTTGCATATTTAAACACAACTTAAGTAAATGTGTAATGTTTGCGATTGTTAATCATCTAGAGAACTATGAAATCTATTAGTTAATGTTTTTTGCCCTATTCTCCTGGGTTGTCTAGCCTTAACTAATTATAAATAATAACTAGAACTGTAACACGTATTGATTATGAATTGCTGCGGCAGTGTTTAGCCGTGACGCTTGTCTTACAGCACTGAGAAATCATTAACGAGTCCCAGCAGGCCTCGTGACGAGCCGAGAGCGTGTGCGTGCGTGTGCTCGAAGACAATGACATCATCCTCTCGGAAGCTCCTCGAGATCTCATCTGGGACAACATCTACATTAGACATGACATTTGCGACTGAAGAGGCTCATTAAGGGCTTTATTACCCCTTCAAAGACGCTGAACACTCTTGTTGAGCACTAACCGTCCGGCTTCATTTGATGAAACATCAGCGCTAATGCGTTGTACTGTTTCTACTGTAAAGACGTCTGATTGTGCTTCTTCATTCATTCCTTGTTGTTTTTAAAGCTATGCTGTTGAACACAATTTCTAACCCACGTGAACTGCTTCGAGTCAGACGCCGATCGATCTGAACAACTTCAAAACGAAGAAAAATCGAATAATAAAAACAGCATTTGATAGATGCAGTCACTGCTTATTCTTGCTTTCTCCGTGCACATCGTTTTTTAAATTCATTTTCCTGGTAATCTTGAATCGGAATATCTTCCTCTCGCAGCTTCTCTTCTCTGGTGACGAGGGCGGGGCAACCTGTCACTCACATGAGATCCAACAACCATCCAATCAATTCCACACAGACAAAATTAAGCCCCGCCCTTTGATATACGCAGGGTTGGGGAGTAACGAAGTAACTTAGTTACGTATTTAAAATACAACATTTGAGTCACTGCATTTCATTACAGTTTCATTTTAAATGGGTGGTAATCAGATTACAGTTACATCTGAAAAGTGTTTTAGATTACCAAAGTGATTACTTTGAGTTTTAATGTCATTTAAACAGCAATTGGTGATTCTCTGACTCTGACCGTCTGAAAAAGAGGAGTTAAGTTTCATGTTTTCCACTGTTTTCATGTTTTGTGAGTCATTTTATAATTCACTCGTCACTGCAACTTTTTCTCACAATTAGTTTTTTCCATCACAATTGTGAGTTTGTGTTTCACAATTCTGACTTCTTTTTCTCAGAATTGCGAGTTTTAAAGTCAGAATTGGGAGATATAAACTTGCAATACTGACTTTTTTTCTTGCAATTGTGAATTTAGTATGTGAGTTTATATCTCATAATTCTGACTTTTCTCAATATTGTGAGTTTATATCTCATAATTCTGACTTTTCTCAATATTGTGAGTTTATATCTCATAATTCTGACTTTTCTCAATATTGTGAGTTTATATCTCATAATTCTGACTTTTCTCAATATTGTGAGTTTATATCTCATAATTCTGACTTTTCTCAATATTGTGAGTTTATATCTCATAATTCTGACTTTTCTCAATATTGCGAGTTTATATCTCATAATTTTAACTTTTCTCAATATTGTGAGTTTATATCTCATAATTCGGACTTTTCTCAATATTGCGAGTTTATATCTCATAATTTTAACTTTTCTCAATATTGTGAGTTTATATCTCATAATTCGGACTTTTCTCAATATTGTGAGTTTATATCTCATAATTTTAACTTTTCTCAATATTGTGAGTTTATATCTCATAATTCGGACTTTTCTCAATATTGTGAGTTTATATCTCATAATTCTGACTTTATAACTCACAATTGCAACTTTATATCACACAATTCTGAGGGAAAAAGTCAAACTTGCAATGACCTTTTTTGTGTTTGTTTCACACTTATTAGTATTCCAAAGTATTCTAAAGTATTTAGATTAAGTTACTAAACTTGAGTAATGTAACGAAATACGTTACAAATGACTTTTTAAAGCATGTATTTTGTAATCTGTAGTGAAATACATTTTAAAAGTAACATACCCAGCCCTGGATATGTGACACTATAGAGAAGAAAATTTAAACCAGTCGACCACAAATGCATTTCATGTTATATGTATGAATAAAATTATGAAGAACGAGGGACTGGAGGTGCTTTTCTGTGTTGTATATGGATTCTGCAAGCTATTTTTTTTTTCCAGGGGCTTTTAAAAAGTGTTTGAGACAAAATATTGATTTGGCATAAAGTGAATCCAAACGATGCTTTTGTTCTCTATTAAAGAACTGTTTTAATTTAATTTTATTCTACCATGTAGTATTATTGTTTTAATTAAAATATAGTTACAGAAAAGTATGATAAAAAGGAACAATATTATATACTATACAAAATTATTTATTAATAATTATAATGAGATTTTCATATACTTTGGACAAACTACTGGTCTACTAGCTCTAACAACATCTGATTTTATCCAAATAGAGATAATTTGTTCCTCACATAAAGCTTCAGAAGACTTGAGATAAACAAATCATACAGTATAGACTCCAGTCATGATCCTCTTAAAGGATTCGTTCACTTCAGAATTAAACTTTCTTGATCATTTACTCACCCTCATGTCTTCCACGATGTTCATGTCTTTCTTTCTTCGGTCGAAATGAAATTGAGGAAAACGTTCCAGCATTTTTCTCCATACAGTGGACTTCACTGGGGTTCAATGGGTTGAAGGTCCAAATGCCAAAGATCATGTGTGACATTTGGAAGTAGGGGAAGTCCTTTTCTCCTCCAATTTCAAAATCGTCCGTCATCGTTGTTTTACTTTTTTTGCAAAAGCTATTTGGCTTAATCTTTGCCTACGTCACGTGACCTTTCCAACATGATGACGTGATGTGTGGAGCATCAGAGCCGTGCAAGACGAGCATTTGTGGTTAAAAAGTATATAATGTTTATTTTTTAGTATAAAATGTGTGATGGTTTCTCTAGATCAGACTCTTATTCCTCGTCTGGATCATGTAGATCTTTGAAGCTGCACTGAAACTGACATTCGGACCCGTTGAACCCCAGTGAAGTCCACTATATGGAGAAAAATATTTGAGGTTTTCCTCAAAAACCGTTTCAACTGAAGAAAGACAAACATAATTTACTAATAACATAAATTATCCGGATCTGAAGTTTGCTTTACAGACATAATCTGCACTATTCCTCAAACATTTTAGCACTCAATCCCGAAATATGAACAAAAGAAAATGGAACCTACTTCTTCCTGAAGTCCCTTTTCAAGCTCCTTCACTGCAGTTCCAGTTCCAGCGCCGGCTCGGACTCCGTAAGCCAGCCATAGTGAAGATCCAAGCAGGACGGACAAAGCCCAAACGCCCGACCAGCCCATCAGCATCAGCCTGTCAGGAGGAGAACGTGAACATGATGATCAAACACGCAGACGGCACACCATCACTCACTCATTCAGAAGACTCACTCCCACGGTGTTTGATGCACGTCTCTATTCTTTCAGATCAAGCCACATTAAACTGCATGATTATGAGTTTGAATAAATGTTTAGACCTACTGCACTTTTCCAGCAATGTGCCAATACATTCAGATGCGTTCAAAACCCCATCGAATATTGTATACAGTTTGTTTAACCTACTTAAATATTTGCTTCAGGAAAAACATATCTAGTTAGAATTTAATAACATCAAAGTTGATGTGTAATGATACAATTTAACTCTTTCCCGCCAGCATTTTTTTTTTTTTTTTTAAGTTACCTGTCACTGCTAGGCTATTTTCACAAAACTTTCAAGAATATTGTGTCATGAATATCTGAACATGCAATATATGACAAGAAAGAGTTAAAGACATTGTTCTACTCATTCCACACGAGATGCCGTGAGAGACGTGAAGCTCAGAGACTCGTGGGACTGCTTCCTGCGGTGTTTCATATTTGTGATCTATAACATATCCTTTTCATATATTTCATGTCTCATACTATTACACTGGAATTCAAAAGACACTTAAAGTCCTCCTGTGGTGAAAATCAAGATGTTTATATGTGGTGTTTTTAAGACAAACCTTGTGCAAATTCATAAGTCAACATCATTGAGTATTTTCTGTAGTGAAAAAAAAACACGGTTTGAAATCGCTAGTGTCTGTGACGTCCAATCACGTCAATGTGGGGGCGGGGTTTAGCATATCATTAACTACATTTACATTTAGTCATTTAGCAGACGCTTTTATCCAAAGCGACTTACAAGTGAGGAAAACAAACAAGCGATTTTATGAGGGGATTAAGTGTTCACGGAAGAGGTGAGTTTTCAGCTGTCTCTTGAATATTGCCAGGGATTCTGCGTTCCTGATGAAAGTGGGGAGATCATTCCACCAGCAGGGAGCAGAGAAGGAGAAGGTTCTGGAGAGTGATTTTGTACCTCTCTGTGACGGTACCTGTAACTGTAACTATGCTGCGAAGCATTTACATTTACATTTAGTCATTTAGCAGACGCTTTTATCCAAAGCGACTTACAAGTGAGGAAAACAAACAAGCGATTCTTTATGAATTGGCAAATAACACAGGAAGTGCTCACAATACAAGTTTCATACATTGCTCAGTACCATAAGCTAGAGTAGGAAGGGAAAATGGAAGGAAAGGTTTTTTTTTTTTTATGAGGGGATTAAGTGTTCACGGAAGAGATGAGTTTTCAGCTGTCTCTTGAATATTGCCAGGGATTCTGCGTTCCTGATGAAAGTAGGAAGATCATTCCACCACCAGAGAGCAGAGAACGGGAAGGTTCTGGAGAGTGATTTTGTGCCTCTCTGTGACGGTAACGAAGCAAAGGAGTTTTAAGAGAAGCCAAGTTATCCCGGTATATTTTTCTGTTGATTTGAAAAAGTTTGGTAGATTTAGCAATATAATGTGGATATTACGATGAACTATATTCCGTTCTGTGATGTTCAAAGCGTTTGTAAGGATGTTGATTTTCAGAAAACAGCTGTCTGACTGTGAGATGGCAAACGAGAACATGGTTTGTGTATCATTAGCAACACATAATTAGCTGTTTGACAATGTAGTCAAGCAAAAGATTTGCAAAGCCCCGCCCCCTTTAGTTACTGTTGCTATGTCCACTCTCTCGCCACACATCATGTTCTCACGCAGTGAAAAATACATTGAGGAGCAAAGAGGACACTGACAATGTATGAACCAGTTAATAAATTAATAATTTCAATAAATAGCGTCTAGTGTGTGTTTAATGTGTGGTGACAGATCGCTGTAGCTCCTCGTGAACCGATCATCTCTTCATACTAGTTCATTTATAGCATCAAATAAACATGAATGAACATCAGAAGGAATGTTGTTTCAAGACGTGATTCAAGTTCACCAACGTTAATCTACTAACTCCCCTGACCGCTTTGATGGACAAAAAGGCGTATTCAGGGTTATGATTGGTCAGATCGCCTGTCAATCAAACTGTTTGCGAAGGGATGGTCATGGCAGAATTTTTGTGTTGGTTTTGGATCATTGTCCCGATGGACGTTATAAGATTTCTAGCAGAAGCGGTCAGGTTTCGATTGTTTACCTGTTTTTATGCCATGTATCTGAACAAGATGTCCAGGACCTCCAGCGGAAAATAGGCGATCGACATTAAAGATCCAGCGTTATATTTAACCGTGGGCATGGGGTACGTTTTATCCCTGTGAGCACCAAAGCCATCTGCTGGGTTCGCTGCCAAAAGGCTCTTTTTTTGTAGTTTCATCTGACCACAGAAGTTCTGCGACAGAACTGAGTCCCGTTTGAAGTTCCACTCTTGTCAGACAACTGAAAATGGGGAGATTGTTTATGGATGAGAGGCGAGGATTTTTCTTGAAACTCTCCCAAACAACTTGTGGTGATGTGGGTGCGCATTTCTCAGGCTTCCTGACCCCGAGACTCAAATCCAGCTGTGATTCTCGGAGAGCCACTCAAGCGTTAGGATGACAGCAGCTGTGTTTCCATCCACAGTTGCGAATTAAACTTATGCACAAAATTGCAATGTCGCATAAAACATTTGCAAATAAAGCAGCTGAGCAAAAGAGAACAAAATTGTCACTTCCTGATAAATCGGTGCTAAATATCACTAAGAAACATCGGAGAAGCCAACATTTTTGTATATAATCATTTCTCAGAGTGTGCAGGTGAAACGTAATAAATCATGGTTTCAGAGGTGAATCCTGCTGTCTGGGATGACTTCTGAATGACCGAAACAGTGTTTCAGATGCTTTGCAACAAGATTCGCCGCTGGTTAGTCCAGTTATGCCCTCCTATCGCGCAAAGTCACATGATTATTTGATGGAATTTATTCTGTAAATGCATTTCCATCACATATTTTCTTATCGGAAAGAACGATCAAACGAGCTCTTGGTGTTTCCATCCAGCAGTTTTTGATGCGATATCCCAAAATGTGCATAAAAATAGGTGGATGGAAGCACAGCTATGGACACACATCCTCTTCCAGACAGAATTAGTTGATTGTAACTTCTTAATTATTGCCCTGATGGTGTAAATATGGATTTTCAATGGATTTTCCACTTTCTATTCTGTGAAGCTCAAGCATCTTTTGCCGCACATCAGAACTATATTCTGTGGTTTCGTTGTGATAAAAGGAAATTTGGCCTTTGTGTTTCCTCGTATTTGTCCTCCAGTGGAAGTCATGGCTGGACAATGTCATGCTCTTGGTCATCCTGGTGTGCTAAAAATGTAAATATGAACGGAAATATGCTTCAGAGATATTTTAATGCTGAATTTCTAGGGGTGCCAATCATTGTGGCCAATGTGTTTTGGAGAAAAAATGAGATTTTCCCCCACTTCCGATTGTTTTACCTCAATGAAAGGTTAGAATTTTGTGAACTTTTGGAACGAAAGATAAAAAGGATAAATGTAGATTTGTTTCCACAGCTCATATTTCTGCAGTTGACTGTATATGTATAAATATATTTAAGTATTTTGAGAGACAAAATCGATCATTCGCGGCGCTTCATGGGAGTGGGCGGAGCTAAAGAGTTTTTTGCTTGTTTCGTCTCTCTGATTGGTGGAGTTTTCTGCACAGCATCATGGGTAGTGTAGTTTTCCACCATGTTAAACAATTAAACAATGCAGGCTTCAACAGAAGGAAATACCATTGTTCCTCATAGCAGATCTGTCTTTAAAGGCTTATATCGTTATATTTTCCCTATGGATAAAACAAAACTTCTTTTGCACTCTATTTATATGCAAATGAAAAATATGAATGTCACTGTCGATACAAAATATGAAAACAAGCGTCATTTATTGTAAAGAAGGATGCACAAATCCACTTTAAAAAATAAAACATTTGACCAAATGTGAACAGGGTCATGAAATGGCAAACGCAGCACATTTGTGAGCAAGACTCAATAAATACAATAAACTGAATAATTTACCGCACAAATGTGAATCATAACCACTAATAATGAGCTTCTTACACAACGTCACGTGACTCTGACATCGGTCGACGTCCAACAGCTCTGGGCGTCACTGCGGTAGTTTGAATGTCGTAAACAGCAAAAATATGCAACAAGTTATGCAAAAATATGCAATCTGAACCTGAAGCAGCTCAGATTGCCAATACTTGGAGGAGACACTGATCAATAATGAACAGGTGCCGTTTTATTGGATCCATTCAGAAAAACCTACAGAAAATGATTTACTCACTAACTAACCGAAGTTCATTTACTAATCACACGGCTCTGTTAACAGCCTGAACATCACTATTATTCATTTCTATAACTGTACACATAAATATACCCACGAAATGAATGTACGAGGAGTTAACGCTATCGTTATTATGCATGTGTTTTTTTGTGAATGAGACGACATGCAGAATTTGTTGTTAAAGAAAGGGTTCGGAGGATGTCCTCACACATCATGAGAAAGATAAGGTTATGAATCATCATTTCCCACACTAATGCCGAGCTCTTCTGAGAACAGCGTGTTTCTGATGCTGTGATCTTCATCTTGAACTGAACATGCTCAGAGCTGCGATATGGTTTTCGTCTGGAGTGAAAGTTTGCTTTTCATCAGACGAGCGGCATTATCAAGATTTACTCTGCCAGTCATTGGAGTTCGTTGGACTGCTTTACTAAAGCTGTTCTGAGATTATTTACAACCTGCCAGTATTAGCATGTCTCTCGAACGTGTTTCATTGGAGCAAACATTTCAAAACTCATCTGCATATTTGCTCTTTCTCTCTCTTCAATTGAATTTACTTCTATTCTTTTTTTGGCCGTTTTACTGAGAGACAAGATTATCAGGAGAAGAGAGGAGTCTCCAACATCAATCCATTATAAACCAAACACCTTCACAATATTTCAAGAGATGAACATTAACTGTGATGAAGAGGTCTTGTTTACAACTCGGTTACTATGGCAAGCCGTTTGACTTTTATTCATTTTCAGGATATGAACTTGTGATATCAACAATTACATTTCCACTAGTATAAACTATAATTGTTGATATCAAGAATTGTATTTTTACTAGTGAAATCTCGCCATAGGCTGCCATTCAAATTCAATTGTTGATATCAAGAATTCATTTCTTACTAGTTGAAATTCCAGTTTCACATTTCAGAAATATAATTCTTACTAGTAAAAATGCAAATTTCTGATATCAACAATTACATTGTTACTAGTGCAAATGTCTATTCTTGATATCACCTAGTAAAAATGATCATTTCTGACATCTGAAAATGAATTCCTGATATCAATATAATTTCTGATATCTAAAACGGCTTTATTACTAGTAACAATCACATTCATGATATCAGAAATGAACATTTTTACTAGTAACAATTCAATTATTGATATCAAGAATAGACATTTGCACTAGTAACAATGTAATTATTGATATCAGAACTTTGCATTTTTACTAGTAAGAATTGTATTCCTGATGTGTGAAACTGGAATTTCAACTAGTAAGAAATGAATTCTTGATATCAACAATTGAATTTGAATGGCAGCCTATGGTGAGATTTCACTAGTGAAAATACAATTATAGATATCAAGAATTATAGTTTATACTAGTGGAAATTAAATTGTTGAAATCAAGAATGATCGTTGTTACTAGTGGAAATCTAATTCTTGATATCACAAGTTCATATCCTGAAAATGAATAAAAGTCAAAACGGCTTGCCATAGATATCAACTATTGAATTGCTACTGTAAAAATTTTCAAGAATACATTTTCAGTTATCAGAAAAGATATTTTTACTAGTAACAGTGTAATTATTGATATCAAAAATGATTTTTACTAGTAAGAATTGTATTCCTGATTTGTGAAATTGGAATTTCAACTAGTTAGAAATCATTTCTTGATATCAACAATTGAGTTTGAATGGCAGCCTATGGAGAGATTTCACTATAATACAATTACAGACATCAAGAATTCTATGCAAAGAAAATCAAAAAGCTGACAGGAAAAAGCATACATTGACTACAGCAAGTTATTAATTCTTATTTTTGCATGACCAAAAATGATGTCTGGCATGTTTGATTTATTATCACAACTTTTATAACTTTTTAAATATTGTCTTTTACACATTTGAATAATATTTGAAGAAAGATGTCAGTTTTCCTAGAGCGCCACTGCTGTAGATTCAGAGAGCGAAACACAGTCACTGTCCAATAAGAAGCTTCCTTAGTCTCATCAGCTGACTGAAGCAGGTCATCAGAAAACATCACTAACTCTTTTATTCTTTAGTGAGTGTGTGTGTTTGTGTGCGTTTTTGTGGTTTATGAGGACACAAATGTGTATAATGTCATGGGTTAAACGTGAATTATGAGGACATTTCACGAGTCCCCATATTTCAAATAGCTTTCAAAACAATGTTTTATTAAAAATGTAAAAATGCAGAATGTTTTGTGTGATGGGTAGGTTTAGGGGTAGGGGTAGTGTAGGGGGACAGAACATACAGTTTGTACAGTATAAAAACCATTACGACTATGGAATGTCCCCATAAAACATGAAAACACAACATGAGTGTGTATGTGTGTGTGTGTGTGTGTGTGTTTGTGATTTATGAGGACACAAATGTGTATAATGTCATGGGTATTACACTGGTATTACTACTTCAACGTGAATTATGAGGACATTTCACGAGTCCCCATATTTCAAATAGCTTTCAAAACAATGTTTTATTAAAAATGTAAAAATGCAGAACATTTTGTGTGATGGGTAGGTTTAGGGGTAGGGGTAGTGTAGGGGGACAGAATGTACAGTTTGTACAGTAGAAAAACCATTACGCCTATGGAATGTCCCCATAAAACATGAAAACACAACATGTGTGTGTGTCGTCACAAAGGCAAAGTATAAAATCCATCTAGAAATGAAAGTTTCTATGAATCCAACTAAAGCTAATTTTGTACGTACTGTATTAGTGAAGTCTTCTTGACATATGAATAAAATATTATTAGATCACGTTATAGTTTTTAGCTTTACATGCACTGCTGTTTTTCAGGCACGGCAGCTGTTTTTGTTCCAGCATGTGCTTACATTATCATTATCATACTCATGTTTTAATGCTAATTATATCTGGCTTTACATAAACAGACATGTAAACTGACAACAGCAGTGCCAGCAGATGATTTCACAAGCTAAAATTTGGTAGAGCTGCTCTGTATGAATATTACTAACACGAATGAAGAGGAAGGTTTTGAAAATCTTCTGAAAGAAGGCGAGCATCTGCCCTCGTGAACCAACAAACTGCATTAAAATCTCTCTTACTGAGTGATCGAAGCAAGATCCTTACAAACACCTTCACATATTCCCATCGTGGACAGCACGGCAAAGGTTAAAAACTTTTCAAGAGCTTCTTGTTGTATTGCGGATTACACGAGCAATTCTCAATACGGATTGATTCGTAAACACTGAACCGGGACTGACATCAGTGATCGTGTCAGGAATATTCTGCGGCTCGGGATTATTCACACTAGATCATGATAAAGCACTGTTGCATTTCAGTACGAGACAGAAATATCACACCGTTCCTGTGCCTGCATTATGAATTCACATATGGGAGTGAAATCCACTCGGATGCTCCACAACGCTCTTCTGATTGGCTGGTCAACACCACACGACTGACCACAAGCTCACAATAATTAAGGATTAAATAAACAGAAGGAGTGGGAAACGCTTTCTTGTTGATGATAAAGGTTGATAAATTCAGTGAAACCGCATTCTAAAAAAAAATGCTGGGTTAAAAACAACCCAAGTTGGGTTAAATATGGACTGACCCAGCTGGTTGGGTTAAATGCTTGGGTAGTTTTATTTAACTCAGCTATTGTTTAAAAATGACTATATGACTGACTTATATTGGAAATTAAACAATCAGACACTTAATTACTAAAGGAAAGAATAATAATCAAAAGGTGAACATGTTTATTGTTTAATTATTATTCATTAAACTTATTAATAAATGTTCATTTCAAGAAAAAAACAAAAACAATAACTGAGTTAAATAAAACTACCCACCAGGTTGGTCAAACATTTAACCCAACTGCTGGGTTAAAACAACCCAGTCACTGGGTTTGTCCATTTTCAACACAACATTTTTAAAGTGTGTATTAAATGTCTTGTTCATAAATGTTCGCCTTTTCATTATTATTGTTTGCTCTAGTAAATATGAGTCTGATTTTTAATTTCCAACATATTTTGGGTTCATTTTAAGCCAGACATACAGTCATTTTTAAACAATAATTGAGTTTAATAAAACTACCCAGCAGGTTGATCAAACATTTAACCCAACCTCTGGGTTTGTCCATTTTCAACCCAACTTGTCTTATTTTTAACCCAGCGTTTTTTTTGATTATTATTGTTTCCTCCAGTAATTATGTGTCTAATTTTTAATTTACAATATTTTGGGCTCATTTTAATCCAGTCATACAGTAATTTTTAAACAATAATTGAGTTTAATAACACTACCCAGCAGGCTGGGTCAAACATTTAACCCAATCACTGGGTTTGTCCATTTTCAACCTAACTTGGGTTGTTTTTAACCCCGCATTTTTTTTATTATTATTATTGAAAAATAATCAAACAATGAACATTTATTAAATTGCTTGTTAATAAATGTTCACCTTTTCATTATTATTGTTTCCTCCAGTAATTATGAGTCTGATTTTTAATTTACAACATTTTAGGCTCATTTGAATCCAGACATACAGTGATTTTTAAACAATAGTTGAGTTAAATAAAAACGACCCAGCAGGCTGGGTCAAACATTTAACCCAACCTCTGGGTTAAAACAACCCAATCACTAGGTTTGTCCAAATTTAACCCAACGTGGGTTGTTTTTAACCCAGATTAGATTTGTAAAACTAGTCAACACGGACAGGTTGTGTGTGACGCCCTCATCCTCAAAAACATGAACACAATAACAGAAAATAAAATCAATCGGTGAAACGCTCAGTTTTCTCTGACCCTACAGCTGACCTTCATGCTAATGTTACTTGTGTACCAGCTGAAGCTTTTATCCCAACAATGACCAGATCTCACAAGTCCGATGTCAGAGCTTCGCAAACAATACGTAACATTGGTGATATAATAATAATAGATTTACATTTAGTATAAAACAATTGTTAGTGAGACATTTCTTTCTTCAAACACACTGTCGAAATGTTTTTTGCTGTGAAATGTCAGCTGTGCGAGAACATTACATTACAAAATATACAATGCTGATGTTTCCTTTATATAACGTTAATAACCGAGCCTCAAATCTGAAATATCACCACAGGAGAGTGACTGATGAAAACAGGACATCTGAACCCACACAAAACTCCAGCCGTGGAGCTAAAATGAAGCCAGATAAACATGCAACTAAACTAAACAACACAGATTCACAGCTTTAACTCACTCCAACTACATTTTGCATGAAGCCTTAAATATAAAATCATGTTCAAGTTTTTCACTGCACAGTGTAAATCACAAAATACAAGTGCTCCAATAAATACAGACCAATATGTGTGGTATATAATAAAGCAGTTAAACCAGAATAATGTTTTATTCTTATAAATAACAACAGTTTATAACTCTAACACATGAAGATAACTTCCTGAGGTCCTGTCAGATATCTGCTGATGTTTTCATGTGAGAGAGAGAGAGTTTAACGTGCCTCTGCGCGCGCGCGTCTGATGCCCAGAAGTGCTGCCTAGGTAGGCAGCGCACTAAACATGACACATGACCGCGCACGGAGTCCAGGATAAACTCTTGCTAAGGTACTCGATACAAACGAGCCGCATAAAGCGCGTACATGCTTAACGATCGCGTTCGTGTTCCGATTGAGATGGAAACCCACCCGCGCGCGCGCGCGTGACACGCGACCGTTCCGTGCAGCAGCGGCACAGAATAAAGTGACAAACGGCGCTGTGGCTCGTTACCTGTCGTGTTCCTGCGCGGAGACAGAAATGCTGCGTGCAAAGTGCGCTTTAGATGTCCAGAGACTCTCACGGTCCACGCGAAAAACAAGAACACACCCGCGCTTCTCTCACTCCATCCTTCAACTGAGAGTGACCCGCTATTCCAGCTCACCCTATTTCAGCTGCTCTCTCTCTCTCTCTCACACACACATACACACACTCCCTGCGACGTCACACAGCGCATATATAACACACACACACACACACTCACTCACGCGCGCGCGCGCGCGCACCTCTGTTGAGGAGATCTCAGTGTACTGCCTCACTCGAGTGTGGATAGAAACATCTCACGCATGAGCTTCCATCATCACATTAACAGAGCTGTACAGTAAACATAACCAATAAAACAAGATGCTCCAAAATCTAGCGCAATACAATTTATGTTTTCTCATCCATATAATGCACAATCTCATTTTTTACTACAGTGAATATTTTTTTTAATTTTTGTAAAGGCACCAATACTAAATCTTAAAGCGCTAGTTCACCCCAGTCATTAGTTCCTCTTCCTCGTGTGGTTGTACACCGGTAAGACCTTCATCATCTTCAGAACACAAATGAAGATATTTTTGATGAAATCCGATGGTTCAGTGAGTCTCTATTGACAGATAATGAACACTTTCACTAAAACATATTTAAAACAGGTCATGTGACTACAGTGGCTCAACATTAATATTATAAAGAGACGAGAATACTTTTTGTGTGGCAAAAAAAAATAATGTCTTTATTCAACAATATTTAGTGATGGACGATTTCAAAACACTGATTCATGAAGCTTTACGAATCTTTTGAGTCGAATCAGTGATTCGGAGCGCCAAAGTCACATGATTTCAGTAAACAAGGCTTTGTTACATCATGAGTGATTCGCAATTGCAGTAGTTCACGTGACTTTGTCAGCTTGATACGCGCTCAAGATATTAGTTGTGTTGGAGGAGCTGAAAACAGAGACGAGAAGTCGGAAACTTTCTCCTTAGCGACGTTCATGCTGCGTTTGCATTCTTTATCACAGCTGAAGTGAAATAATTTACACAGTTTTTAAATACCAATGTAGTGCGGTCTATGTTTTTACCAGTTGTATTGTGTCATGTCCATCAAAATAAAACTTCGAGACAACACAAAAAGAGCTTTAACTGTTATAAAAATACAGATTAGGGGCCGTTCACATATCGCGCCTAAAAAAGCGTGGAAAGCGCGGCCGCGTTTTTGCAAGCGTTGGGAGCTTGTGTTTCTGTGGCGTCTGTCATTGCTGTGCAACCATGAACAGCTTTCTCCACGACTACACGGTCATTTCAATGGATTTCCATCACCGAAAAGCCCTCGCAGAAGCTCTAGTACAAGATTTATTTACGGAGAAGAAAAACAAACTCCCGCAGTGTTTGGGTTCACCACGGAGAATTTCACAAACTCATCCAAGAGCTGGACGATGAGAGATTCAAAGTCTGTTTCAGAGTTGACAAGGACCAGTTTGATCATCTTTTAAGAAAAATTGGCCCAACAGAGCTTCTGCCGTGAAACATCTCTCCTGCTCAACAACTCTGTGTTCGTCTGAGGTGATGAGGCGACCGTTAGGGTGAGGGTTGATTGGATGGTTCTTGTCACATGACCAGCGGTGCGCTTGCGGCATTCTGAAAAGTTGAGACATTGTCATCTCACCGCATGCGCGTCGCGACCGTGTCGCTTCCATTTTGCGCGCATACATAGGATATAATGAATATGCGCAAAAGACGCGATATGTGAACGGCCCCTTAGTGAGCATTAGTGAAACTGAATAAACGCAAAAACGCGTTTTCAGAATAAACGCGAAACACGTGATCGTTGTCGTGCGGCGAATCCGGCCAATCGTGGATCAGCTGTTTCGTCTTCAGAGCTCGGACTAAACCTGTTCTCACCGGCTTCAAGTCGGTCTGTGCAGCGCTGAATGAAGTCGAGCAACCCTTATCGTTGAATAGAAACGTTTTTTTTTTTGGAGCATAAAAAGTATTGCTGTCAAAATATCTTAATTTGTGTTTGTATAGGTTTTACGGGTGTAGAACGACATGAGGGTGATGACTGGATTTGTGGGTGAACTAACCCTTTAGCTAAAAAAATATATACATTTTATCGCAGTGAGGACAAAAACGGCGTCTCAGTGTGGACGGAAGGCCAAAAAGATGTGTTTTCAAAAGAAAACTTTGTATTCAAACTCATTATATAATCAGTGTTTGAGGTCACACATTACGAGTGACTGTGAAGATCCAATCTCTTGGCTGCTGTTCTCCTCCTGACCTGCAGGGGGAGCCCTCCATAAGTTGTCTTGTCATGCTCCCTCTAGGCCTCCTGATGGCACTTTTACCCCAAGCTCAGTGTTCTCCACACCTGCAGATGGGGCTATAGTATCTAACTGTACTCTCCTCATTAGCCATAATTCTGTGTCTTGCCCTTTATAAGTTTGCTTTTTCCCTGCCATTATGTTCAGTCTTGAGTCTGTGTACTCCCGTCACCAGACCCCAAGATAAGTTTGTGCCTTTTTGTACCGTTTTGACCCTTGTGTCTGTTTTGTGGAAGCTCGGCTCTCCTAGTTCTTTTGTACTTTATAAGCTTGGTTTCTCTAGTAAAGATTATTTTTATTTTTATTCTAATGAGGAGAGTACAGTTAGATACTATAGCCCCATCTGCAGGCGTGGAGAACACTGAGCTTGGGGTAAAAGTGTATCAGGAGGCCTAGAGGGAGCATGACAAGACAACTTATAGAGGACTCCCCCTGCAGGTCAGGAGGGGAACAGCAGCCAAGAGATTGGAACGTTACAGTAACTTGAGTTATGTAATCAGATTACACTTGTAAAGTAACACATTACTAAAGTAACATGGTGTTATTGTAGTTCTAGGCAGTATTCAGCAGTTCCTCAAAATGAATAAAAAACAGGGGAATGCAATCTCAGAATTTTATACCAACCTGTATATACTTTATGTATTTAATCTCACTTTATTAACCAATGAGCTTCAATGATCTAAAGTAACGTTTGCTTATTAGTGTGGTCGAATAAGATTAGATTTAGAAGTAAGAGTGTTGAACTTCCTGTATCCTATTCTGCTTTAATCCAGAGATGTAGCAGCTTTTTTGAGCGGCGCCCTCTACTGTACAGGAGTAAAGATGCATTTTCTTCAGCCTGAGGCTTATTCACTTTATGTGTAAAAGAGCTGAAAAACACTTGTCAAAAATAGAACTTTTTTGTTGTTATTAAAACACAAACAAGTAAGCCCAGCCCAGGTGACAAAAAGTAACACAAAAGTAATGTAACGGATTACTTTTCATAATAAGTAACGCAATTAGTTACAGCCCCGACCCGTCGAGGCGTGGACTCCTCTAGACCCTGAAGGTGTTCCGTGGGATCTGCTCCAAGATGTTCGCAGCAGATCCTGTAAGTTGTGAGGTGGATCCTCCATGGGTCGGACTTGTTTGTTCGGCACATCCCACAGAGGCTCGATTGGATTGAGATCTGGGGAATTTGGTGGTCGAGTCAACACCTTAAACTCTCCTCAAACCATTCCTGAACCATTTCTGTTTTGTGTCCGGATCATTATCCTGCTGAAAGAGCCACAGACATCAGGGAATACCGTTTCCATGAAAGGATGCTCATGGTCTGCAACAACGCTTAGGTAGTTCGTGTCAAAGTAACGTCCACATGGATGCAGGACCCAAGGTTTCCCAGCAGAATATTGTCCAAAGCGTCCCACTGTCTCCGCCGGCTCGCCTTCTTCCCATAGTGCATCCTGGTGCCACGTGTTCCTCAGGTAAGAGACCCCTCGTGCATCAATGAGCCTCGGCCAGCCGTAATTTTGTCTCCGGTTCACCGTTGTTCCTTCTTGGAGCACTTTTGATCGATACTGACCACTGCAGACCAGGAACACCCACAAGAGCTGCAGTTCTGGAGATGTTCTGACCCATTGGTCAAACTCGCTCAAATCCTTACGCTTGCCCATTTTTCCTGCTTCAACATCAACTTTGAGGACAAAATTGCTGCCTAATTTATCCCACGCACTGACAGGTGATGAAGAGATCATCAGTGTTATTCACTTCACCTGTCACTGCTCATCATTTTATGTATATATATATATATATATATATATATATATATATATATATATATATATAGCCCTTGTGACAACAAGCCCCGTTGTCTCCAGCAACTGATCATGGTGAGCAAGTAATAGCACAAAGAAATAACTACACAAGGATTCACATCATACGATAAATAAAAGAATTTTGAGGAGCCTTTGAGGCACATACGCAACAGACGAGTGTGTCTGCACGGCTTCAGCTTCACTGTTTCAAAGACAGAGAGGAGGTGACACAGTTACAGGCGATGATACAGGGTGAGCCATCAAAGTTGCATGTGTGCCTGAAATATTTATGCCCAATGTAACATTCATCACAAAAGAGAAAAGAGCTTTATTAGTGCAGCAGCGAATTGATTTCATGGAATACTGCAAAACGGAGCGATGCAAGTGGCAGGAGGACGGCACTGTTTGTTTCAGGCAGCCGTCAACAACGCTTTAACGGAGAATGCTTTATTCTAATTACTGTCAAAAACTTGCATTAATAACCTATTAACAAACAGATCCACAGTTCCTCCGTGGATATACAAGAAGTACAGTCAATGGAGTCCAGTCACATGGTGAGAGAACGAGCACGTTCACTACATTTGGCGGAGCAGATGTTGCGAACGCTGTCGCTGAAGGTAAAAGGCCTTTTTAAAAGAGGCTGAGATGAACGACGCTCGTTATGTCATCCTGAGAGTTTAAGCGCCCTCTAGGAGTGGCATCTGAGCACATCTGCGGCGAATCCTCAGGGACCAGCTGTTTAAGATGTAATCTGATCGGATTTCAGATATCGGATTGGATCAAATCTTGAAAATGGGTTGTTTGAAAGAAAAAAAAGACTTCAATCTTGATCAAATTGTCAGTTTGTGTTGGTCAAAACTTTTTTAGTAAGAAACGTTTATGAGGGATTATCCTGATCCCAGCAGAAGGGTGGATTTCAGGAACAAAAATGTAATAACTTGGTCAAAAAATACATTTGTGTCAAGTACATATGCACATATTTTATTTTTATTTTGCTCTTGATTGGTTTAAACGTTAAAGTAATGAAGTAGATGTAGACTATAACTATTAAGCATTTTCGGTCCTTTCAAAAAAATAAAAAATTGAGACCATCAAATAATAACAATAAATCCCCCAAATTGCTGTTAATATTGAAAAATATTGAAAAAATATATATATTTAATTTTAAGTTAAATATATATCACTGTAAATAAACTACATTTGCACAATAATCAGAAATGAACCCATCAAAAGTAGTTTTTAACAACTATATATTTGTTAGTTTTCGTTGTGGGTTGAAAATAGAGAAAATATCTTGCAAATGCTTTGCCTCAAGAAACTTTGCATTCACTCTCAAAAGTTTCTTGGGGAAATGCAAAACTTTTGCAAAAGAGAGCGAAAACGCATTAAAATATATAATTTTCTCCCATTTCATACTTATTTTCCAACACGTCCCTTTAGTGCCTCTGTAGGGGTCTGATTGTTTAAAGGAAATTGAAAATGGAAGAGGATGTTTGTTGTTTTCTTTCTCTTCAAATAAAACACTTAAAGTGACACTGACTCCTGCTGTTCTTTAGCTATAGAACTTGTGAAATGCAGCCCCAATTGAAGCACTGGTAATCTGAAAAATTGTGCAACTGGATCAGTCAGATCCAAATCATATTTTGCTTTGGGGGGAAAAAAAAATTGTAAAATAGATTGCCTGATCCTGGATGGCAAAACATCGTACAGATCCAGATTACATTTTTTAAACACTTTTCAGATGTAACTGTAATCTGATTACCACCCATTTAAAATGTAACTGTAATGAAATACAGTCACTCAAATTTTGTATTTTAAATACGTAACTAAGTTACTTGTATTTCGTTCCTCCCCAACCCTGTTGAGAATGAAGGACTCAAAGTAGAGTCGAAAGTTCCTTCCATACCAAGGACTGTAACTATAACTATGATAAATATGATAGATATAGTTTTAAAAATGTAAAAGAATAGACATGCCCACACTTAATGAGGTTGAAGTCATGTGTGAAAATGATTCGGTTTGAGCCAGATGAATCTTAGCATCGTCATCCAAGATGGCCATGGGATATGACTTCCAACATGGTTAAACACTGAATCAGGTAGGGTTAAAAGAATTATTGCCAAACATATGTAATGCCGTTTTACTTTACTGTAAAATAAATGATTGCTCAGGTCACATGCCAATGATCAGCACTTGAATCAACACCGATTTATGCAAAAGATGCATTACTTGCTTTATTGAGTGCCATCTTGTGGCCAATATTCAGCTGGTGGAAACACCTCACCTCACAGCTCTCAGGATGACTGTGAGATTGATGTCGGATGTCTTAACTCTCTGACTTGACAAGCTGAACCAAAGCATCTCTTTTGCGAGTTCTTAAAGAAATGAAATTTCCAAAAGAACAAGGGAGTAATGTTCTTGTCATCCAAAAGACTTTGACAGATCAAGGCTCTTCTGTTAGTCAACAGCTTTTCAAAGTGCACGAGTTAAATCCTTTGATATGCTCTTTGAATCAAACAAAATTTCTCCAAGTTACAAGAGGAAGCCTTGCTGATGAGAAACACCTGCCTGCGCTGACAATCCTGTCCTTGGAATCGCTTGACAAGGCTTTTTTCTTAACTTTCAGCCTCTGCAACGTTTCCTCCAAAACTTTCCTCGGGAAGTTTCTCGCAGGTTTCCGACTCCTCCGAAGGGCTGTTTTGACGACGCAGCAACACTGATTACTGCAAACCGAACAGCTCTAGATATCAAAGACTGCGCCTTTAAAGCAACCCGAATGAGGAAGTAAATGTTAAAGCCAACTTGGCAATAGAAAATATATGAGGTCTGATGTGTAATCTAAGCTGAAGAGGATAAACGGTGGTGTGATGGTTGCTCTCACTGAGTTTCAAAATGCTACAATTTGCGATGGCCATTTCCTGAGCCTCTCAGAGATGAAGGCTGTACAGTTGACACCTCATGGGATAAATGGTTCAAAACAAACTAAACCCTGTGTATCGTTGCTCTAAAATTGTTAGCATGTTGGAAGGAGCACATAGCATGCACCGCCTGGTCTCATTGTTAATATGTATGTATAAATAAGTAACTTTTAAAGACACAAAACGTACATTTTTGTACGTTTAGAAAGGTGCTGAAACGTGCAATATTGACAAATTTATAGCACTAAAATGTAAAAATAAATATTTACGAAACTTTCATGTCATCAAGATAGAATGTCGTGGAAAAGTTCATTTATTTCGGTAATTCAACTCAAATTGTGAAACTTGTGTATTAAATAAATTCAGTGCACAGAGACTGAAGTAGTTTAAGTCTTTGTTTCTTTTAATTGTGATGATTTTGCCCCACATTTAACAAAAACCCACCAATTCACTATCTCAACAAATTAGAATATTTCATAAGACCAATAAAAAAACATTTTGAGTGAATTGTTGGCTAATGAAAGTATGTTAATCTACTGTGTATGTGCTTGGTAGGGGCTCCTTTTGCTTTAATTACTGCCTCAATTGGGTTGGAAGACCAGGTTTCTTTGACAGTGGCCTTCAGCTCATCTACATTTTTTGGTCTCTTGCTTCTCATTTTCCTTTCGACAATACCTCATAGATTCTCTGTGTGGTTCAGGCAGGTGAGTTTGCTGGCCAATCAAGCACACCAAGACCATGGTCATTTAACCAACTTTTGGTGCTTTTGGCAGTTTGGACAGGTGCCAAATCCTGCTGGAAAATGAACCTTCTGGTCAGCAGAAGGAAGCATGAAGTGCTCCAAAATTTCTTGGTAAACGGATGCAGTGCCTTTGGTTTTCAAAAAACAAAATGGACCAACAGTGGCAGATGACATTGCACCTCAAATCATCACAGACTGTGGAAACTTAACACTGGACTTCAAGCAACTTGAGCTATGAACTTCTCCACCCTTCGTCCAGGCTCTAGGACCTTGGTTTCCAAATGAAATACATAACTTGCTCTCATCTGTAAAGAGGACTTTGGACCACTGGACAACAGTCCAGTTCTTCTTCTCGTTGTCTGTGGTTCAGGAGTGGCTGAACAAGAGGAATACGACAACTGTAGACAAATTCCTTGACACGTCTGTGTGTGGTGGCTCTTGATGCCTTGACCCCAGCCTCAGTCCATTCCTTGTGAAGCTCACCCAAATTCTTGAATCGATTTTGCTTGACAATCCTCATAAGGCTACGGTTCTCTCGGTTGGTTGTGCATCTTTTTCTTCCGCATTCAATGTTATGTTAATGTGCTTGGATACAGCACTCCAACAGCCAGCGTCTTTGGCAACTACTTCGTCTGTGTGCATTGAATTTATTTAATACACGTTTCACAATTTGAGTTGAATTACTGAAATAAATGAACTTTTCCATGACATTCTAATTTATTAAGATGCACCTATATATAAAAATGTCCCTTTTATTGTTTTGTAGATAAATGTAAGGTCCCTAAACCCCATCACGAACTTAAACATACCCATTTTATACAGATTGTGAAAAGAATAAAACATAATGGAAGGAATCTGTAGGAAAATGACAATTTTAGCAAAAATATAACATAAAACAATATTTTGAGCCACTAATCCTACACCTACCCATAACCATAACCATTTCTTAAAAGAATAACAGACAAACAAGCACAATCACAATAATTTGTTTATTGCGAAATTTGTTTATAGCTACACGACATGAACATCATTTGCCTCTTAAAACTAGAAGCACACAGTTTACCCATTACATCCGGGCAAATTATTTGCAATGAGAAGCACATATACTTTAGCACACAAATCTCAGACCTGGTGGTGATCAACAATTGTAATTCAGTAAAAATATGAACTGCACCATATGACTTCTAAATAAAAGTGACAAAAGCAGCAGCATCAGCATAAATAAAGCTGGTTAATGCAAAGCAATAATCATCTTCATATAATAGTTATCACATAATTTCTTTCAAGCTGCAATGCAAGCTGGGAACTGGCACAACATTGTTGAATGTAAAAATGTTTGTCCAGATAACTCAATTTGGATAGTTGGGACAACAAGTTTTGGATAAATACTTGAATCTGAGTAAGGTCAACAAATCAACCTTTGTTAGCAACATGTTTAGAGCTTTCTTGTATAGTTCGTTCAAGATAATAAAATAAAATAACAAAAGTTTTGGTGTTGTTGTTGACCTTAAGCATGGAAAACTCGTCGTAAATGTTGAGTTATCTGAACAAAAAGTTTTACATTCAACAATGTTGTGACAGCGTGCATTGCTTGAAAAATTATGAGGTAATTACAGGGAGTGCAGAATTATTAGGCAAATGAGTATTTTGACCACATCATCCTCGTTATGCATGTTGTCTTACTCCAAGCTGTATAGGCTGGAAAGCCTACTACCAATTAAGCATATTAGGTGATGTGCATCTCTGTAATGAGAAGGGGTGTGGTCTAATGACATCAACACCCTATATCAGGTGTGCATAATTATTAGGCAACTTCCTTTCCTTTGGCAAAATGGGTCAAAAGAAGGACTTGACAGGCTCAGAAAAGTCAAAAATAGTGAGATATATTGCAGAGGGATGCAGAAGTCTTAAAATAGCCAAACTTCTGAAGCGTGATCATCGAACAATCAAGCGTTTCATTCAAAATAGTCAACAGGGTCGCAAGAAGCGTGTGGAAATACCAAAGTGCAAAATAACTGCCCGTGAACTGAGAAAAGTCAAGCGTGCAGCTGCCAAGATGCCACTTGCCACCAGTTTGGCCATATTTCAGAGCTGCAACATCACTGGAGTGCCCAAAAGCACAAGGTGTGCAATACTCAGAGACATGGCCAAGGTAAGAAAGGCAGAAAGTCGACCACCACTGAACAAGACACACAAGCTGAAACGTCAAGACTGGGCCAAGAAATATCTCAAGACTGATTTTTCTAAGGTTTTATGGACTGATGAAATGAGAGTGAGTCTTGATGGGCCAGATGGATGGGCCCGTGGCTGGATTGGTAAAGGGCAGAGAGCTCCAGTCCGACTCAGACGCCAGCAAGGTGGAGGTGGAGTACTGGTTTGGGCTGGTATCATCAAAGATGAGCTTGTGGGGCCTTTTCGGGTTGAGGATGGAGTCAAGCTCAACTCCCAGTCCTACTGCCAGTTTCTGGAAGACACCTTCTTCAAGCAGTGGTACAGGAAGAAGTCTACATCCTTCAAGAAAAACATGATTTTCATGCAGGACAATGCTCCATCACACGCGTCCAAGTACTCCACAGCGTGGCTGGCAAGAAAGGGTATAAAAGAAGAAAATCTAATGATATGGCCTCCTTGTTCACCTGATCTGAACCCCATTGAGAACCTGTGGTCCATCATCAAATGTGCGATTTTCAAGGAGGGAAAACAGTACACCTCTCTGAACAGTGTCTGGGAGGCTGTGGTTGCTGCTGCACGCAATGTTGATGGTGAACAGATCAAAACACTGACAGAATCCATGGATGGCAGGCTTTTGAGTGTCCTTGCAAAGAAAGGTGGCTATATTGGTCGCTGATTTGTTTTTGTTTGGTTTTTGAATGTCAGAAATGTATATTTGTGAATGTTGAGATGTTATATTGGTTTCACTGGTAAAAATAAATAATTGAAATGGGTATACATTTGTTTTTTGTTAAGGTGCCTAATAATTATGCACAGTAATAGTCACCTGCACACACAGATATCCCCCTAAAATAGCTAAAACTAAAAACTAAAAACTAAAACTTCCAAAAATATTCAGCTTTGATATTAATGAGTTTTTTGTGTTCATTGAGAACATGGTTGATGTTCAATAATAAAATTAATCCTCAAAAATACAACTTGCCTAATAATTCTGCACTCCCTGTATTATTAAAAAATGATTATTGCTTTGCTTTATTTATGCTGCTGCTGTTGTCACGGTTATTTAGCTGTCATGTGTTTCAGAGTTCATATTTTTACTGAATTACAATTGTTGATCAACTTGTTTTAGTTTTTCTTGACATGAATCGTTAAGTTAAAAAGATTACCTGGTAAAAAACAGTTTTTAAGTTGATTTTAACAGGAGTGAATTAGTTGAGTTAACTTAAAAAGTTGAATGCGATAAGTTGCCTTATTTAAGTCAGCTCAACTTTTATTTTATTTTTACAGTGCATTTCTCATTCACTGATATCTTTTGTTGTTGGCTCAAACTCTCTATGTAGGTTAACACTGCAACTGTTGAGGAACTTTTCAAAATTAGGCTGCGGGCACATTAGCGACATTTCGCATGCAAAAAAAGGCCCAATGATGTTGAGATGTATGCAGCTTTGAATTGGTCATCACGCGAAATCTGTGTGTCCAACTTGCGAAATCTGTGTGAGTTTGTTATTGAAATGACTCAATAAAATCCGTCGAAAATGGTATTTGTGACCGCAGCTTTGAACTTCTCTAAAACTAGTTTCTATAAAATTCAACTTGGATGAACATCGCAAATTGCAAATGAGACAGATGTGAACTCACAGATGGATGAAACTGATCTGTACAAATGTGTTGCTACAAATTTGCTTCCTTACAAGCAAAATCTGAGCTCCAAGATTGCTACATATCCATCTATTTCCTTGACTATATGACTACACAAAAGCAATTACTGTATCTCTATAACACAGAGAATTACATTAAAATGTCCCTTTCGCTGTTGCAGTCTGCGGGACGGATAATCAAAGCGCGGCGTCGGTGTTGGATAGCTGTAGGACGGAGTCTCCGAGCATCAGCCCCATCTTCTGATTCGATGCACAGTCGCAGTCTCTGCTTGATTCCTTTCGCTCCTTTTGTTTTTTCTTCCTTTTGCTTTTCTGATTTGATGGCTTTTGGACCCCAGATGACAATGAGATGAAAGCAAGGGCCTGATGAAACACAGTCCAGGTCCTGCGGCTCAGTCTTATGGACAATATGTCACTCTTATGCTGGGCCTGACCTGCACATATAAACAGCCCTAAAGCACGCTCGCCTTTTGTTTCCATTGCTTTGTTTGCTTATATCTTGCCGTTTTATGTCCCCACATCCGTCACATTACTGATTTCTTTTGCCATTCTCCTGTTTCCTCTCAATTTCCCGCCATTTCTCCCTGTAGCTGCCATTAACCTAGAAAAGCTTCCCAAAATAATCCGATTTCATTACGAACCTCCCTAATGTCACCATAAAGAGAGTCTTTAGAGGAACATTCATATTTAACACGGTTTATCGTGTTTATGTGACGGAAGATTTGCAGATTCATGAAATGATCAACAATAAAACGGTTATTAAAGTTGCGTTAGTAAACCTAAAAAAGTATCTAACACTTTATTGGAAAGAAAGATTGAAAAAGTGCACCTTTTATGTCATAAAAGTGAACAAGAGCAAGGTAAACTGCACAGCTGCCTTACATGATGATTATGAGAAAAAATGATTCTATAAGAGAGAAATATATGAAGATGGCAAATTTACTGTCACCTTCAGCAGCTGGATTTGAAATGGTAATGCAATTGTTACATTAAGTAGCTATTTCTACTGGATTTAACCCATAAAATATAGTGTTGTTGGTGTAAATTGATTAGTTTAAGATGTTAAAGGGGTGGTTGATTATGATTTCACTTTTTTAACTTTAGTTAGTGTGTAATGTTTCAAAGTTCAATGAAAAGGGAGATATTTTCTTTTAAGGACTACAACAAACGGCTGGTAAGGACTACAACAAGCCTCTTACCGGTTTAATGACATCACTAATCTAAACATTTACATAAACCCCGCCCCCGAGAACACTCAAACAAAGGGGGCGGGGCCATGTTGGACTGCTTTAGAGAAGAGGAAGAGTTGTTGTAGTCGAGTGTTGTTGATGCCGTCATTTTACGCCGGACTGCTTCACAAACGAGGGTGGATTCAAGGAAAAAAGACGAACGTGACGACACATGCTAGTGATGAGTTGATCAACTCCACAGCAACTACATCAATTTATCCACTAACCGTTCAGAAACTTCTTCCTGAGTCTCTCCATCAGTTTGAACACTTTCCTCATTTTGTCTGCGTGAGATTCTCCAGCTTTGTTGTTGTTGAGCTGTTAAAGCTCCGCCCTCTTCTGGAGCAGCAGCTCATTTGCATTTAAAGGGACACACACAAAAACGGCGTGCTTTTGCTCAAACCCAAAGAGGAGTAAAGTTGACAAGCGATAATAAATGATCTGTGGGGATTTTGAGCTGAAACTTCAGACACATTCTGCGGACCCTAGAGACTTATATTACATCTTGTGGAAGGGGCGTTATAGGTCCCCTTTAACTCTTTTCCCACAATTGATGAGATTTTCCATCATTTATGACAACGCTTCCCGACCATTGATGGGTTTTTCTGGCAGTCCAGTCGCTGTTATGCATCTTCTGAAGTAGTACAGCACCTCCGGATCCAAAAACGAGCTAAGAAGAAGATCTTCATGAACCAGAAGGAGTGGACAGAAGATAACACAGAAACAATGCATTTTTAGTAAGAAAAATATTTATAATTATAGAGTAATTACAATCACTGTCAGAGGTCACTCTTTTGGCGGAACTCGACTTGCATACGTTCGTTGCCGAAAGCCAGTTATTATAGTTTATAAAGTTATAAATATGGATATTTTCTTACAAAAACACATTGCTTCGCTCCAGAAGGCCTTTATTAACCATTTTGCCAAACCACTTACTCTACGTCTGGGACTGAGCAAATTCACCTTGGCCGTACCCAGTGACATATTGCACTGCGCTAAAGACGTACCTAGATGTAAATAGAAAATAAAGGTTAGGTATTATTAATTTTAAAGACCGCAGTAACCCAGAAAAGGAGAATGTTTAGTGCTCCCAGACACAGAGCAAATAGTACCATATTTCATACTGAATGTTATTATGGGCTCCATTAGGAGATCTTTCTGAGTAAACTGCTGTAAAATGACTCGCACTGTGATATACAGAGTTATCTGTAAAGCAAACTGGACAATTTTTGACTGCACAATATTATCAATTCTAAGTACAATATTGGCTAAAATTGGCACACAATTACGTTTTGCATGTTTTAGATAATTGTGACAAGCAATGTATTTGTTTACTTACTATTTTATTACAGATGATAAGAAAGCATTTTACACGTTATGGTATAAAGACTTTCCAAAAGTCATTATTAAAATGATATACAGTAAAGAGGGCTATCACAGCTATTATTACTCTGAATATTTGATTCTGCTCAGTCACAACATTCCAAGGTGTGTTCCCAAATATAATTATATAATTTTTACGTCTTTCATTTTTTTCTCGCTCTCATACAATCATTTCATACAATCACAGCTGCTTCCATCTCGTTTCTCTGTCATATTTACCAATTGATTTGAAAATGAAATCGGAGGACTTCAGTATTAATATAATTTGGATAAAAGCGCCTGCAAAATTATGCTCTTCATCTTCATCATCGCCAGGATGATTGTTTTATACACTGTCCTGGATTATAATCAGTGTTGGAGGTCACACATCACAAGTATCTTGAGTTACATAATCAGATTACTTTAAATAACTAGTAAAGTAACACATTACTTTTTCAAATCAGTACTTTTTCACATTTATTGACAGCTCTCCTGGTCAGGTCAGAGGTCAGAGGTCAGAGGTGTTGTGTGCGCTGTATGAACATGATGTTCCCTTTCAAGGGAACTTGTGCTACGTCAATTCTTGCGTCTAAGGTTACAGTTGTGAATGAGACGTTATTGTAGTACTAGACTAAATGTGAACATGCATTTACTCAAACATTCATGCGATCTAAAAATTGTATGCAAACCTGTAATAATCAAATATATTAAGTTATACTTTATACTTTAATCTCACTTTATTAACCAGTGTCTTTGCTGCTGACCTTCAGTGATCTTATTCAATCACACTAACAAGCAAAAATGACTTTAGATTAGATTTAGAAATAAGAGTGTTGAACTTCTGTCTCCTGTATCCTATTCCTCTTTAATCCACAGCTGAAAGTTGTTTAAGCGAAACCCTCTACTGTACAGGAATAAATATGCATTTTCTTCAGCCTGAGGCGTATTCACTTTATGTGTAAAAGGGCTGAAAAACACTTGCTAAAAATAGAACTTTTTTGTTTTTGTTAAAAAGTAACAAAAGTAATGTAACGCATTACTTTTCATAAAAAGTAACGCAATCAGTCACTTTTTTAGGGAGTAATGCAATATTATAATGCATTACTTTTAAAAGTAATACTGATTATAAGATAATAAACATGTAAGATTTCAAAACAGTTACGCCTCAATATCAATATCGATCAATATCTTTTGTCCCCGTGATTATTTATGTGGTAAAAAGTGGTGTAAGAACTGGTTTGACTGTACTTTACGTTGTACTTTCTTCACGTTTAGTGAGTTTGTGACACAATAGGGTTTATACTTACGCAAACTCACTTATTATGTCACTTATTCATTGTGAAAATGTTTTCTGGCCAGAAAATGTAGCTGTTTCAGTTAATACCATAATCATGCTTTAAAGGGACTTTTATCTGGCTTGGAAGAACTCTAATTTTCTGAGGAAGAAGGGGAAGCGCCACCATCTTAAAACACACATGCAGAATCTCATTTTAAAGGCTGTGTCGCATTTGTTGGAAATTGTGCATTTTTGGGAGGTCCTCTAGGACAGGTATGAGATTGCTGTGACATACATTCGTTATTTACTCACAGTATACGAAATTCAACCAAAATGTATATGAAATATGATGCGGTCATGCGCAATGACCATGTGTTCGTCATAGAACAAGCAAAGAGGACACAGCTGAAAAAAGTTTTCCGGTCATTTTGGGGATGCGCAGGTGGCAGAGGTGACCAGCAATCAGTGGCATTTGCTGTGTGGAGTCTGCAGGGGTGTGATGTGATTACCTTATCTTCACACTCACTAACTCATCTAATTACACAACTCCAGTGAAAGGGCACGCTTGCAAAAAAAGGTTAATTGCTTAATTTTCCTACCATATGCACATCCAGTTCATAAGTCAATTTTTTATTGAATACATACACACTTTATTTCAGAACCGCTTTGGCTTTTCTTCTTGATTTTATTTGGAATCCGAAGCGGTGGTCCGAGTCTTACCACTGCACTTCATACAGAGGGCACGCTCTTCATGGAAGGACTTTGAATCCTCATAAAAAGGTCATCCGTGTCTGGATGCGCGCCTCATGCCAAATAGCGTCGCGCAGAGAGAAAAACATCCGTGGGGAAAGCAGAGACATTACACGGATCATTAGCTCCTGATATAGGAGAGGGAGCGCTGACTGGCTTAATGATGCTTTGATAAGCTGTTTTCGGGAGGTAAACATAATCTGTTAGCTTTTCAACACTTTTTTTTTTTTTTCCAACAATTTTTGCTGTGAAACGGAACCGTCATTTGCTTGTTTGCAGAACAATTCACAACTGCAAATGTTAATGCAACTGGAAATTGTGCTCAGTTTTAGGCACAATGCCCACCTGCAGTACCACAGTATTTGCAATTAATTCAGGGAAGAATTCACCCTAAAATGACAACTGTCTCATTGATACGGCCGCGTGTCCAAGAGAAATGCACATCCCAATACAGATGGCAAATGAGTGCACTAGACCCGTCCAGTTTCTTTATGTATCCATACAGTTTTGCTGACTAAAATGTGTCCCCATTGTGTTGATGTAGTATCTATTGATCATGCAGTATCTGTGCGTTTTGCATCACCAATCCAGAACTAATGTTTGATTCAGTTCAATTAGGGAACAGGTTTCTATGAACTGGCTCAAACTGCACTTCTTTCTCTTAACGCAAACCAGCGATCACGCCCCGTCGTAAAACGTAAATCTCTGCTCAAGTAACTCAGGTATTGTCTTGACAAGTAACTGACTAGGAGAAACCTGTAGTCATGAAACCCCTAAGCAAGAGGAACTGCAGTTCATTTATTTGCAATATCAGAGGAACATGTTATACGAACATATTGTTTGCCAAGCCACATTGTTTTTGATTTGCAGCACCTGTGCCTTGTTAGTAAATCACTTGCATTATCATCAGCTCTGCTTGTTTGCGACCCAAGTGAATGTACATTGCTATTGGTAGATTGTGTTGGTCATTATGGAAATGAGCTGTTGCGTCTGTGTTTTGTGATTTGCACATCGTCAGTAGATCACAGTAAAGTACAGTCCCATTGGCACTTCTATAAGAGTGCGGTCTCACGATAATCTGCCCTGTTTTGTAAATCTGGCCCATTATGTCAAAATTATTCCCTATTACATAACTTGCTCACAGTAAAGTGTCCATGCCCTTTGCATCAGTGCATTGATGCCAGAGCTTTCTCATTTAAATCAATGGGTTACTGTCCGCGTCGCAATCAAGATGCTGGAGGGCACTTTTGACATCAGCACAGTGATGTGCATTTCTCTCTGACATACATCAGTATCTGAGGCCTTTGAGTGAGAACGGGTTACTATTCTAAAGCTTGAAAACATCAGTCTCCATTCAACAATGGCCTGCGCTTAAATCCACACCTCAACTCCTTGCAACCGTTGCAGATGGACGGACCTTAGCCATATCTAGAGACCTGATGTATAAACATTGTGCACAAATATAGGGACTTATAAAAAAAATGGAAAGATTTAAACATTTTATTTAAAAAAAATATTCTGCCAGTGATGCAGTGATGATGCAGTGATGTCAGACAATTGTATTTATACTGCAAAGTATCTGTTTCCTGTTAAAATACTGATATATTCTAAAATGTTCACTGCAAAGCTGCATAAATCTCCTCCCATTATACCCAGAGAGGGAAAGCTGAACATCTAGCTCCTCCCATTACATCAGGGATCTGGACGTCAAGCTCCTCCCATTACACCCAACGATGGGAAGCTGAACATCAAACTCCTCCCATTACACCCAAAGATGGGAAGCTGAACGTCTAGCTCCTCCCATTGCATCAGGGATCTGGACGTCAAGCTCCTCCCATTACATCAGGGAGCTGAACATCAAGCTTCTCCCATTACACCCAACAATGGGAAGCTGAACATCAGGCTCCTCCCATTACACCCAAAGATGGTAAGCTGAACATCAAACTCTTCCCATTACACCCAAAGATGGGAAGCTGAACGTCTAGCTCCTCCCATTGCATCAGGGATCTGGACGTCAAGCTCCTCCCATTACATCAGGGATCTGGACGTCTAGCTCCTCCCATTACACCCAAACATGGGAAGCTGAACATCAAGCTCCTCCCATTACACCCAAAGATGGGAAGCTGAACGTCTAGCTCCTCCAATTACATCAGGGATCTGGACGTCAAGCTCCTCCCATTATATCAGGGAGCTGAACATCAAGCTCCTCCCATTACACCCAAAGATGGGAAGCTGAACATCAAGCTCCTCCCATTACACCCAAAGATGGGAAGCTGAACGTCTAGCTCCTCCCATTACATCAGGGATCTGGACGTCAAGCTCCTCCCATTACACCCAAAGTTGGGAAGCTGAACATCAAGCTCCTCCCATTACATTAAATGAAATTTGCACTGGTTCTGATGAAGGTAAATCTGAAAATGTTCACGCTTACACCGTGTCTAGACTGAACGCTACAAGAAATAGAACAGGGAATGCGTTTACTGTGGGGAATTTGTCGTGTCGCACTGCATCCAGTGTAGACAATATCACTGATTATAATGAGTTCTATTGTCTTTTGACGCGTCCGGTGTAGACACAGTGTTACGCAAACTCTGCCTTTTGACATTTTTTAGAATGAAATCTACGCAAAGTTTTAGACATGAAGCCCCAGAAGATCACCGAGAAGAATCGCCTCAACAATGTGAAAATCATCAGGTCTCGCGCTCATTTTCTACAGAATATGTAAAAATGTAGATTTCATTTAGTTTTCCATTAAATTGCACAAGGGTAAATCCATAAAACAGATCTCCTCTCAATATATCAGCTGGATCAGTGTAGTATTCAGGACACATTGCTCTTCCACATGTAACACAGCTCAGCTTCACACATGGCCGGCCTTTTGAGAATCAGTTTAACATTTCAGTTTAGTCACATGAGATTTGTTCATCTCACCCACATCAGTCTTCTCACTGTTTTTACAACCTAATTCAGAAAAACTATAAGGCTCTGATTTGTTTTAGGATCGCAAATGAAGGATATTAATTTGTTTGTGCATTTAGGCGTATTGTAGTTCATTTGCTGACGATGATTGCAAATGGGCTGGATACGCCCATATTTAAAGGGCATTTTTTAATCTAATACCAAACATTATCCATGTGGCTCTTTCTAAACACTAGGGGCTCATGTGGAACACTTTGCATGGATTTGTGTTTATACATCAGGCCCAGTGGGGTGACGACTCATATTAATTGTGCGCAGTATAAGTAATTGAATGGAATATCCCAGGTATGGCTGTCTGTTTAAGACATCATATCATCTAAACTCACAACTGTAGTATTATCTAAATGCAGTTTGGGAATTTCATTCATTAAAAATGTCATTAAAAGCCATAAATGTAGGCTGGAAAACAATGTTAACAGACCAGATAACACAAACTTTACATGTAAACACATGTGCACATGGATTGATAGAGGTTTATTCATATTTAACGCAAACACTTGTAGTTGTGCGTCTTGTTTTCAAAATATAATGCATTTAAAATATTAATAATTTATTACCAGGGTTGGGGAGTAACAAAATACAAGTAACTTAGTTACGTATTTAAAATACAAAATTTGAGTAACTGTATTTCATTACAGTTACATTTTAAATGGGTGGTAATCAGATTACAGTTACATCTGAAAAGTGTTTTAGATTACCAAAGTGATTACTTTGAGTTTTAATGTCATTTAAACAGCGATTGGTGATTCTCTGACTCTGACCGTCTGAAAAAGAGGAGTTAAGTTTCATGTTTTCCACTGTTTTCATGTTTTGTGAGTCATTTTATAATTCACTCGTCACTGCAACTTTTTCTCACAATTTGTTTTTCCCTCACAATTGTGAGTTTGCATTTCACAATTCTGACTTCTTTTTCTCAGAATTGCGAGATTTAAACTTGCAATTGCAAGTTATAAAGTCAGAATTGGGAGATATGAACTTGCAATACTGACTTTTTTTCTTGCAATTGTGAATTTAGTGTGTGAGTTTATATCTCATAATTCTGACTTTTCTCAATATTGTGAGTTTATATCTCATAATTCTGACTTTTCTCAATATTGTGAGTTTTTATCTCATAATTCTGACTTTATAACTCACAATTGCAACTTTATATCACGCAATTCTGAGGGAAAAAGTCAGAATTGTGAGATAAAAACTTGCAATGACCATTTTTGTGTTTGTTCCACACTTATTAGTATTCCAAAGTATTCTAAAGTATTTAGATTAAGTTACTAAACTTGAGTAATGTAACGAAATGACTTTTTAAAGCCTGTATTGTAATCTGTAGTGAAATACATTTTAAAAGTAACCTACCCAGCCCTGGATATTACAGTGAGATTAGGAATTGGTGTATTACCAATTTTAAACAAAAAGAAATACTTCAAAATATTTACATTTTGAAAATAATTACATTTATTCAGTTAAATTATGGCTAGCTGTGGAACAAGCATTATTCAGTTAGTTAGAACTTATGAGAGATTTACTGATGATAAATATATAAACTTGATTATTGTGCATTTCAAACACATTCATCTTATTAGTACTGTTTTATGCATCACATTATGTTTATTAATTTGTGTAATCCAAGTAGGTGGAAATTTTATTTGCAATTCAAATACATAAATATTCAAATTAAACCTATATATATATATATTTTTTGTTTTGTTTTGTTTTTTGTTTTTTTTCTCTACAAGTTGAGCTACAGAACTCTACAGGAACTCAAATGATATTAACACGCAATATGTCATTACATCAGCAATTCAAACAATTCGTGCATACTAAAATATGTATAACTTTCTTTTTATTACACAAACCATTAGTTTGTTTCCATGTGCTCTTGAAGCTTAATCGCTCTAAGAAAAAAAAAAAAAACTGAAATAACTACAGAAGGGTCAGACATTTTTACCTTGATGACAGAATGACAAGTCTATCAATCTTCCTTATCCGGGGAAAAGCGGAGGTTCGGTACAGCAATCAATAACGTCACAATTAGTCGCCCTCAGCAGCGAATCACAGAATCAGGCACAGCTGGACTGGAGCTCCGCTTGGCCTGCATCGTGCCAGCTGCCCGTCCTGACATTAGCCAGCTCCTCTTGGGACGCGCTGACATTTCTTCAAGCTCACAGAGGCGACGTGTGTGTGATGGCGAGTGTGTGTGGGCTGCTCACCTTGACTTAGTGACCTGGAACAGCATCCAAACCGTGGGACTCCCAGAGGCACCTGAGAGAGCCATGTGAAGGGCTGAAGTCTAGATGTCTGTCAACACTCATCAGTGTAGCACTGAGCTAATGACAAGCAAAGAGGCTCTGTGACCCGGGATGCTTCGGGGAAACTGGGCGGCATGCGTGACCGGAGGTTGGCCGCTATCTGCTTTGACCACCAGCAGGAGCAGATTGCTGAAGGCTGAAGACTGATGTGAAATTTCAAGCCGTTTCTGTAGCGTACTGCACTGTAACTGATTGAAAACTAATGTAAAGCACAGTTAAAGTCCTCTGTTATATATGCAATATTTATGACTTCGTATTAATTGAGAGTATTTCAATGGAAATTGTGCACTTTTATTTATAAATCAATGTTTTTAGGTTGATTCAGTTATAATATTTCTGATTTGAATAAAACCAGTTAAATTTTCAGTGTGTAACAATCTATTCCAACTTTATTTTAATTAACAAAAATGTTTTGGTCTTTATTTTTACTAGTATTAGTGAACAATAACAACTCTGGGTTACACTTTATTTTAAGGTGTCAGTATTACAGTGTAATGACAATTAACTACATGTACTTACTACAGGGTTAGGATGAGGGTTAATTGCATGTAACCAAGCATATTTTCTAGTTATTACTATAGTAAATACATGTAACATATGTAACAATGATTCTGTAAAAAAAGTGTTACCCTTCATCAAAGTTGAATTGCTCCAATGATAGGAGGCATGAGAAATTGTTCATTAATCGCATTACTTTTGAAATAATTTATTGCATTATACAAAATTATGGAAATGCAGTGGTGTGAAAAAGTGTTTGCCCCCTTCCTGATTTCTTTTTTTTGCATGTTTGATAGAAGTTTGTTTCAGATCATCAAACAAATTTAAATATTAGTCAAAGATAACGCAAGTAAACACAAAATGAAATTTTTAAATGAAGGTTGTTATTATTAAGAGAAAACAAAATCCTACATGGCCCTGTGTGAAAAAGTGTTTGCCCCCTAAACCCAATAACTGGTTGTTCCACCCTGACAGCAACAACTGCAATCAAGCGTTTGCGATAACTTGCAATGTCTTTTACAGCGCTGTGGAGGAGTTTTGGCTCACTCATCTTTGCAGAATTGTTATAATTCATTTTTAAGGTCATGCCACAGCATCTCAATAGGATTCAGGTCAGGACTTTGACTAGGACACTCCAAAGTCTTCATTTTGTTTTTCTTCAGCCATTCAGAGGTGGACTTGCTGGTGTGTTTTGGATCATTGTCCTGCTGCAGAAACCAAGTTCACTTCAGCTTGAGGTCACGAAAAGATGGACGGATATTCTCCTTTTTGGTAGACAGCAAAATTCATGGTTTCCATTTATCACAGCAAGTCTTCCAGGTCCTGAAGCAGCAAAACAACCCCAGACCATCACACTACCACCACCGTATTTTACTGTTGGTATGATGTTCTTTTTCTGAAATGCGGTGTTACTTTTATGCCAGATGTAATGGGACAAACACCTTCTAAAAATTTCAACTTTTGTCTCATCAGTCCACAGAGTATTTTTCCAAAAGTCTTGGGGATCATCAAGATGTTTTCTGGCAAAAATGAGACGAGCCTTAATGTTGTTTTTGCTCAGCAGTGGTTTTCATCTTGAACTCTGCCATGTTGGGCATTTTTGTCCAGTCTCTTTCTCATGGTGGAGTCATGAACACTGACCTTCACTGAGGCAAGTGAGGCCTGCAGTTCTTTGGATGTTGTTGTGGGTCTTTTGTGACCTCTTGGATGAGTCGTCGCTGCGCTCTTGGGGTAATTTTGGTCAGCCGGCCACTCCTGGGAAGGTTCACCACTGTTCCATGTTTTCTCCATTTGTGGATAATGGCTCTCACTGTGGTTCACTGGAGTCCCAAAGCTTTAGAAATGGCTTCATAACCTTTTCCAAACTGATAGATCTCAATTACTTTCTTTCTCATTTGTTCCTGAATTTCTTTGGATCTCGGCGTGATGTTTAGCTTTTGAAGATCTTTTGGTCTACTTCACTTTGTCAGGCAGGTCCTATTTAAATGGTTTCTTGATTGAGAACAGGTGTGGCAGTGATCAGGCCTTAGTGTGGCTAGAGAAAATGAACTCAGATGTGATAAACCACAGTTATGTTTCATCAGGTGGGGCAAACACTTTTTCACACAGGGCCTTGCAGGTTTGGATTTTGTTGTCCCTTAATAATAACAACCTTCATTTTGTGTTTACTTGTGTTATCTTTGACTAATATTTAAATTTGTTTGATGATCTGAAACATTTAAGTGTGACAAAATCAGGAAGGGGGCAAACACTTTTTCACACCACGGTAAGACCAAAATGACAAAACACAATCTATACTAAACGTACACTAAAGGACAACATATTGATATTCCAATATTCTCTGATGTTCTTAATTTCACTGAAAGTCTAATGAGATCATGTACATATTCAATGTTCCTAGAGGGAAACTCATTTAAGCACATGCATTTTTTTCCCACAATTACACATTAACATAAAGACAGCAGCTCTGCGAAAGAGAAATGGTTTCTTCTCAAGTAAAAAATTGGCACACCAAAATTACATGTTTCTCCAAAAAAGCAAACCTCAATTGTACAGCATGTCTACAGGTCTGTTTTTGAACATTTCTGGTCTCAGTAAAAAATTATCAAACACATACCGAGAAAAAGAAAGAAAAGAAGATTGTATTATAACTGCTCTTAAAGCTCAAGAGAAAGTCCCATATCTCCTCAAAACATAACAGATCAGGGCTGATGCTAATCGCATCTTCATGATGACAGACGTTACTGATCATGAACAAACAGTCAAGCGGCCGAGTGCATTAGCTGCATTCAGATACTGGGACAGAAAAACACTCTTTCTTCACAGCCTCATCACCTCACAAAGGTAGAACACACCCCACCTTAATAGATACTAACATGTTCCTCTGTCCACTGTAATTTATTTTCTAATCCCTCAAGGAACACGGGGTAATAACGTCTCTATAATATTGTGCTTCATGCTTGGGGATGTTCTCTTTTTGTCTGACAAATGGTGTTTATGTTGTACGTCTGGTGATAAGTCAAGCAGATGCATTACTAGCAGCTGTGAAACAGCACTATTTAGAAGAACTCTGACATTTATGCAGTCGCGTTACAGCAATAAAAGCTAAATCACTGGCTTCATGAGAGATTTCGGAAAGACTTTTTAAATAATGTCGCAAGTATAATTAACTTGTTACTGCATTTATTAATGTTTGTGTGTTTTAGTTAATTAATATAAGCACAACTGTTCATTGTTAGTTCTTGTTAGCCCAGGTCTAATAAATAATATTACAACTTTTGATTTTAACAATGTATTTTTATATAATTTGTGTATTTTACTGTTTGCACTAATACGCATTAATTAATACGCATATGCATGTTTACTTTTATTTGTAAGTTTCTGTTATCCTTTCTAGAATTCTTTTCTTTTCTTTGTTAAGATCCAGGGATTATTCCTCCGGCAATCTGTATTTTCACTGTTACACGGTAGAGGGCGCTATTACCATCTCCTGATCAAAACACAGGAGAAGAAGAAGCAGAAACAGAAGCATTGCTGATGCACATGATGTAGTATTTAGCAAAAAAAAAAAAAAAAGCTTCCATTTATCACAGCAAGTCTTCCAGGTCCTGAAGCATCAAAACATCCCCAGACCATCACACTACCACCACCAATCATTTTACTGTTTCTCAGCTTTTTGTTCAAAATGGTGCTTTTTTTGGATGAAACTTACCCACAGTCAAGTGTTGATAAAAAAAGAATGCATGCAGCTAGAATTTTTTTAACTTTTTTGTTTGTTTGTTTGTTTTTGCATGTTCAGGGGGGTATTCCAGAAAGCAAGGTTAACTTACCGTCGCATATACCCTGAACTCTCTGCTGATTAACCCAAACCTTGTTTACTCGAGGTACGCTGGTTCCTAAAACGCATCAAGGAGTAAGTTCAACCAACCCAGAGTATGTTCCCGGTTAACACACAAGACATTCTTAACAAAGCGACGAATCGACGATTCACCATGGAAACAGACACTGAGAAAAAGCGCAACATTCTACTTCCTTCTTCTTTTGTTTAATGGCGATTTATATAACCAGCTTAGTGCACATCGCCACCTATTGGGTGGTTGTGTAATCATTTTTTTCAATCTTTTTATTGAATAAGTAATCTTTATTCACTGAGAATTAGAATTATATTATTTGTTTGATGCTAAAAATTTAATAAGATATCACATATGTATTTTATTATAGAAATTATAGTAAAGAAAACGTCCTGTTATAAAAAGGAAAAAAGCATATTTGTGTGTGAGATCGTAACAAAATAAATACATTAGAACTGAATTAAACATTATAATGGTGCTTTGAAGCCATATATATATATATATATATATAGTTACGTCAGTTTTTGGAACTGAAAGTTGAGGTTATCGGCTTACTTACTCTTAAACATATCTGGATATGTCACATAACCTGCTTTCTGGAATCCCCCCAGACATTAATGCAACAGAATATTCTGTGGGTCATAAAAGTTTTGTGAAAATGATGAAAACAATGCTGGCACTGGTGGGGAAAGAGTTTACTTAATGTTTGATTTCTTAATGTTTTATGTTAACATCAAACTAAAAATAAATGTAGAGGAATTAAAAAGAAAGAAAAGCTCGAAATGATTTGATGTAAACGTGCCAATCCTTCCAGGCTCTTATTAGCATGCTCCTTGCATCACTTAAATGACACCTTCATTGTCACCTTTACATGTTCAACTTGGTTAAATCGTGGACATTGAAAAATGAGCCCAACATAAATCAAAGGAAAAAGACAACAAATTTGTCGACTGAACGTAAAGCCCGTGGAGCGCCGGGAACTTAAGCGGAGTGCAAAGTTTTCTAAAATAAACATCATTTGTCAAGTTTCAGCAGTTCGCCACTTGGCAGACAGATGTAAATGGATGAAATAGAAGTAGCTTGAAGCGTGTAAAGTGAGAGCTTATCAAAATCAAATGAAAGAATATAAAGTTGACCTGAGCTGTCCTCATAGTCAGACTCCAGAAAGATCCATCAGGCCTTTGGCAAACATCCATCACGGACATACTGTCATCTCAGCATTTAGCCTCGAACCGTAGATTCTCAAACTTACAAGCAAGGAAAACATAGAGGAGAGGAGAAATATCTGCCCAGGGCTTTGAACACCCCTCCAATTACTCCTGCCAAGAGCCCACACATAATTGGCAGTGTATTAACAAGCAAATTACATTAATTAGTGGGTACAAATGGATGAGGAATGATATGCGCTCTGATGGGGGACGCTGCATCATTTGCATTTCTTCAGTCTGGTGGTATAATGGAAGTAAATTAGAGGACAGAATTTCAGATCTTCACATTCAGCAAAACTGTGGAAATGTGAAATGATGCAAATTAATCATGACGTGCAAAACTGTCGAGTGTAAGCGGAGGCTTAACTTCAGATCAATTAGAGGTTTACAATGACTGTATTTTCAGGTTTCTTCATAAACAATGATAAGAGGATGCACAAAGAAGCATCTTTGTTTAGAACTTAAGACGTTAACTTTAAATTCATTGTGTACCAAGGGGTATTTTTTAGCTTTAGTTAGTGTTGCTGTTTGAGCTGAAACAACATCTGCAAAGTTACGACGCTCAAAGTTCAATGAAAAGAGAGATATTTATTTTTAAAGAAGAGAGGACTACAACAAACGACAGGTAGTGCCTACAACGAGCTTCCTCCCGGGTTAGTGACATCACAAACACTAAAATTTACATAAACCCCGCCCCCGAGAACACACAACAAAGGGGGCGGGGCCATGTTGGGCCGCTTTAGAGACGAGAAAGAGTTGTTGTAGTCGAGTGTTGTTGATGCCGTCATTTTACGAGGGTCGATTCAAGTATAAAAAGATGAACGTGACGACACATGCTAGTGATGAGATCAACTCCACAGCAACTACATCAATTTATCCACTAACCGTTCAGAAACGTCTAAAAGTTGGAACTTCTTCCTGAGTCTCTCCATCAGTTTGAACACTTTCCTCATTTTGTCTGCGTGAGATTCTCCAGCTTTGTTGTTGTTGAGCTGTTAAAGCTCCGCCCTCTTCTGGAGCAGCAGCTCATTTGCATTTAAAGGGACACACACAAAAACTGCGTTTTTTGCTCACACCCAAATAGGGGCAAATTTAACAAGCGATAATAAATGATCTGTGGGGGATTTTGAGCTGAAACTTCAGACACATTCTGGAGACACCAGAGACTGATATTACATCTTGTGAAAGAGGCGTAATTGGTGCCCTTTAATAAAAGGGAATTTAATTTTAATTAGTGCCTGAATAACATTAAATAAGCCAAGCACTTTGCTTTTTCATTATTGTAATTTTGATTGAAGTTTTAGTAAATGCGTTTTCGTCATTCATTAGCTGCTCTTTTAAAAAATTTAAAAAAAAATTGTCGTCAAGATTTGAGTGTTTAGAAACAAAAAGTTGTCAGATTTCATTGGTGATTTCAGATATAAAATTTAATCGAAAGCTTTGGAGAATTTGAGGTTTCCCCATTCAAAGATGGCCGCCGAGTGAAATGACTTGTCTTAAAGTTACTTTAGTTAAACTGAAGTTTTATTTTATTTTATTCCAGTGAACGTTTGTTATATTTAAAAAGTAACAAAAAAGTTATTTTTATGGGTTTAGGTTTGTTTTTAGTTAACTCTACCGGAACATGTGTTAAGAAAATACGGTCAGTTTTAATTTCACAGTGACACTCAACAAGAAGACTGTACCAATATATAAAGATGACCATTACCTGAAAAATGAGACAAAACATGACATCTACTGTCTACATACTCTACCGTATGCGTCTAAAGAGACAAAAACCCTAAAACAGTAAATAGCTGCTGTCATGGACGAATCCCATGCAAAAATCAGTGAGTTACTTAAACCTAAAACCACACGCAGACTCACTTTCATCACATGAGTTTGTAACGTTGTAACCCGTTCTTAGAATCTGTGCCTGAAGGAAATATTTATGTGTGCTCACTCCATTTATGAAATCAAATCTTACATTTATATGGAAATGTGATGCATTCAACTGCCAGAAAGAGAGCAAAAACACATTTTACCATGTTTCACTTTTCCATTCTGCAGATTTACCCCCTAAATTGGTGCTGAAAATGAATTCCTTGAATATGAATATGGTGCGAGGCATGTAGTTTTAGCTGTATGAAGATATCACATCTTGATTCACAACAGCACACTGGAATGGGAATGCTGACGTGACTGTTTGAACTAGGCCATTCACCTCTCCGCACATTAGTTACACACACACAGTGATGGATGAATTGTTTGCACTTGAGAATTACATTATGAGAATCATTTTACCTCAAAGCAGGAGTGAAACGGAGGGAGCGGGTTAAACGCGAGGTTAGCGCTTACAATGCTGCTGCTGCGGTTTATCACAGGTGACTAATAAGACATGTCAGAACGGAGTATCATCTTTACACTGCCACTGGTTTGACATCTCACAGCTGAAAATAATTACTGATGATAATAATGTTAAACAATGTTTTCGCCATGTAGTATCATTCATTAACTGAACTACATGTAACCACGCCAGAGCATCTCTTGAGGTCAGAGGAGTGAGGTTTACTCGCACAGCAACTACTAGCTGGACTCCGTTACACTCACCCCCCTAAACCTCACTCCCATCCGGGTCACGGCACCAATGTAACCCCTCTACCAGGGTCCTTGAGGTCAGATAAGTGAGGTTTACTCACACAGCAACTACTAGCTGGCCTCCGTTACACTCCTCCCCTAAACTTCACTCCCATCCGGGTCACGGCACCAATGTAACCCCCCTACCAGGGTCCTTGAGGTCAGAGGAGTGAGGTTTACTCTCACAGCAACTACTAGCTGGACTCCGTTACACTCACCCCCCTAAACCTCACTCCCATCCGGGTCACGGCACCAATGTAACCCCTCTACCAGGGTCCTTGAGGTCAGAGGAGTGAGGTTTACTCGCACAGCAACTACTAGCTGGCCTCCGTTACACTCACCCCCCTAAACCTCACTCAATAATAGTTACAATAATGTAAAAGTGATATGCAAATACCGACTGTTTTAACACACTGGCTTTGAACGCAGTGCATTCTATCAAAAGTTTTATTTCAGAACAGTCATGTCATGAGTAAAGATAGCGGATGTCAAATCACTGCCATTGAGATGAATGGAAATGCTAATGAATAGCTATCTTCAGGTAGAACAATTTTGACTAAAGAAATATCTATGCTTTTTTTCTTTGGCACTTCAGCCTCCTTCTATAATGCATACCTGCGAAACCCGCCAACAGCACAAAAGTTAAACATTAAAACAGGTTTCAGTTGTTTATTGTAAGCCCATCTGTTTGTCAGCATGCCATCATCACCGCGAAACCCATTAGACAGCGTGCAGGTATCGGTGTTAATGAAGTGCCAGAGTCTCTCTCCTTGTTAGCGTGCTTACACTCCACCGCTTCCTAATCTGGTGTGAGTCGCTACACAGGAAGGGGAAGTGATTTTCATCAAGGGTCTTCTAGCATGCCCCTTCCTGAGGTTCAGATGAGGTGTTACAGATTCCTGGAGAAAAAGAGATCTTGTTAAAGACTCAGCTTTGTATTGTGATGTGGAAAAAATGTATTAGTTCATATGCTTTGTGTGTGATTTTACGCTATCCAATTATTTTAGGGGGCAGAAGAGAGTCTTTGAATATTACAAACCTAACAAACCAACCACAGCCAAATCAGTGTTTGGTACAGTCTGAGTGATTTTGTAGAGATTAGTACATCAAGCTCTTATCTTGAAAAGACTAAGGATTCCTTGTGATATGGACTATATAAAATGTGCTTACTGGTGCAGTGAACTCAACTGAAGAAATTTCAGCTGAGATAAAACATTAAACATAAGCCCTATGTGTATCATTTGCTCACTCTCTTGCACAATATTAATCCTGTGCAATATTAATCCTGTAATTAATCCTGACCTTGTAGATATAACTCAATGATTAATACCCGTTATTGAACATCAGACAGACCCATCAGCATCAGTGGCTCATAATGAGGCAGAGCACAGCTGCTGAAGCGACTCATCAGATCAAGCAGTGTCTCACACACTTCACTACATCTGTAACATGTCAACTGTAACGTATACAGGGTTGGGGAGTAACGAAATACAAGTAACTTAGTTACGCATTTAAAATACAAAATTTGAGTCACTGTATTTCATTACAGTTACATTTTAAATGGGTGGTAATCAGATTACAGTTACATCTGAAAAGTGTTTTAGATTACCAAAGTGATTACTTTGAGTTTTAATGTCATTTAAACAGCGATTGGTGATTCTCTGACTCTGACCGTCTGAAAAAGAGGAGTTAAGTTTCATGTTTTCCACTGTTTTCATGTTTTGTGAGTCATTTTATAATTCACTCGTCACTGCAACTTTTTCTCACAATTTGCTTTTTCTCCTCACAATTGTGAGTTTGCATTTCCCAATTCTGACTTTTTTTTCTCAGAATTGCGAGATTTAAACTCACAATTGCAAGTTATAAAGTCAGAATTGGGAGATATAAACTTGCAATACTGACTTTTTTTCTTGCAATTGTGAATTTAGTATGTGAGTTTATATCTCATAATTCTGACTTTTCTCAATATTGTGAGTTTATATCTCATAATTCTGACTTTTCTCAATATTGCGAGTTTATCTCTCATAATTCTGACTTTTCTCAATATTGCGAGTTTATATCTCATAATTCTGACTTTTCTCAATATTGTGAGTTTATATCTCATAATTCTGACTTTTCTCAATATTGTCAGTTTATATCTCATAATTCGGACTTCATAACTTGCAATTGCAACTTTATATCACACAATTCTGAGGGAAAAAGTCAGAATTGTGAGATAAAAACTTGCAATGACCTTTTTTGTGTTTGTTCCACACTTATTAGTATTCCAAAGTATTCTAAAGTATTTAGATTAAGTTACTAAACTTGAGTAATGTAACGAAATACGTTACAAATGACTTTTTAAAGCACGTATTTTGTAATCTGTAGTGAAATACATTTTAAAAGTAACCGACCCAGCCCAGAACATACACACATCTCTTTGTATTTATTGCCATCCGGGGTGTAGCTTTGCAGAGGTGGCAAAATTTTTTTTTTTTTTTTAAATATGCTTCCAATCTAGAGAAAAACGCACATCTACCACAAAAAAAGGTCAAATCTTGTGTGAACGTTGTGCTTGAGTCTCGTGAGAAGTCAAGCATGCTCTTGCAGTGTCACCATGTCCACCCACTTATTATGGGCATCTTTGAGCTTGTTATTTTTCTATATTAAGAGGCGACAACTTAGTTTAGCTGGAGTATGTCTGTTCTTTGTGCCAGTGTCATCGTTCTTTGAGCGTCAGCTGTTAACATGGTCAAAATGCTTGTGCAACAGGGGTGGCCAAGTTTCAATCAGATCTATTTTAAACATCAATTCATTTTTGGCTGCTTCGAAAAACTGCCACTACAGAGTGATGTTTCATTTCTGAAAATAATTACAATAGGCAACATATAAAAAGCAACATTATTAATGTTAAACTGAGTCACAACAGACGTTTAACTTGTACAGTACAGTCACGCTTTCATGTTTAAAGCACTGTCAGTTATGTATATCATTGTTTCAATTACTGACCATTTATTGCAAAGTCCCATCCATTTGAGAGCTCATCAGAGAAACCGGTTTTCCAGGCAGGAACAAATTGTAAGTGACCCAAAGACTCCTGATGTGCCCTATCATGTGTCCATTGAATCCTATTCAAAATTAAATGCATGTAACACATTTTCAAAACAAATTATTTGTATAATTAAATGTCACAGGCTGGTGAATGTTTTACTTATATCCCCCAGGATCTCAGACATGCTTTTCCCACACATTTTTTCTTAAAAATGTCACGACAGACATGTCATATAAAATTGGAAAACAGCACAGATCAAATTTAGATGAGCTCTTCACCATCTTCTCTCATTAGTTGTCACTCTTTAAAGTAGCTCTTAATATGCATAAAGTTAAGCTTTTCTCAGCTGTGCTGGACACGCCGACATCTGGTCTCAAGAGGCCGCTGACGCTCGTGTCACCAAAAGTTGAACATGGCCTTTTGATGCTAAAAAGTTGCTGCATAAACCCAGTGACTTTCACTTGAGAGCTGGAGACATAAGCTTAACTTTATGTAAATGAGCAGCGACATCATTTGGGAATAACGACCAATGGGAGTGAAGTCAGTGTTGCCAAATTGGGTCGACAAATTCCAGCCCAAAAGTCCAAATGCCTAAAACGTTAACTTCCAAAATAAATGTATTGCAATGTCATCCGAGGTTAATAAGAGTCATTTTATGTCCTCAAGACACAATAATGATGACAAAATAAAATAATAAAAATGATTGATCTTTACCTCCAGAATGTTTCAGTGGAAACTGGTCATGAAAATCCTCCTTTCATCTATTTCCTTCAATTAAAAACCTCAACAGCCATTCACGAGCGCACATTTAAAGGGATAGTACACCCAAAAATGCAAAATTGCTGTTAATTTACAAGATGTAGGCGACTTTTTTTTTCTTCAGTAGAACATTAAAGAAGATTCTTAGCTAAAGCCGTGATCTTTGGTGATTTATATAAAGGAAGTCGATGGGTACCTTCACTTTCAGAGTCGAGAAAACTAAAACTAAATTAATAACCGATACACTGAGGTATCTCAACTCTGAAAAGTCATCATAATTAATGACGTTTATATCCCAAACATAGTGAAAACCTATTAGTCAAGTTGCCAGATATGAGTAAATAAACTGCAGCCCATTTAAAATTTCAATTTTTTACAACATCTCTGAGATAATATGCATTTCTGTAAAGACAATCTTATATAGTGTGATGGTATGAATAATAAAAAACACCTGAAAAAGCATTCAGCACATGATCATCTAACCTGACACCAGCTCAGAGTTTATCAGTTATGACAAATTTGCTCTGACTGATGCTCGTCGACTCATAATAATTCATTATAACGTCACACTTTAAACACACTAAGGAAAATAGCTTCAATGTTTTTGACTGAATATGAATTTCACAACCTGAATCCGAGCGAAGTTGAGTCAAACCCATCTGTCACAGGTGAGAATCGCTGTCGAATAAAGTCAGAACTCAGTTTTGATCAAATCGTTTCATAATCTGCTTAGATCTATTGAATTCAACTTCCAGAAGCTCAAAACTCCTCAAACCTGTCAATCAGAGCTCTGATTTCCAGCGGGATTGGACATGTTGGATATTTATCGCTGTCCTCTCTCAAAAATAAGCGGTAATGGTCGTGAAATCGTGAAATGGCCAATCTTACAATTGCTGGGTTGCTCAATCGCGTTGATGACTGATATGGTCCACTTTTCTGATGCCGTGTGTGTGGAGAACACGTCTGTATCCACCGCTTTCCTGAGCAACCAATGATCGCCGCCATGACGTTTTACAGTACGAGTGCACTAATATGCATTAAAGGATTTGTGAGGATTAGGATCGGTACTTCCTCCTACGTCACATGACCTTTCCAACGTGATGACGCAATGTGTGGCACATCACAGAGCAGTGCAAGACGAGCATTTGTGGTTAAAAAGTATATAATTAAATTTTTGTATAAAATGTGTGATGATTTCTCTAGATCAGACTCTTATTCCTCGTCTGGATCATGTAGATCTTTGAAGCTGCACTGAAACTGACATTTGGACCCGTTGAACCCCATTGAAGTCCACTATATGGAGAAAATATTTTCCTCAAAAACCTTCATTTCTTTTCCACTGAAGACATAAAGAGATAAACGTCTTAGAGGACATGTGGAGTAAATGATCAGGGAATTTGATTTCTGGAGTGAACGAATCCTTTAAGCCATCAGAACTTGTCACTCTGAAGTTATATTTGCATTTATGATTATAATGCTTTATTTAAAGCTGTTTCGAATATCAACCCAGGGTTTTAACAACGCATTGATCTGACAATAAAAATTCAATATCAATCAAATGCTGAATTTAATCATAAATTATAATTAGTATAACAAACAATGGCCGCTTTCACACATTTATCAAGGTAAATTACCGAAAAAATGGTTGGATTGATTTTTCTGGTAAATGCCCCATATCTGCCGTTTCTGACTTCTACCATTAATCATCAGAGAGGCAGAGTCTTCAGACATGTTTTCAAAAATGCGGCACTCATGCATGAACGTACGTTTGGTGTCAGTGAGACACCGGTGAAGGGCTGGCATAAAGGGAAATAAGTCTTCATGTGAAAAGAGGAAGACTACAGGAGTCAGTCGTACTCAGAAATGCACTGGAGGAGCTTCACAGACGCTCCATGAGCAGCATGTTGAAGGCACAGATTTGCCGTTTATGTACATGTTGGCAAATGTTTAGTGTTTTTATATGAAAGGCGTTCTGATGTTTGCAGTTATTTTCCAGTAAACACACAGCTATGAAGTATTTCCAGGTCTGTTGATCGCATTACAGCTCCTCATCATCACTTCACCAAATGATTTCGAAGGTCTTACTATGGCAAATGAACCAAAATCAAATGGATATGACTTACGATAGGATACAAATTACTTTATTACGTTTATACATTCCCAGGGCTGGGTATGTTACTTTTAAAATGTATTTCACTACAGATTACAAAATACATGTTTTAAAAAGTAATTTGTAATGTATTTCGTTACATTACTCAAGTTTAGTAACTTAATCTAAATACTTTAGAATACTTTGGAATACTAATAAGTGTGGAACAAACACAAAAAAGGTCATTGCAAGTTTTTATCTCACAATTCTGACTTTTCCCCCTCAGAATTGTGTGATTTAAAGTTGTAATTGTGAGTTATAAAGTCAGAATTATGAGATATAAACTCGCAATATTGAGAAAAGTCAGAATTATGAGATATAAACTCGCAATATTGAGAAAAGTCAGAATTATGAGATATTAACTCACAATATTGAGAAAAGTCAGAATTATGATATATAAACTCACAATATTGAGAAAAGTCAGAATTATGAGATATAAACTCACAATATTGAGAAAAGTCAGAATTATGAGATATAAACTCACAATATTGACAAAAGTCAGAATTATGAGATATAAACTCACATACTAAATTCACAATTGCAAGAAAAAAGTCAGTATTGCAAGTTTATATCTCCTTTTTTATAACTTGCAATTGTGAGTTTAAATCTCGCAATTCTGAGAAAAAGAAGTCAGAATTGTGAAGGAAAAAACAAATTGTGAGAAAAAGTTGCAGTGACGAGTGAATTATAAAATGACTCACAAAACATGAAAACAGTGGAAAACATGAAACTTAACTCCTCTTTTTCAGACGGTCAGAGTCAGAGAATCACCAATCGCTGTTTAAATGACATTAAAACTCAAAGTAATCACTTTGGTAATCTAAAACACTTTTCAGATGTAACTGTAATCTGATTACCACCCATTTAAAATGTAACTGTAATGAAATACAGTCACTCAAATGTTGTATTTTAAATGCGTAACTAAGTAACTTGTATTTCGTTACTCCCCAACCCTGTACATTCCCTTGTTTCTCAACGAAATGCAGCTTATCCCTGAATGCAACTTCATATTCAGGTGCATCTTTTTTTTTCTGGAAGAATCCAGCCGACAGAAGTCAGGCCGTGTGACATACCCTCATCTTCAAAATCCAAGAACGGGGTCACTACCCACAATACACTGATTACAGGTTTGGTGGAGCCCAGACTACATCATTCAGCTGTGAAGTCAACGAAAAAGAGATTGTAATAGACTAGTAGACTCGGTCCCGAAGACCTGCTTGTGTCTTTTTCATGATGGGTTATTTTCCCCAAAGTACATTTTTATAGGTCTGTATGGCTGTGACTGTGTTTGTAGCTTTTACCGTCACTAAAAGACAAGATGAACACTCAAGTCAGTGTTTTAGCAAATGGGAACCAGCCAGTTTTGTTGGTATAAAATGATGTACTGAGGGTCCATGATGACATTCTTGGAGCTCTGGATAGTAAAAGCTCTGTGGTTTTGGTACTACTGGACCTTACCGCTGCATTTGACACCGTAGATCATGCCATCCTCATCTCCCGTCTTCAACATTTTGTTGGTTTGCAGGGCACAGTGCTCAATTGGTTCTCCTCATATCTCACTAATAGAACTTTTTCAGTAATGCTCAACGACTTTTCCTCCGCATCTGCTCCTCTGTCATCCGGTGTGCCTCAAGGATCCATTCTCGGCCCTGTTCTGTTCTCTCTCTATATGCTGCCACTTGGACAACTTATCTCCAATCATAACGTTCATTTTCATTTCTATGCAGACGACCTCCAGATCTACCTTCCTGTGATTCTGAACAATCGTTCTGTGCTGGACCCCCTTTATAACTGCCTTAAGGACATTAAGCAGTGGCTCTCTCAGAATTTCCTTCATTTGAATGAAGGAAAGACGGAGTAAATCCTGTTCAGCCCTGACTCAACCAACAGTTCTCTCAGTCTTGGTCCTCTAACACCTCAGTTTGCTCCCACTGTGCGTAACTTGGGTGTTATTTTTGATAAAAATTTGCAGTATGACAAACAGATTAGTGCAGTTGTTAAGGCGAGCTTTTACCAGCTAAGGCTTCTCAGTAAGGTCAAACCATTCTTGTCCCGAGCTGACCTTGAAAAAGCCATTCATGCCTTTATCAGCTCGAGGATAGACTACTGCAATGCCCTATACACTGGACTTAATCAATCACTTCTCAATCGGCTTCAACTGGTTCAAAACGTGGCAGCACGTCTCCTCACCAACACCTCCAAACGCTCTCATATTACCCCAGTCCTCCGCTCGCTCCACTGGCTCCCGGTGCGGTTTAGGGTGGAGTATAAGATCCTGCTATTTGTGTTCAAGGTAGTGCTGTAGTACTCGAGTCCGGACTTGGACTCGAGACGTTTTTTTATTGTCTCGGACTTGTCTTGGACTCGTTGGTATTTGCACTCAGACTTGTCTCGGACTTGGTCATTGGTCTCGCCAAATGTTCTAGTTGGTCTCGACCGAGCGCTTGATCAGAAAATTCACAACACATCTAGAACGGGCATTGACATTGGTCGCCTGTTGTAAAAAGGTTAATTCCAGTGCTTGATTCTGATTGGTCTATAGCTGTGTTTTTTTTTTATTTGTTTTGTTTTTCACGATGAAACACGGCTTCACCCAACGGTTCTGCCTATCACTGCACGACACCCTGAGCAAGCACTCTTAGCAACGTAAACATATGTTTGTTCTCAATTGTCATTGTCATTGAAGCTTACTGTATTATGGGAGATATATCGAGTGACCGAGTGTATTAACTTACCTGCATTCAGATTTCGCATTTTCCTTCAGGCCAGTCCTATGTTCATAATAAAAAAATTGTTCGAATGTCCGCTGCGATCTTGTCCTTTAAACAGTTAACGGGTTTCCCGTGCCCTGCTGACACTAAGCATTTGTCATTTGCATCTTTTCATGTTAAGATTCAGAAGTTTCAAACAGTGGCGGTTCTACACGGAGGCCTAGGGAGGCCCGTGCCTCTGTAGATATGTCCCTGGCCACCCCTGTGGCCCCCCTGTGCTGACCAAAAAAACAAAACAATTATGACTTTATTATGATTTTACACGCGAGCGCCAAAAGCGGAACTAACGCGACGGAGCGTTCTACACGAGTAAATTAGAGCGTCGCCGGCCGCGTAAGTGACTCGTATCTCGTAAGTAACTGGTTGTTCCTGCACAATGTTGTGATGTAAACCACTTAACTTCATCTGTCTTGGCTGTTGCATTGCGATAACATACATTTGAGTAAAGTAATCAACAGGCTATCTGCCCGTGTTAAGTAGGGAGGGATGGTTAGGCAACGGAATGTAATGCACGTTTTTTTTCTTCCGATAGTTATCATGAAACGAGGAAGGGACATAGCGTCCTTTTTTTGTTAACAAAAAAGTGAGAGAAACGAATCAAGTATTCAGAGAGTTGAGGAGCAGAAAGAGGGAGAGCCAGAGGAGTCAGTGGAGGCTGGAGAGAGGGCAGGTGATGAAAGTGAGGACTCTGACACAGAGAGGGACATTCCAAAGGGTGAGGAGGATGAGGAAGAGGGGGAGGAGCATTAAAAAGAGGATGAGGAGAACGAAGAAGAGGGTGAGGAGGAAGAAAACATACAGGGACAGAGAGAGGAACAGCCAGAGGGACAGAAAGTAGATCCATGTGGATCAAGCACTGCACCATCAGGTTTGTGATGAAGAAGGTTATTACTATTTGGAAAGCAGTTCAATTATAATTTCATTGTTGGCCTACTGTATGTCCTTAAAATGGTGCTTTCTCCTGTAAATAATTTTGTCAATATGGATCTAATGTTTCTTTTTTTTAAAGTAAATACTAGGCCTACATTTTGAAATGCATGCTGTACATGCAGATATGCACTACCAATCAAAAGTTTGGAAACTGTACTATTTTAGTTGTTTTTGAAAGAAGTCTCTTCTGCTCACCAAGGCTGCATTTATGTTATTAAAATACAAAAAAAGCTCTAAAATTGTGAGATATTATTAAAATGTAAAATAACTGTTTTCTATGTGAATATATAGTAAAGTGTAATTTATATCCTGTGATCAAAGCTGAATTTGTCATCATTACACCAGTCTTCAGTGTCACATGATCCTTCACAAATCATTGATAATAACCACCAACATTAATGAACCTACCTTTTTTGCAGCTGCACTCACTCCTGTACAAATGTTGTACAAATGTTGTAATAAATGTTTATATGATTGTAAAGTAAAGTAGTTTATAATCTTTAAATATAATTTGTTACCATTTTTAATGTGCCCCTCTGGTTAAACACTGGCCCCTCCTTGGCCCCCCTAGTAAAAATTGTCTAGAACCGCCACTGGTTTCAAATATAAAAGTTTTTGACTGAGTTACTTGCTCAAGACAATCTTTGCCGCCATCTAATGGCTTCAAATATGTAACCTTTGTCGCTGTTTAAGGTCAGGGACTAACTTGTCCAGCGGAAGGATCGCTTTTAGTGATTTTGCTAAATCTCATCTGTGTAGCTTGTTATTTGTTACATTTCCCATTGAATGTTAATAAAAACACTGAAAATGTGAAGTTGCACTTCAGCTTTATGTGACTTGAGTGAAATTGCTATACCTACACTATATAAAATGGCCTAATTTGATTCTGCAGTGTTGTTACTCTGCACATGATTTTTGATCATTACAAATAATAATGCAAAATGATTATCTTAGAATAGATGTGCTGTTTCTTGCATCACATAAATTATCAATAGTTAAGTCTGTGGTCTTGAAGAGGATTTTTTTTTCTGTTTCATTTGGACTCGGTCTTGACTTGGACTCGAACCTCTTTGGACTCGGTCTTGACTTGGACTCGACTAGTCCTGGACTTGGACTTGTCTTGGACTCGACAAAGGTGGACTTGACTACAGCCCTAGTTCAAGGCCATCAATGGTCTGGCCCCGGACTATCTCGCCGATTTAGTAGCGGTCTATCAACCACCCAGAACTCTCCGCTCCTCTGAACGCACCTCTCTGGTCACTCCAAAATTCAAATATAAAAAGTTTGGAGGCCGGTCATTTTCTGTCCAGGGCCCTAATCTGTGGAACACTTTACCAACATTTCTTCGAAGTATCACTGTGTTGAGTGTTTTTAAATCGCAGTTGAAAACACATCTGTTCAGACAAGCTTTTAACACGTAAACCTCTGACTCTGACTGATATTTCTGTTTTATTTCCTGTTATCTATTGATGCTTTTACTGGAAAGCGCCTTGTGCACCTTTTGACTGTTGTAAGGCGCTATACAAATAAAATTTGATTGATTGATTGATTGATGTACAGTGTGTTGGTTCAGTGATGTTAAATAATATTTTTGACTTGAATAAAGCCAGTTCATTTAGGTATTATCATATTTTTTCCCTATGTATTTGGGCAGCATCCTGCAGCTTTCTTATGGGATCAGATTTGTGCCAAAAAAAACGAACGTAACTTTTTAAGAAACGAACGAAAAAATGAATTGAAACTGAAAAAAAAAATTAAATTGCAACCAAAATGTTTGACTTCGTTTTTAATACATTGCAATTGTTTTCTCCATTTTCGTTCGATGATTTGTACTTACAGATGCGTTTCCAGAGTTTTCATTTACGCTTCTGAAGTTTTCGCTTGATCCCAGAGTTTGCGTTCGATATTCTAGCACAATTCTCTCGCGGGGGCGGGGCTAGCAGTGGTGTGTTCTTATTGGCTACTGAGTTTCTGATTGGCAGCTTCTGCGACCTGGAAGTGAAGTCATGTAAGTGCCCATTTTTTCTTTAGTTTCTTAAAAAGTTACGTTCGTTTTTATTGGCACAAATCTGATCCCATACTTTCTTTCTGTACATTAGCTCAAAGTTGCTGTTAGTTTTATTGATAAAGACTCTAATTAACTTGATAAACTACACATCATTAAAAAGATTCAATTTTTGCCCTCTGTTTTACTCTAAAAATCTCATGGTGACAGTAATTTCTTAATTTGTGTCAGAAATGTTGAAAATGAAAAACGTTAATATGAAACATGAGCTTCAGCTGCATCTATTGAGAAAAAAAAAAAAACTCCTGCATGCTCATCATGAAAGAGCTTGACTAAATGTTCCTCGGGCCTTTTAGTTCAAAAGCATGTGCATTTGGAGAAATATTAATGGATTCTCATGCTTCAAACTTCTATAGAGAGAAGTTATATTTATTCCCAATTTTTATCCAAAATGAGGCGATGTGAGCTTTATGGAGTGTTAAATGCCTGTTTTACCCTTTGCATTGATTTATTCAACATTGCTGTGTTCTTCGTTTTGCTTTGATGTGTATTTTGTAATCTAAAATCACAACCAAAATATTTATTTTCATCTCATATTGTCAATTTTCAATTCTACTTGAGGGTTTGTTTTATATTTTCAAAAGAACATAATATTTGTTTTTATATTTAATGACAATTTGAAACATCAAAACACAGTTCTAATTTATTAATTTCTGCTGTAAATTGTTCCAGGAACAGAAAATATTTGGTTCATCTGCACATAGAATACATTTTAGATAGTTAAATACTGATGTAGATTATGAAAAGTTTTGGACCTAAGACCGAACCCTGTGGTACACCACAAGTTACGTTCATGTATGTGAATTTATGTTCACTAATTTCTACAAATTGTTCCCAGTTTCTTAAATAGTTACTCACCCAGTCAAATTCAACTCATCTGATACCATACCTCTCTAGTTAATGAAATAAAATGTCATGATTTATGGTGTCAAACGCTTTCTTTAGATCTATAAAAATTACCTATGCAATTAGCTCCATTAGTGACAAAGATATTGATCTGTTTGTGCAAAATCCGTATTGACTGTCAACTAGAAGGTTGTGCGTTTCAATGAAATTATCAAGTCTTACAAAGTTTTTCATTTTGCAGAACTGGGGAAGTACAGAAACAGGCCTGTGATTTGTGATTTGAATCAGTGCATTATGGGTGTATCCGCCTTTTTTGAGATATTCTGTGGTTGGAGAGCAGTATTCAGGGCTGATTTTTCAAGTTCATAATAAGTGATTAAATATGCTGGTTAGTTGGTCCCTCACCACCAAACCTGGCAGAGCAAGTTCTTGCTGTTTAATATTTTAAGTTGCACCAACTAAAACTTCTGCATACATTGACCATATGTATTTATTTAACATCAACATTTCATAGTTCAATTTATCTGTCTAAGTGTAAGTTGGATTTTTTACAGTGTAATTCATTAGCAGGGTTGGGGAGTAACGAAATACAAGTAACTTAGTTACGTATTTAAAATACAAAATTTGAGTGACTGTATTTCATTACAGTTTCATTTTAAATGGGTGGTAATCAGATTACAGTTACATCTGAAAAGTGTTTTAGATTACCAAAGTGATTACTTTGAGTTTTAATGTCATTTAAACAGCGATTGGTGATTCTCTGACTCTGACCGTCTGAAAAAGTGGAGTTAAGAATCATGTTTTCCACTGTTTTCATGTTTTGTGAGTCATTTTATAATTCACTCGTCACTGCAACTTTTTCTCACAATTTGTTTTTTCCCTCACAATTGTGAGTTTGTATTTCACAATTCTGACTTCTTTTTCTCAGAATTGCGAGATTTAAACTCACAATTGCAAGTTATAAAGTCAGAATTGAGAGATATGAACTTGCAATACTGATTTTTTTTCTCACAATTGTGAATTTAGAATGTGAGTTTATATCTCATAATTCTGACTTTTCTCAATATTGTGAGTTTATATCTCATAATTCAGACTTTTCTCAATATTGCGAGTTTATATCTCATAATTCAGACTTTTCTCAATATTGCGAGTTTATATCTCATAATTCGGACTTTTCTCAATATTGTGAGTTTATATCTCATAATTCTGACTTTTCTCAATATTGTGAGTTTATATCTCATAATTCTGACTTTTCTCAATATTGCGAGTTTATATCTCATAATTCGGACTTTTCTCAATATTGCGAGTTTATATCTCATAATTCGGACTTTTCTCAATATTGCGAGTTTATATCTCATAATTCGGACTTTTCTCAATATTGCGAGTTTATATCTCATAATTCGGACTTTTCTCAATATTGCGAGTTTATATCTCATAATTCGACTTTTCTCAATATTATGGTTTTATTTCTCATAATTCGGACTTTTCTCAATATTATGATTTTATATCTCATAATTCTGACTTTTCTCAATATTGTGAGTTTATATCTCATAATTCGGACTTTTCTCAATATTATGATTTTATATCTCATAATTCAGACTTTTCTCAATATTGTGAGTTTATATCTCATAATTCGGACTTTTCTCAACATTGCGAGTTTATATCTAATAATTCTGACTTTATAACTCACAATTTCAACTTTATATCACACAATTCTGAGGGAAAAAGTCAGAATTGTGAGATAAAAACTTGCAATGACCTTTTTGTGTTTGTTTCACACTTATTAGTATTCCAAAGTATTCTAAAGTATTTAGATTAAGTTACTAAACTTGAGTAATGTAACGAAATACGTTACAAATGACTTTTTAAAGCACGTATTTTGTAATCTGTAGTGAAATACATTTTAAAAGTAACATACCCAGCCCTGTGGATTAGCATGAACACTACACACCAGAAATGCAGTATGTACCCTCAGGAGTACATCTAACCTGGTAATGATCATCACTAATTCACTTGACAGTGTTCAAATCAGCTCCTTAAATCCCTTCTTGTGTGTCATTCTCCCGGGGGCGAAGGCAAATCACTCTGATTGTTCCCTTTTGCATGTGTTCATTATTGTAGCCGTGAATCAAAAGACACACAGACATGCTGTATTTGATGTGACCCCTTAATAACACAAACCCAGTCCCTCTGGCATGATTGAGTAGGACAAACCTTATCTCCATCAGTCAATATCATACACCCACTGTTGCTAAACGATTACCCCTCTCTCTCTTGGAGATGCTTGTCGAATTGAATGAGTGGCAGACTATCGATTGTGTGATAACGCCGGTGAGCAAACAGAAGGCACGCTGTTGTTAGGGTCGGGTTCTCTTCAGGGCTCTAAAAGGTCACCGCAGCGAGACAAAACTATACTGTAGAGTGACCTTGGCTGCGATCAACACGCTCGACCGTCTCTGCAGCGCTCTTTGACAGCGGTCTGGCAAAATAACACAATGTCCTAACCTGGGACAAAGGTATTTGAAGGTATATGACAAGGACTTTCGGCTGCAAGCACGCATCTGTGGTGACACAGGTGATATTTCTGCTTCGTAAGGAAAGAGCAGAGTGTCTCGTCACCGACTGAACTTCAGTCCTACACTTTATTAAACCAATCCGTGTTTGAGCACCCGGAAAGAAAAGTGTGTCATAAATGTATCAAAACAGATGTTCCCTTCTCTAACTAAACATGTAATATATTAAAGCGCCTTTCATGGTTTCTACAAAATAAAACCGAGAGTATATGACGCCATTTACAGCCTCACATGACCCGGATCCTTGTTTAAAATAGCAATTTTCTCACTATTTGAAAATTGTTGGAATATTGTAAGTACTCAAGTGAACTGATATTTTACTGCAAAAATTGCACATATTGCAGCTTACATAGTTGAAGAAACACAGTTATTGCCTGTGCATTTCTGGATTGTTCTGTTACATGATACACGTGTCAATATATAAAACACATAATAAATAGCACATTTTATTTCTGAAAAAATGTTGACCAATGTAACAGCTGAATAAAAAAAGGGGGTAGTTGAGAAATGCAAGATTCGAGAAGGAAAATTATTGGATGAAACAGTCAAGAAAGTAACATATATATAATCCATTGCAGTTTATAATGATGCAAAATAGGAATACTGGTAATATAACAGCTTAATAAAAGTCATTAAGAAACAGATGATGAACTAATAAATCACTATGAACATAAACACAGGGATTGTGAAGAAATAGACAGTTTCAAAATAAGAGTCTTGACATGTAAATCACCAATGCATGACAAAAATAAACACTGAGTCACATGGTCCAGTTGTTTTGTGTGTTATTTGCAGATTTGCAGGTGCAAAACCCCAGTGTAGTGACATTTGAGAAATCAAAATAGATGCCAATATAAAAAATTGTTTACAGGAGCTGTAAAATGAATGTGGAGCATTCGTTGGAGAAATGTTGGGAGTTCATTCTGAGATCGGAGGTTATTCCTTTGACAAATCTAAGCACAGTTTGAGACGTTGTCGAGATCTCTGATCAACCTCTAGAGGAGATGGATGTGAGCAGGGTTGGGGAGTAACGAAATACAAGTAACTTAGTTACGTATTTAAAATGGAAAATTTGAGTGACTGTATTTCATTACAGTTTCATTTTAAATGGGTGGTAATCAGATTACAGTTACATCTGAAAAGTGTTTTAGATTACCAAAGTGATTACTTTGAGTTTTAATGTCATTTAAACAGCGATTGGTGATTCTCTGACTCTGACCGTCTGAAAAAGAGGAGTTAAGTTTCATCAACATTTTAATACTTTTAAGAGGATCATAAAAATTTTGTTATTTTTATTTAGTTCTGTCCTGAACAAGACAAAATGACTAAATTTATAAAAAAAATTGCCCAACAGTCAACTGAACTGTCCTGTCATGACCTGATGATCCACGACTGTTTTCATGTTTTGTGAGTCATTTTATAATTCACTCGTCACTGCAACTTTTTCTCACAATTTGTTTTTTTTCTCCTCACAATTGTGAGTTTGCATTTCACAATTCTGACTTCTTTTTCTCAGAACTGCGAGATTTAAACTCACAATTGTAAGTTATAAAGTCAGAATTGGGAGATATAAACTTGCAAAACTGACTTTTTTTCTTGCAATTATGAATTTAGTATGTGAGTTTATATCTCATAATTCTGACTTTTCTCAATATTGTGAGTTTATATCTCATAATTCTGACTTTTCTCAATATTGCGAGTTTATATCTCATAATTCTGACTTTTCTCAATATTGTGAGTTTATATCTCATAATTTTGATTTTTCTCAATATTGTGAGTTTATATCTCATAATTCTGACTTTTCTCAATATTGTGAGTTTATATCTCATAATTCTGACTTTATAACTCACAATTGCAACTTTATATCACGAAAAAAAGTCAGAATTGTGAGACAAAAACTTGCAATGACCTTTTATGTGTTTGTTCCACACTTATTAGTATTCCAAATTATTCTAGTATTTATATTAAGTATTTATATTAAGTATTTATATTAAGTTACTAAACTTGAGTAATGTAACAAAATACGTTACAAATTACTTTTTAAAGCATGTATTTTGTAATCTGTAGTGAAATACATTTTAAAAGTAACCCACCCAGCCCTGGATGTGAGATTACTGGAATCTTTAATACAACAACGATACGATATTCGAGAGATCTGTGTCTAATCTCTCCTCCAGCTGCATCTGTACAGAAATGTTAACGTTTTATAGCATGTTGTGATTCAAAAAATCACTTCGCCACAAGATTCACAGGATGGGAATTCAACAAAGGCGGTGTATCTGATTCAGCGGAGCGACTTTTTCCAATGCCAGGGCGACACAAACACTCGCCAGTTGGCATCACTGGCCCCGGCCGATCGATCTAATAATGGAAATGCATCGGCTTCCACGCACGAGAGGACATTCGTTTTCATTACTGACTATCTCTAACATCAGCTCAGTAAGTCACCCTCACCTCGACAAGTTGTGAAGAACGTGAAGAGAGAATAAAGAAATCCTCCATGTGTGATATCAACCCTCCTTTCATACATCCTAGCGCTCCTCCATATTTATCTTAATCATAAAACAGGAAGTTTAATTGCATTTTTGGGTCATCCAGATGGTACCTTTGTGAGGAGATTAATTACTCCGTTGGGCAACATTAATAAAACAAATATTTCAGGGAAATGTAATTGTGTATCCCGGCATGGAACGAGTAAAAAGGTGAGACGTGTGGAGTCATGCTGAATTCCCTGCAGTGGTGAAACGGGGAGGGAAAGAATGGACAGAGAGACAAATGAGCCGTCGTGCACTTGTCAGTGTGCGGAGCAGTGCTACCTAGCGTACTAAATAAATGAGGAGCCTGCCTTTCTGTTCCTCCTGTGCTATTTTCATTGATATACACTCCATTCAGACTCAGCTTAATGTGATGTGTCAGAGTATTGAATGTGAAGACAGCATTTGTTGTGTGGCTGGAAGGCCACTATGTGGATATAGCTAGTCACCATAAAAGTAAAACAGTTGGCGTTTATGACACAAATCAACCGAGTCGTTGTTTGAGACTGATTCAGGGGACATTTTCAGTGAGTTTGGATTGAATCTGTAACAGAAAAGATGACTAATAGAGATTAAAGGTGTAATTCACGGCTGATAAAATGCTTTCGGTAAAACTTGGCTGTAGAAATAATGCTTGTTTTAATCAGTGCTATGGAGAAAAAGGGCTGTTGTCTTCACGTTTGCCAAATAGGTAGAAAAACTCCAACACCCATAATGCACTGGGCATGTTGTGGTCCAAGGCCACTCCCACCTGCTCCTATTGGCTCGACCAGAGTGAAATACTTTAGAGCGAAATACTTCTTAGCAAACATTTAGTCATAATAATGTCGATTTGTATTGTTCCCGGGTGCAAGAAACCAAAGAGGAACCATTTTGAGGACTTTTACTGACAAATAAGTGGAAATTTTTCAGTCCAGGTAACGCAGAGAAAGAGTAAACATGATTCATTCACATATACGATCGGCATTGTAACTAATCGATATCGTGATTTTTAGATTGTGAACGATTAAAATGTATCCATAAATTGTTAAACTCCGTAATCAGTTGCAGTTCTGGTGCCCCCCCGTCCCAACATACTCAACATACGGCTTGTACGTTCACATCACATGTTTAGCAACGTGACGTCGCCATCGTGGAAGTTTATTGTTTGCAATTGCATACATTTTAAAGCCTTTCCAGTTGATTTTTTCTTTATTCGCATACTGTTCTGAGCTAAGATTTGAGCGTGTACACCCGAAGCACGCTTACTGTAATGACGGGTCAGCGATGCAGGCTTTTATTAATAGAAGGTATGGTCAAACAGGAAATGGTCAGATATCAGCAAACAGGAATGTCACAGAATAGGCAGAGTCGTAGAACAGGCAGATGGATCGGTGCAGGCAGCAGGTTAACACAGTCCAAAAATACAAGGCAGTAGGTCCAAGGGCAGGTAGATAAACATCGAAAACAGTGGAAACAGGCAGGATCAAAAACGGGCAGACTAGACAGAAATGAAACGCTCAGAAATGTAAATCACTAGGATATAACAAGACCTCGCAATGGTGTGTGTGTGCAGTGTGTTAATATAGTCCTGATAATGAGCTGCAGCTGGTGAGGTGATCAGTGATAGGTACGGGGCTTCTGGGAAATGTAGTCTGCATGAATGAGTGAGGGAGTGAGTGTGCAGTGCTGAGTCCATGGTGAAGTGCCCTCTAGTGGTTATAGCGGGCACTTCAGCTGACGATCGTTACACTTACACTGCTGTCAAATGCACACAATATTTACATTTATATCATTTATAATATGTCATTTATATCTTAAGTGAATGAAAGCAGGATATCGGATATATTGGATCAGTGAATTTGGTCCAATAATAGCAGCCTAATAAACATACTGCCATCTGTCATTAATGTTAATCAAACAACAAAATATAAAGAGAAAATCTTGCTCTGCTCTTGACTGAATAACTTCATAGTGAAGTCTATTTCTTACTTGAATGCTACTGTTAAATAACTTGTGCTGAAAAAAATCATTCAAATGAATATTTGTAGTTTGAATCTTTGTTCATAATTTTAAAGGGGTGGTTGATTATGATTTCACTTTTTTAACTTAATATACAACATCTGCAAAGTTACAACATTCCAAGTTCAAAGCAAAAGGAAGATATTTTCTTTTAAGGACTACAACAAACGGCTGGTAGGAACTACAATGAGCTTCTTCCTGGGTTAGTGACATCACAAACACTAAAATTTACATAAACCCCACCCCCGAGAATACACAACAAAGGGGGCGGGGCCATGTTGGGTGGCTTTAGAGAAGAGGAAGAGTTGTTGTAGTCGAGTGTTGTTGATGCCGTCATTTTACGCCGGACTGCTTCACAAACGAGGGTCGATTCAAGTATAAAAAGATGACCGTGACGACACATGCTAGTGATGAGTTGATCAACTCCACAGCAACTACATCAATTTATCCACTAACCGTTCAGAAACTTCTTCCTGAGTCTCTCCATCAGTTTGAACACTTTCCTCATTTTGTCAGCGTGAGATTCTCCAGCTTTGTTGTTGTTGAGCTGTTAAAGCTCCGCCCTCTTCTGGAGCAGCAGCTCATTTGCATTTAAAGGGACACACACAAAAATGGCGTGTTTTTGCTCACACCAAATACCAAGCGATAATAAATGATCTGACACATTCTGGAGTCTTATTAAGCCCCTTTCACAAGATATAATGCAGGTGCCCTTTAATGACAAAGATAAATTAATGAATTAAAATGGAGTGAAACAAGATTGGTCATATTGCCTACCTCCAGTTTGGCCCAAATGGTCTGTCATTGTTTTTTTCTTTTGTTACCTTTGTAAGGCTAAATTTTTAAAACAGGGAAATTAGTGAGGTAGTACGGCTCAGTGACTTGCAAAATAGTCTTAAAAACCAACATGAGAAAAAGATTGTGGATCTCAATCCTGCCTGAAAGATTTTTGGATATTTTTGCCATAACACCCACCCCTAATTGCAACATAAAAAGCAGGTTGAAAATCTGTGCACTTACAATTTAATGTCAGGTTCTCTATTGAGGAAAGAGAAAATGCCAATTTCACTTGAGTTTCACACTTCTCTTGTTTTCTCAGTAACACAAAGCTCTGTCTTATGCTGACTTCCTGTGTTATTAGAGTTTCCTAGATGGAAATTGGACATCAACACCCTCTCAAGTCGCTTGAACACAGATAATTTTGAATCCTGAGTTTCCAAGTTGGACATGCCATAAACTTTTAACAAGGCGAAGGGGAGAGCGGTTCCTGCGGTGACTCTATTCTGTATTCGTCATTATATCTATATCATTAGTGCACATTTACATTTATGAATAGCCATTTCAAGCATATTGTATGTGACCAAAACTCAGAATCATAAACAAACTGACTATCTGGTTTAGTAAAACTATACCGTAGGATGAATGGTTAACAACTATTAACATTTTAGTCAAGATCTGTAGGCAGCATTATCTTGTACACATTTTGGCTTTGTAGTGAATGTTCTGTCCAACAACAAAACACTTGAACGCGACAAACTCGTTATTATAACACAGCTCATACTGTTTTTTGCCTTCAATATGGTATGGACGTAGGCATATTCAGATCCAGCGTGTGTGTGTGTATGTATGCAGAGGTTTTATAGTGTTATGATTAGAGTGCTGATGAGTGACAGGTGTGATCAGGTGCCCGGGAGGATCATGGGAAATGTAGTCCATGACAATATTACGTGTGTCTTATCTTATTTAAATGTAATCATGATAGTTGCATAGTAAATGTTGCATCTTGAGCACTTCCAGACTAAATACGTTCAATAATAATGCTGATATTCCCTATTGACTATTGATCCCTATTGAACTGAACATGTTCGAACAACCCCTTCATGATCCTTCAGGACCTCGAATAGTATCAAGGGTTCGAACTGACCATCAACTAAGCTTACGACAACTCCTTCAGGCTTTATTAAAAACATTGTCCTTGAAAGTGTGAGTTAGAATGGTTTACGAGAGCACGATTTAAACCTCTAGTTTAGAGTGAGTTAGAATGAGTTTACCTGTTCGGCTGATGATGTTTAATCACAATGAGCCAAAACAATGTTCTTCTCCTGCTAGTACTGTGAAAAGCGCTATTCAAATAAATGTTAATTGAATATATATGATTTGAATCATTCACAAAAGGTTTCTCAATAAATGATTAAATAATGAAAGTTATTGGTCATTTTCTGTAAAGATTGTTAAATTGTGTCGATGGGGCTTTGATGGTGGTTATTGTGAAGAATACCTGTCTAATCAGGATGGCTTTTCTTTAAGGTGACTTTGTCAGTAGTTCTCCTGGCAAGCTGTGACTGCAATCACGATGCTCGTTTGTCCCCGGGCCCCAGGCTCCCCGACTACTGCTAATTAAAACCAATGTTTAAACTGGTCACTAATCTATAAGTCATTGAGGCTGATTCCACACAGCCATTGATTATCCTTGTCATTTCAAAGACTGCAGGAAGTTCAGACTAATTACAGTTTGTTTTGAAAGTAGCCAAGATTGAGTGTTTTTTAACCAAAGGATTTACCTGCAGGGGATGTTGCATTGATATGTAGTTTAAGACATGCAAGTTAACAGAAGGTCATAGGTTAGTAAGGCATAATTTTCCTTTGTTTTTCTTTCACAACAAAGAAGGAAAAAAGCAGTGCATCTCTTTAGGCTGGGAATGCCTCAGTACTGTATAATAATACAATATAATATGATTAGTTGCAATACTGTTATATCGCAATGTATTGAAAAGAGCTGCACGATTTGGGGAAAAAAACTGACCTATTTTGTAGTATATAGTGCGATATGAAAACAGTCCCAGATGTCTGGAATGGCTCTTTTTGGAATGAATTAATCAAGATTTTGTAGGGGAGTAAATCTGATAAAACAAAAGCATCAGACCATCACCATTTTATCGGGGGAAAAATCTAAGATAACATCTGTAAATTATGGAGTGCCGCAAGGTTCTGTGTTGGGTCCTCTGTTGTTTTCTAAATATATGCTAACGCTTGGGAATATAATAAGAAAACATGGAATTAGTTTCCACTGTTATGCCGATGATATATTTTCAACACGACCAGATGAAATCTCTAAATTATCCAAGCTGGTAGAGTGTTTTAAAGATATAAAATATTGGATGAACAGTTGTTTTTCTGTGATATATATTGTGATGTGAAAACATTTTCACCAGACGACTTGAATAGCTCTATTTGGAATTAATAAATCATTCTAGAATGATTAAGGTGATTTTGTAGGTGGCTAAATCTGCTTGGAAAATAAAATTACAAGCATAAGATCCAAATGATATAAACAGTGCTTTATGTAGATGTATGTAGATAACGAAAATGAATAGGCTAATCAAATGTAAAAAAACAAACTAACAATTGTCTTCACTGCATAAATGAAATATAATTAATCTTTGTTAAAGCTACAAAAGTGATTTTCTCTTTTGCATTTTGTTGTTTGATGAACATTAATGACAGACAGCAGCAGGTTTATTAGGCTGCGGTCACTTTAAGACCGAATACACAGATCTAATATAATGATACGCATCCATTTTCTCAATTGCAGACATCCCATCTCTGCCGGAAGTTCCAGGAGTCTCCTACATATTGATAACATATTGAAATCATTCACAACATCCCTGAATTCGAGCAAACATGGAAAGGATGAGGATTTGAGGAGAAAAGGAGATATTCTTCGTGCATTCCAGTGAATTATTAATGGGATGCATTACAAATTAAATCGGGAGGACAGACCACAAATGTGCGACTTGCCATAGGTATTCTTGATATAACGTCACGGTAAAAAAACAAGAGTTACGAAAAGCTTTATTTGTCAGGAAACATTATGATGTGAAATGATTTGTTTTGAATGGAAGTTCCCCGAACCGGAAGTGCCTCCCATAATTCAAAACGCATAGGCTCATCTGGAATAAGGTGGATAACATCTTTTGTGATATATATATATATATATATATATATATATATATATATATATATATATATATATATATATGTGACGAGCAGGGCGGGCGAGAGCCGTGAGGGAACGGCGCAAGGCCGGTGACGCGAGAGATAATGAGCGTCAGCTGCGCGCTACACCGGTCTCGTGTCTCTCACGGAGGAGCTCCGGAAGCATAAAAGAGGAGCGACGACAGTGAAGGATGAGAGAGGACCAGGCCTGGATTTTATTTTGTGTTTTATTTTGTTTGTGTGGGCGGCAGTCGCCATGAGGAACTGCCGCCCTTTTACTTTTGTTTTGTTGTTTGATTATTTTATAATTAAAAGTTGTTGAATGTTCGCCGGTTCCCACCTCCTTTTTCCCGTTCTTACGAACTGTGTTACAATATATATATTTAAACATTTTAAAATACATTATAAATCTCTATTTTTGGCAAAGGGTTAGAATTTGTTGGGGTGGAAAAAAAATCAGCAATAAGCAGATATATATATATATATATATACACTGACATCAGTGACGGAATCTAAAACAAAAATCCAGAAAATCTCATTGTATGATTTTTAAGTAAATAATTTGCATTTTATTGCATGACATCAGTAATCATACGTGTGTCTGTGTTTGCTTGTGTTGTGAGGATTTGCAGCATGTGTGTTGTCAAACTGATGATTACGTTTTCTTAATTTGTTGGTGTTTTTTTCTATTTGCATGTGTTTTCTTAATTTGCAGCGCGTCGAGCTCTCTCGGCCGCAGCATAACACAAATTAATAAAGCAGTAAGTTCAGATCTTATTTCATCTGGTTTAGAGCACTGACACCCTGTGGTGAAATATTCTCATCTGCTTTCTCAAAACACTGAGTTTGGAAACCTCTCTTCTCCAGATACTGAAATCATCCAGGTTACTTTTCATGAATGAATTCCTCTGATCTGTGTGTTTGTTGTGTGCTCAGACTTAATGCACTACAGGCTACAGGCTGGATCACACAGGTGATGCTTCTTTTCCACAGCAATCTCCCTCTAACATTCACTCTCTGGCTTCATTGCCAGAGGAGCTTAATTTTATGGGAGGAAGGCTATTTTCTCTGCTCCATGTCCCTCAGCAGTGGCCCAGTGTCTATCAGTCTCCCGGCAGTGAGTCGAGGGAGTTGTTTCAGGACAAAGGCAGGACACGGAGGAGCGCAGCAGAGGGTGTCCACGCTCACTCTGAGCAGGAACGGGCAGAACAATTGCTTTTATAAAAAGAAAGAATGGAAAAGCATCCTGTCAGCCTCCCCCTTGTGTGGTCATTGATCTAACGGCTATGATTTTGGGTGGGAGCGGAGAGACCCGCGCTCAACCTCACTGATGTTCACTGTAATGGAAAACACTTCATGCTGAGAGACACCAGACCTGATCTCTACTCAATCCCAAAACTACTCCCACTTTCCGACTAAAACGCATTACGTATGCTCGGGAATAGGCTCCTCTCAGAGACGTTTGGTGTCAGTAAACAAGGTTTCTGTCCTTTCAGGTGTTCGTGTTCCTGTTCCAGGGCTGGTAAAGGATTACTTCTTCAACGAGAGAACGTCAGTGACAATTACCAGCCCAATCTCATGGCATTTTGTAACTATTTTCGTACGAATTAGCCACCAAAAACGCAAAGCTACGAGATTGTATTGGAAGTTACCGCACGTGTTTGAATGAGGAAAAACACAAAACTGACTGGGAATGAAATGGAATTACTTCATTCATTTTGAATTTGAATGTCTTTTAGAGTACAAAAGAAAAAAGTTTACAGTTGAAAAAGCAGGAACTCAGACATTGTGGCATTTTTTGGTGCGAGAAAATGGCACGTGCAACAGACAATGTTGTAATTAAGTAATTATGAGTGGGGAACTCGTTACTTTCTTTAACCCCTTAACATGAAAATCCACTTTCCAAACTTTAATGGTTGAAATTCAAATATAGACTTAAGTTGATTATTGTAATGAAAATTTAAGTATGAAAACGTTATAGAAGTTTAAATTTACTGTAAATCAAATGTACTGTACTAAAAGTTTTTATTTTATATAAATTATATATCATTTTTTAATATAAATTCGAAGTCATGTGTCCAACCAAGTTGTGTTCCAAAGTTGAAGTGGATATCACAAAAGTTGAATTTCCTGTGAGATTTTGTTTAGGCGTCGTACAAAAAAAAAAAAAAAAAAAGTTTCAATGTATTCCATTGAGTGTTTTGACATATTCTCCTGTAACAAATTAACACATTTCTGTCCAAATATCTCTTCTATCAAAAAATAGACGCCAAATATAGAAGCTCGAGATTTCAACCTTTCTGACGATATGAACATTTTGTCAAGATTAGACAAGTTTTGACTATAAAGTCATTTTTGTAATATGAAACATGGGGGAGGAGCCAGCTAAAAGGACCGTTTCCATGGAAACACAACGTTCAAATTCAAATGAATGCTGAGTTTTTAAGATTTCGATTGATACCAAATTTATGATGATTATTGAAATATGTGATGCGAACAAAAGGCAATAAATAAAAACAGCGGCAAGCAGACTCAGAGAGTTTCTGAGTTGGGGGCGTGATAGTTAAATTCGTTTAAATAAATTAAATGTTTTTAGAATGGTATGCATTAGTATTCGCATAGCTTTTAATCTAGTGTTACTCAGTGTGTGATTTGTATAATTGTATGACCTGTCTTGCATTAATTTATTTATAGAAAAATGAAATGTACACTGTAAAAAAATGTCCGGGATTTTTACGGTAAAAGACTGTAAAAATGCTACGGTGAAAAACTTAATTGGTTTACAGAAAGTTTCTGTACTATACACGGTGAATAACGGTAATACTGGGCATTTTTTCAGTAAAATACCATTAAATTGACCTTTTTTGAAAGTGAAAACGAACAAGTCATTGTATAATTTACAGTAATTCCTACAATTCGCTGTGTCACATTTGATGTATTTTCATTAAAATACCCATTTGTTCTAAGTTTTTCTTATCGATTATGCACATTAGGGTTTTATGTTACATCTAATGTTGTTAAATTAACGTTTATTACATTTTTTTGTTTTGTGTTCACCTTCTTTATATCACTATCAATCTACTCAGCTGAAGGAAAAGTTAGATTCATCATGTGACTCTCATCAACACTGTGATTGGAGCTTATCAGTGTATTAAAAATGTATAAAACAGATAATAGCATTTCAATTAACATTTTTTCAATTAATGAAACACATTTTTATTTCAAGTTAAATCTGTGAAATCTAAAACGGTGTTACCGTATTTTTTTACGGTAAATTTCTAGCAACCACAGCTTCCTGGTTTTTACCATAAATTGAATGGATTTTATTATTATTATTATTATTATTATTATTATTACATCCTCAATGAACGTTTTTATTGTCGGACAACCAGGGCTAGAGTCCTGGCTCATGGATGGGAAGAAAAAAAAGAGACGTAAAGTGTTTATTTACAAATCTGATTCATTCTCTATTGCATAATTTAATAATCCCTCATGAGAAAACTTTCTCCAAAAGCACTTTATCTGTGCATTTAAATTTCCATTTAAGATGATTGACGCTACAATATATAGAATGAAGTTCACATTTAAAAGTTCATTACCTTGCCAACATATTTGGAAAATTGAATTATTCCACATGCTTGAAACACTATGTGGGATTTAGTAAACCATGTTCAAATAAATACTTCCGATCTAATCACCCGATCAGTTGGTCTTGTTATTGACCCCTGGCCAATCTCTGCTAGACAACAAGCGTAGTACAAAAAACGTTAACCTCGGATAAGCACAGAGTTCAAAGCTCAACAAAGGTGTTCGCTGAAAAGCCCAGGCAGCATTATAGGAGGATATCAAGGACGTTCAAAGTATCATCAATCATCTTGGCAGGTTTCCAGTCTATAATTGGGCGGCTGTTTCAACTGGCCTCTCGGACCTTTATTTTCCAGGCTCGGGTCATGAGAAATTGGTGGAACAAGCAGCTACTGGAGAACAGTAATCCCAGAGACTAGCTCAAAACTCACTAATGAAGGTCATCGGGTGCATGAAACAACTGTTTTTGAGAAGTAATATTTTGCTACCAAGTATGTGATATTGATTCATTTCAGTATTTCAGTATTTCAATGCATGTTAATTAGCGACTGACGTGTTGTTTCGACAGCGCTGCAGAGACTGGAAGTTTTTAGGCACGTTAGATGCTTTCTTCACAAAAACATTGTTTTAAGACAGTTAACTTGCATGTTCCAGATAGAAATATTGATTTTAAAGTTTTATTTTTGCAAATACTGTAGGAAGTTTGCTTTCAGTTCAGAAGATCTGACCCTTTTAGCCGGTTTAGGCATACAATTTTAAAGCGTTAGTTCACCCAAAAATGTAAGTTCAGTCATTAATTCCTCTTCCTCATGTGGTTCTACACCCGTAAGACCTTCATCATCTTCAGAACACAAATGAAGATATTTTTGATGAAATCCGATGGTTCAGTGAGTCTCTATTGGCAGAAAGATAATAAAGATACTAAAACATATTTAAAACAGGTCATGTGACTACAGTGGTTCAACATTAATATTATAAAGCGACAAAACTAAATAACGAATTTATTCAACAATATTTAGTGATGGACGATTTCAAAACACTGATTCATGAAGCTTTACGAATCTTTTGTTTCGAATCAGTGATTCGGTTCACTCATCAAACTGACAAAATCACATGAACTATTGAAAATGTTCCAAAACACTAATGATGTAACGAAGCCTCATTTACTGAAATGACGTGACTTTGGGAGTTTGATTCAAAGCAAAAGATTCGTTAAAAAACCCATCTCATATTCTTTCTATCACCATGTCCCTTTAAGGGCTCCGTAGAGCACTAGTGATCCAGATCTGAAAAAGCGTGTCTCTGGAACAGGGTGATCTAATCCAATTTTGCTTTGAAAAACCAGCACAAAAGTTAGATGGATTACCTTATCCTGCATAGGAAATTTCCAAATCCAAATCATTCTGATCCAGATTAAACTTTTGAACAACTGGCCCAGGTTATCATTGTAACCTCCGTTCCCTGATGGAGCAAATGATTCCCTGTGTTGATGGATGCACTTGGGAGCCCCAAACACCTCTGACACTTTGAGAAAAGATCAATGAGAACTGGCATGTTGACGTTCCCCATTCATACGGGTATAAGAGGAGGCGTGGATCCACTCATTTAGGTTTGTGCTGAGGAGCCAAGAACGTGTCCCGGCCAGTTCACAACACAACGGGCCGTATTTTAACAATCTAAGCTCACGGTCTGGTACACTTAAGGCGTGTCTGAATCCACTTTTGCTAGTTGACGGAAAAAATGATGTTTTTTGGGCTTAATGTGCAACAAACCAATCAGAGTCTCATCTCACATTCCATGACGGATTGATACTTAAATGGTGGAATTTGCAAACGGAAAGACTGAACGCTTCTCCAGAGAGGAATCCTTTTATTTTAAGGCGACTATCTAAACATTTTAATAACTTATTGTTTTCTGTGTTTTCGGCTGCACAACGATGCTGACTCGTCATCTCCGCAGTAGTGCATGTTTCATGCGGATTACATAATCTGAGAATAGTTATTTCCCATTAGAATTGGTTTGTTTAAACGTAGACATTTCAAGCTTTCTATAGATACTTTTCTGGTGTTTGAGATCAAATATATGCTGAGTTTCAGTTCATTTTGTACTCAAGTTCACTGAGACTGAGAAAGCACATCCTGATTTTTTTCATTATTTTACAAATGCACACCGTTTTGTTGTTATTGTGAGTGTAACAAAGTTTTTAAGTACGGGAAGAAAGAGGCAGGAACCGTTCCTCACGGAGACTGCCGCCCACACAAACATAATAAAACACAACATAAAATCCAGGCCTGGTCCTCTCTCGTCCTTCACTGTTGTCGCTCCTCTTTTATGCTTCTGGAGCTCCGCCGTTAGAGACACGAGACCGGTGTAGCGCGCAGCTGACGCTCATTTTCACTCGCATCACCGGCCTCACGCCGTTCCCTCATGGCTCTCGCCCGCCCTACTCGTCACATACCCCCATCGCCCCCCAGGGGCCAGTCTCGGCGGCTGCAGCACCTGGGGGTAAGGACAGATGAGACGAGAGAAAAGGAGATGGAAGCACAAGGAGCGACAAAGACGAGAGAGTGGAGAGAGGAAAAAAAAAAATCTTGTTCCGGTTCCCGGACACACTGCCGCCTGGTCCTCAGCCAGCTGAGAGGCTCTTCCTCGCGGTGCCATGTGATGGTAATGGATGCTCGGTGGACGGCTCGATCCTCCTCCGCCCCCTGGCGGCCGGTGATGGCTCCTCTGGGTGAGGGCAGCTGGCAGCGAGTCCTCCGTTCCCTGCTCCTCCCCATCATGGCAGCAGGCAGCAGGCTCCGGCCCACGGCAAACGGCGGCGACTCCTCCGCTCCCTCCTGGACGGCAGCCACCCCACCTTGTCCCAGGAGCACGGCAGCGAGCTCTCCGTACCACTGCCTCGAGCAGCCACTCGCGGTCTTCACTCTCCATCCTCAGCACCGCGATCCCCCTCAGCAGCGAGGGCTCTTCGACAGCATGTCCCTCCTTCCTCCCGGGTTTTGGCACAAATGTAACACAGTTCGTAAGAACGGGAAGAAGGAGGCAGGAACCGGCGAACATTCAACATAACTTTTAATAAACTCCAAATAAACAAAACAAAACGAAAGTAAAATGGCTCAAGGAGACTGCCGCCCACACAAAATCCAGGCCTGGTCCTCTCTCGTCCTTCACTGTAGTCGCTCCTCTTTTATGCTTCCGGAGCTCCTCTGTGAAAGACACGAGACCGGTGTAGCGCGCAGCTGACACTCATTACCACTCGCGTCACCGGCCTCGCGCCTTTCCTTCACGGCTCTCGCCTGCCCTGCTCGTCACAGTGAGTTTACAGAAATAAAAGTACAATTTGCATTAGTCTTATCTGTATGACTAAAATGACGGAGTATTTTAAAATCCAAAAGTGATCGCACTGGCGCAAGTCATGCAGGAAGCACGTTCTCCACATGAACACTTGATTAGTAGCGCACACTGTTCTAGGACGACATTAGAGCGAGCGCACTTGTAAAGTTGCTACTACTTACATGTTTCAAGTGATAAGTCATATTTGCGGTCGAGGAGTGATATGCGAATGTTTGGATTTCCTGCCGTTAACATTCTGTGCCTCATGGACTTCGTCACTTCCTGTGGAGATTTGTTTTTCTGCGACTAACCAACTAATTAAATCTTGCTCGACCAAGCCTCTTCTAATCGGCTAACGGTTAGTCGACTATTAGGGGGCGGCCCTAAAGACGTTCTCTATCCGTCAGTCACTTCGAGGTCGTGTTGAATGGACATTGCGTGCACTCGCAACATCGTAACACCCCACGCAAACAAAGATGTCCCATGTCCATGGACAAAAATGTGTATATTATCAATGGGACATCCTCTGTTTGGAGACAGTCTCCCCCTTCTACTGCCTCCCAAAACAGAGCTCAACGCTGCGTCAGGTGCTGACGGTATGGGATCAGCTCGCGCCGATGTCTGAAGCACATGAGGATGAGTAAATGATGACAGATTTTCATTTTTGGATGAACTATTCCTTAAATGACTGCTTGATTGCCTAGAGTGAATATTCAGCATGCTCTTTTACCTATCAGTATGTACACAACATATAGATGTACATAATTAAGATTTTGTGTACATAAACAAGGTCTGGTGTGTGTGTGTGTGATGGGTATGCTGGACCGGAGCACAGCATGGAAAAGGTTAATTGGGTTTGCTGACCATCTGTTTCTCTAACAGCAGTGAGGCCACATATCAGACGCATGAAGACAGGCCTGCATAATGAACTGCAGCAACCAACATTAAGTAAATCAATTGGCAGGACTAGCAGGAAGCTGCCAATTGTTTAATGGAGCAGAAGTGTATTTCATCAAGTTTCTTGGCTTTCTCACCGCCATCTCTTCCTCCTTTCCTCAAAGGAAACACGTACTTTGTGTCATCTCGCAAACTTTCATGTAAACGGCTGAGCTCCACATGGAGCGATAAACTCAATATGTGAATCTCCATCTGTGGAGTCAGAATTTACTTTATCTGGAGCAACGCAGTAAAGGTGACCTGACACTGAGAAACAACCATATTAATTACAACTGATCATTACATTTACATTCAAAATAGATGCCATGTTTAAAGGATTTTGGACATGCATTTTCTATAAATTTTGATTAGACGGAAAAAAAAAATCTTTCTTTGATATTTCTCCTTTTGTGTTCCACAGAAGAAGAAAACTCACTTTAGAATACACTCTAAATTACTGTATTGCTCACTTATAATGAACATTAATTAATAAGTTTAATGAATAATAATTAAACAAAAGATGGACAAAATTTGTCACCAAAAAAAGTAATTCGGTTTAATCAAAATTTCGGTTTTACCGAATGACACTTTTGGTTATACCAAATGACGATATTTTCAAACAATGCTGACAGGCTGATATCTAAGCAAAAGGACATTTAAACATTTTATATTTAGTACAAGTTTTTAAAATATTACAACATTTTCCATGTTTTATAGCGGTTGCACTAAATGACCTGATGTTTCGGGACAAGTGTATGAGCAAGTGAAAACGTTTCAACTATTTTTCAAACAGTTAAGAGAGAGTTAGTTGATTTGCTTCATGACCATGAGGTCCTTTGCAGGTGTTTGAATGATGTCACATCCTGTCACATGATATTGACAGCACGACTCGATCCAGAATGGTTCCTTTATATTGGTTACTCCGAATGACATCACTGAAAGTCATTCTTTCTTATTACAAGCAACGACTTCTACACATAATTTTAATTTTGTACTATGTTGATATTGTTATAAAATCATGCCAGAATAAAAAAAAAAAACATTTATTACATTATGAGATATTTTAATCACAAATGAAATGGCTGTATTGGCCTTCAGGTTGGTTAAACCAAATGACATTTTGACACTTCAAAATCTTGAAAATACCTTTATATGTAGAAAAATACAATTAAAACCTTTTGGATTAAATAAAAGCGATACTACTATTATTATTATTATTATTATTATTATTATTATTATTAAGGCATTTGGACAAAAAAAATGAGCCGCATACATTTAATTAATATCTACAAGTACAGTTTTTTAAAATTATACTACAAGTGCACTTTCAATATAATTAAGCCGACCGTTTTCCACAAGGGAAGTGTAATGACAAGAGCGAGAGCAATCGGAGTGATTTCAAAGAGCAGGTTTCCCATTAAAATTCACCAGGATTGTTCTGAACCCGTGAGTCAATGCAAATCAGGCCAGCGTTTTCCATTTGTTCCTCTGTGTTCTCGAGGAGTGGATCACATGCTGGTAAACCAGTTCAGTGCTCTCTGTGTTTCGTAGGCTGACAGTAGGTGTGTTGCTGAAAGCACCTTGGGAAATGCTTCTCAACAAGCAAAACAAACAGAGGACAAAAGATTTCTGAAGCCATTTACAATTAACTGAATAATTCATGAGTGTATTAAATATTCACATCTGAGTCGCAAAGTCAGTATTTCAGCACAGAGAGAAAATGGCAGAAACAAACCACGGCCACAAAACAGCTTGAATTTGAGTTTGTTTCATTTATTAGTTTAGAAACAGAGCCTGCATCTGTGCATTAAGTAATATTGCAAGCTAATGAACAGTAAAGGATTCCCAGGGTAATTATAGGGCTTTAGATTAATGGGAAGGAGATACTGTTTTGCAGCGATAACACAAATAAGGTGCTCTAATCCTTGAATTATCATAAATCACAGGATACGGTGCTTTACCAAGGCCAAAGTTTTCCGTTCTTTCACAGAGCAACAGGAGCGCTGCGCAAATAACAGACGGCGGATGGATGTGATTGCATTGCTGCTGAAAGACGTGCAGAACTGGACTTTTGTGAAAGCTGTTCGGACACTTTTGAACAACCTCAAATCAAGAAAAGTTTTAAACTTTTTTTTCTGGCCCTCTTCTGGCCTTGTCGTCTTCGCGGTCAAAAGTGGCCGAAGCCTTGAAATGTAACTTTTTTGTTTTTCAGGATGTTAGCAGCTGGAGTGCCCGTGACCACCACTAGAGGGCACTCCACCCTGAACTGTTTCTCTCACTACTAGACTTCATTTCCCACAATCCACCTTGAGCTTTCATACACTAACTCAAACACAGACAAATACTACATTTCCCATAAGCCTTCATACCTGGACTGATTGCATCCACACCTGTCGTTAATCACGTTGCACTATTTAAGCACCCTGCACACACACTCATTTGCGAGGTCTTGTTATTTCCCCAGTGTGTAGCATTTTTGAGCATTTATCTTAATCTTGTTTTTTCCGGTTATTACCCTGTCTGTCCCGATCCTTGCTTTGTTATACTGGACTGTGATTGATATCTGCCTGCCTATAGTTTACGATTATTGCCTTTCCTTGGATTTACCTGTTTGCTGTTGATCGACCGTTGCCTGTTTGACCACGTTTTCAAATAAAGCTCACATTTGGATCTCATCCGCTGACTCGCCCTTCATTACACAGGAACACCAATATAATATTTTTGTATAATATTTTTGGATTATTATATAACATTTTGAGAGTGTTTTATGGTATTATGCAATATTTATATTGATTTATGCAATTTCTTTTAGCTATTTTTCCCCAAATTATTTTTCAATTAAAGCAGTATTCGAGACGAGGCATGTAAAAGCCATTTTTTTGAAGGTAGATTAGTGCTATCTGTTGGATGTAAAAAAATAAATAAATAAAAGCTTGTGTAATGCCGTGGTGTAACAACTAGATTCCTATATAACTCTATACAAAGTAAAAACAAAGTATATAAATTCTCTAGACACAAAAACTTATTTTTATCAGGTTTTGGATTTGGATTTGGATTTATACTTTAGATTTGTTTGAAATGTTGATTTGAAGTGTCTGTTTTTGCATTAATTTTACTACAGTCAAACCTGAACACAGGAGGACATTTTGTTACACCTAACATCAAAATTCAAATATGAACAGGTATGTTTTATTACAGCTAAATAAATCTGGGTCTGATCTGATTTCAACCTTTTATGAGTTTGGCTCGATTTTACCATATTGCTACAGCCACAGCGGTTCTGTTGTGTGTGTGTGTGTGTGTGTGTGTGTTTTGTACTCTCGATGATTTTGAGTGTAACCTCTTTTTTTTACTGCTTTGTGGCTGAATTATTGATTTTATTTCACACATGTTTGGGGGTTTTGAGTGTTTTTGCACTCTTGGCATTTAGGAGTGTCGTCCCTTCATTGCTGTGCACTTTTCTTCTGCACAGTGGCTGATTTGTAGTTTGTACCAACAAAATAGTTTTCATATTTCCCATTCATTTCCTATGACGGTCATTTTTGAGCGCAAAGACGGTAAGTGCGACTATTTATTTGATTTATTTTTACCCTTTAAGATGTCCGAATCATGTCCTTGTTTTTTTATGTGTTCGCTTTGCTAAGTGTCATGTCATTCCGATGAATCTATGACTTTTTTACATTTCAAAATGTTAAATTTTTCGGTCAAAAATGACTGATGAGGGCCAGAGGTTAAGAGTTTAACTCTTTCTGATCTATGTTTGCATTGTATCTTTTTTTTTTTTTTGCATGAATTCTTTCTTGAAACCTCTGATTTGATTTTTAAACTTTTCATCAGTAGCACATATCGAATTCTCTTAAATTGACTAAAAGGAAGACTTTTCTTTGGAAGCGTAGGATGAAATCCAAGACAGATCATCATACAGATCTGTCACCAATCATTATATTTGATCACAAGTACACACCTGACCTGACGCTCATCGTAATCAATGGTAAATTTAAGGTGTTCACGACTAAAATAGTTGAAAATCAAGTAATTAGTTTGCTGTACCATATTATATCGTAAAGATGTCATCAATAAAAGTTGGCATAATTCTGAGCCATAGTTCCACCCATTGATGTTCCTTTAATCTATTAAAAATTTTGTACATGAATTACCAATTTAGTAAGTACTTTTATACAATAAATACCAGGAGTCTCATTTAAAAGCTTGAATACTGCCATCATGTGGAATATTAGTGTAAAGTAATTCCACATCTAACGTAACGAGTGAGATATTATTGAGAGGCAGTTTAAAGTCGCGGTCCGTAACTTTGTTTGGTTAAAAATGATCCAAAATCACAACACGATTTATTGTAATGCTTATTGAATCCACACTGATGTGATGACTGACAGCAAACATCAGATTCATCCGCGCCGATGCACAACCCATGTAAAGATAATAACTCCTGCAGTTGCAGGTTTCAAACAGAGATGGCGACAAAGAGGCAAAATTACAGACTGCAGCTTTAACAGATCGTCATGTTTTACATATTTTATTTTATATCTTGCACATATGAAGACTTTTAACATTTAAGGAATGAGTCCATAAAGACTGATATTTTTTCTAAAAGAGAAGTCATTCCTGGTGGATTAGAACTGCTTTTTATGTTTCTTAGTGTAAATATAAAGAGGAGTGACTTCAAAACGTCTGAATGTTGTCGCATTTTTCTCACAGAAAAGCGTTTTTTCTCATTGTGTTGGAATGAGGTTTTGAAATTAAACATTAACAAGAAAACAGTGGCTTTATTCATCTTTCCATTTTAGGTTCAGTGGATGAAAATGGCTCAATATTTGATTTCTAAATGTGGGTGGATATGCAACGCCCATTTTTTCTGTCTGATATTTAGATTAACCCTCAATTACAACAATGAATTTCCACTCATTTCCTTGTTATTCAGAAGAAAATACAATATATTGCACTATGGGAATTAAAAGGGTAGACCGTAAGGTAGCCAATGAAGTGCTGTTTTTAAGTCACATGACATTTGAATGTCCTTCAAAACTCTTTCTGTCAGTCTTGTTGAAGTGCTCCAGAAATTATCCTCATTTCTAAACATTTCTCGACAGGGATTTTTTCACATCTTTCATAAGTAATTTAGATATTTTAATTCACAAATCAACTTTGTCTAACATAGTTTTACTGTAAAATGAGAAAAAATCAATGTTGCTATATGACAACACTGTACCACAGTGGAATTGCAGTAATTTTTTTATAGATTTATTAGACATATTTTGGTGTTTTTTTTGTAGTATAGTTGTATTTATGTATAAATAACACAATTATTTCTTCTTTTCAGAAAATCAATACAGCAATATTTTACAGAAAGTATAATTTAAAATATGTTTTCAATAACAAGCAGCACACGGCACAGCTAAAATGACTGGACGCGGATGAGACCAGGAGCATCGACACAATCAAGTTACAACCCCTAATGTCTGTGCCTTCGAAATATTAGTCAAAAACATAAATTATTTCAGAAATATCACTCAACTACCCCTTAAACTACTTCTAAATCACCCAGCCTGATTCATTTAGCTGTCCAACTATTGAAATGTGCGTGATAAAGCTGTGTGACAGCAAGGAGCGAATATCCTGAAGCAGTTTATTTTATCATATTGATCAATTGTCTTTACGTTACCCCACTTATTACAAGACCATGAATAAATGAAGACCAAAAATTTATTTGAGAACGACGATAGTGTCTAGTGAAATTAATCACCTGACCGTTAGCAAAGCCCCGCCCCCTTTAGTTACTGTTGCTATGTCTCACGCCACACATCATGTTCTCACGAAGTGAAGAATACATCGCGGAGCAAAGAGGACACTGACAACGTGTCGACAGACATATGAAATTTAATACATCATAATTTTTTAAAGAAGTTTAAATTTTAATGTGTGGTGACAGATCGCTGTAGCTCCTCGTGAACCGATCATCTCTTCATACTAGTTCATTTATAGCATCAAATAAACATGAATGAACATCAGAAGGAATGTTGTTTCAAGCGCGGAAAGACGTGATTCAAGTTCACCAACGTTAATCTACTAACTCCCCTGACCGCTTTGACGGACAAAATGGCGGATTCGGGGTTATGATTGGTCAGATCGCCTGTCAATCAAACTGTTTGCGAAGGGTTAATTAACAGGAGCAACATAATCAGATTACTTTTCCAAGTCACTAGTAACGCATTACTTTCAACTTCTCAAGAACATATCCAAGTTACTTTTTCAAACATGTAACACAAGTTACTTTTTCGAACATGTAACACCAGTTACTTTTTCAAACATGTAACACAAGTTACTTTTTCGAACATGTAACACAAGTTACTTTTTCGAACATGTAACACAAGTTACTTTTTCAAATATGTAACACAAGTTACTTTTTCAAACATGTAACACAAGTTACTTTTTCGAACACGTAACACAAGTTACTTTTTCGAACACGTAACACACGTAACACATGTAACACAAGTTACTTTTTCAAACACGTAACACAAGTTACTTTTTCAAACATGTAACACAAGTTACTTTTTCGAACATGTAACACAAGTTACTTGTAATGATGAGGAGTCAGCGAGTAGAATCCAAATGCAGCTTTTATTCAGAAAACATGGTCAGACCTGCAAAGATCAACACAACGGCAAACAATAACCATGAGGAACAGACAGGCTCGTAGTAGTATCCAGGCGGGAGGTCAAAGGCAGGCAGAAAAACATCAGAAAACCAGGAACAGACAGGATCAGGCGACGGGTAGACAAAACCAGGAACAGACGCTCAGAATTGCAATACTAGGAAAGACAATACTTCGCAAAGTGGATGTGGGTGAGTGGAGCTTTTATAGTGAACCGATGAGACTAGGGTGTGACGGTCATGTGAAACAGCTGGTGGGTGATCAGTGATCGGGTGAGAGGATTATGGGAAGTGTAGTGTGGTGTATGGAGTGCATAATGTGAGCGGGTGACCTCTGGTGGTGAGAGGATGTAAAAATGGTGGACCGGATTCATGACATTACTTCTTATACCTCTTTATTGACTGACAGTTCCCATGAGGTGTTGTGTAAACATGATGGTTTCTGTAGTTCTGAGCAGGCGTTTACTCATCTCACTTGCACGAAATTCCTCAAAATGAATAAAAACAGTGAACGCAAACTCATAATATTACGCAAACCTGCAATAATTAAATATATGTTATGTATTTAACCTCTGCTGACCTTTGATGATCTAAGTCAACCGTACTAATAAAGCAAAAATGACTTTAGATTAACATCACATGTGTGTTTAATGATTCTGTTTTTAGTGCTGATCCAGCAGCTGTACAGGCGTGAATGTGCATTTCCTTCACTTTTGGTGTGAAAGGGCCTTGAAATTTCCAAAAATATAACTTTTTTTGTGTGTTATTTAAAACAAGGAAGCACACGCCAGCCCGGATGAGAAAAACAACACATTACGTGACTTTTTTTATATAACGCATTACTTTCCCTAACACATACGTTTATTGATAGAGGTACACAATATAGTCTAAATTAAAGAGAAGTTAGATGAGGGATTAGGAACACATTTACATAAGAAGTAAAATGTCACATGCTGTACAGTATTTACATTCCCTCCGGAGACAAAACAAAATTTACTGGTGATGTGAAACGATACCACTGGTTCAGAGTGCAAATCTGTTTCTTTATATTATTACTTTTTTTTTTATTCTCTCCGTCTGGGAGGAGATTTGTTGAACAAACAGTGTCCTGGGGCTCAGTTCAGTTTTGGCCCTCACTGCAGTAGCGTGTGCACCAGTTTTTTGTTCTTCACTTTTGCACCCAAGAGTATAGCATGGCAAACATGCCAACTGCTGCCCGCTTTCTCTTGCTGGAGGACCTGAAGAGTCTTTGCATACAGGAGCGTATAATTAGCCCACACTTTCTCTCCCACCTTTGCTCCAGTTTCAAAACACAACCATTAAAATAGCATGACGGACTGCACTGCAAAACAAAAGTCTTGTTTTCCAGTACAAATGTTCTTAAACCAAGATTCGTTTTAGTTGAGAAGCAACTTACGTATATTACGTTTTGTTTTTTGTCAAAATTAAGTGGGTTTTACTTAAAACAAGAGAACTATCTGCCAATGGGGTGAGAAAAATAATCTTGTTTTCCCTTTGAATTTGTCACACATGAAACTGGAGATAAATGTATACAGTCTTAATTAAACCGTGTAAAATCAATGACATAAACCAAAAACAATAACCGTCAACAAAACTCAATGAGACACAGGTGTGACTAATGAGTAACCAAGGAAACTAATCAGGAAACAATCAAGGCTAAACATAATGTTTCCTTCACATGCTCTCTCAATCATCGCAAATACAAGTTTCCTGGTCAAATTTGCACACGACTTCAGAAGTGGGAATTATCAAATACCCGATAGTATGTGAAGTCAGGAAATGACCTGGGACACATTTCAAATCTTAACTGATTTTAAAAGTGTGGGAGACCTCATACATAATGACAGAATAAGCTATTAATATGTGATTTTTAAGTATTAATATATCCTATTAATGTTCACGCTAATAACCAAGAAGTTAATAGTGAAAATTGGAATCTAAACTAAAGTGTTGCCATTATTCTTATTAACTCACCAAAGTATTAAACTTAAACTTTTGATGTTAAATCCCCTATTGGATTGTGTATAATTGTTCTACAGTCTAAACACAGTATTTAGTTAAATTACATCAGAAGTAACTGTAATGAAATTACAGAAAAAATATGTAATCCCTTACTTTACTTTTTCAAGGGAAACGATATGGGCTGCGTTCCACTCCACTTTTAGACATGCACTCGCAAACGTCCCTAAGCACTTGTATATCTGCCGCCATTTTGAAGTGCGTTCCATTTGTGAAGTGGACGAGGGAAGTTTATATGGACAGAACCTCGAACCCCCGATTTTGACCAAAGGAGGTAGTCTACTTCATATGTACACTTCAAGCAGCTCCATATCCCACAATTCAACTTGATTGTGAATCACAGCCAGGGTTGGGTGGGTTACTTTAAAATGTATTTCACTACAGATTACAAAATACATGCTTTAAAAAGTCATTTGTAACGTATTTCGTTACATTAGTCAAGTTTAGTAACTTAATCTAAATACTTTAGAATACTTTGGAATACTAATAAGTGTGAAACAAACACAAAAAAGGTCATTGTGAGTTTTTATCTCACAATTCTGACTTTTTCCCTCAGAATTGCGTGATATAAAGTTGCAATTGTGAGTTATAAAGTCAGAATTATGAGATATAAACTCGCAATATTGAGAAAAGTCAGAATTATGAGATATAAACTCACAATATTGAGAAAAGTCAAAATTATGAGATATAAACTCACAATATTGAGAAAAGTCAGAATTATGAGATATAAACTCACAATATTGAGAAAAGTCAAAATTATGAGATATAAACTCACAATATTGAGAAAAGTCAGAATTATGAGATATAAACTCGCAATATTGAGAAAAGTCATAATTATGAGATATAAACTGGCAATATTGAGAAAAGTCATAATTATGAGATATAAACTCGCAATATTGAGAAAAGTCAGAATTATGAGATATAAACTCGCAATATTGAGAAAAGTCAGAATTATGAGATATAAACTCACAATATTGAGAAAAGTCAGAATTATGAGATATAAACTCGCAATATTGAGAAAAGTCAGAATTATGAGATATAAACTCGCAATATTGAGAAAAGTCAGAATTATGAGATATAAACTCGCAATATTGAGAAAAGTCAGAATTATGAGATATAAACTCACAATATTGAGAAAAGTCAGAATTATGAGATATAAACTCACAATATTGAGAAAAGTCAGAATTATGAGATATAAACTCACAATATTGAGAAAAGTCAGAATTATGAGATATAAACTCGCAATATTGAGAAAAGTCAGAATTATGAGATATAAACTCACAATATTGAGAAAAGTCAGAATTATGAGATATAAACTCACATACTAAATTCACAATTGCTAGAAAAAAAGTCAGTAGTGCAAGTTTAAATCTCGCAATTCTGAGAAAAAGAAGTCAGAATTGTGAAATACAAACTCACAATTATGAGGGAAAAAACAAATTGTGAGAAAAAGTTGCAGTGACGAGTGAATTATAAAATGACTCACAAAACATGAAAACAGTCGTGGATCATCAGGTCATGACAGGACAGTTCAGTTGACAGTTGGACAATTTTTTTATAAACTCAGTCATTTTGTCTTGTTCAGGACAGAACTAAATAAAAATAACCACATGACTGCAGAGGAATCCAAAGGTGAGACTGCACTGGCCAAAACATATGTGTAAGAGCTGCTGTTGGTTTAAATCATGTTGCATGTTGGCGAAATTGCCATCAGACATTTGGGAGCCTCAAATTATTGGGAATGTGCAGAATTGCAGAATGCCGCACCATCAGGATGAGGTCATGACACGCATTGAACCCAATAATTGATCTGATGAGACGACAGTTAAAGAAAATAAAATAAAATACATGACGTGTGACCTCTCATAAAATAACACAGTCTGGCAACTGGGACGAGAGTGTTTCTCCCGGGCTCGTGGACGGAGATGAGCTCCCATCGGTGGTCGAGGTCATTGATTGAACGCGCTCACTATTAAGGGCACAGAAGGGAGTCAATAGTGCAGTCTGGGTATCGATCGCCTGAGAGCAGTAAATATATACATTTTCATGCATCTTTAGGTCCATCTGTATTTATGGTATATATTGTAAAAATCGAGGGAGTTGAAATGGGCTGCTTAGAATCGGGGCATTCCTTTGCTCCCAAGGCAGTTGCATAGGGAGCAAAATGACCGATGGGCATCGCACGAGAGGTAGGTCCGGTTATACAGGGGTGCTAGAATGCAATGGCCAATCAGAAACCAACTTAGCAACAACTTAATACTGGTGGTGCCTCTGTTGATGCTGCAGGTCTGTTTGAAGATGTGCTGCAAAAATATTTTCAAAAAATTTCAAAAGTAAGTTGTGTGGGTGAGGTCGAGTTCATCGTATTGCATTGCGGTAAATGGAGCTGCTTGAAGTGTACAGTTGAGTAGATGTGCTCCCTCTCTAAACAGTGGCAAGGATTAGGAAAGTCTACGACTGAAGGCCATGATGTTCTTCAAGCAAAAATCGAAGATTGAACTGGTGTTGCACCCATAATGCCCCTTTTACAAGATGTATGCCTCTGGTGTCTCCAGAATGTGTCTGTGAAGTTTCAGCTCAAAATCATTTATTATAGCTTGTTAAATTGCCCTCACTGATGTAATTGTGAGCAAAAACACACAATTTTTGTGTGTGTCCCTTTAAATGCAAATGAGCTGCTGCTCCAGAAGAGGGCGGAGCTTTACCAGCTCGACAACAACAAAGCTGGAGAATCTCACGCAGACAAAATGAGGAAAGTGTTCAAACTGATGGAGAGACTCAGGAAGAAGTTCAAACTTTTAGACGTTTCTGAACGGTTAGTGGATAAATTGATGTAAAATGACGGCATCAACAACACTCGACTACAACAGCTATTCCTGTTCTCGAAAGTAGCGCAACATGGCCCCGCCCCCTTTTTTGAGTGTTCTTGGGGGTGGAGTTTATGTAAATATTGGGGTTTGTGATGTCACTAACTTTGGAAGAAAAGCAATTTCTGTTTAAGTAAATATCTCTCTTGTCATTGAACTTTGAGTGTCGTAACTTTGCAGATGTTTCTGCTCAAACATCAGCATTACACACTAACTAAAGCTAAAAAGTGAAATCATAATCAATCACCCCTATAACAAAATCAAGATAAAAAGTCCTTTAAGAGTCTGCCAGAAATATTCCAGAAAAATACCTTCGAACTACTATTGGTCGTGGTGAGAAGATAATAGGTGGGTGTGGCTATACGGCTCCGCCCTCTTTGACATGGAAATCTTTTCCGTTTAATTTCTTCTTTTCAGTCTGTCAAGGTCAGAGTAAAAACATGAACACACGGCAGATCCAAAGATGAGCTACCGGCATTACAATTAATAGGAATGCGATCCTATAGTCCTCTCCCGGGATTTGAGTGCCTCTCGGAAACGGCTGCCCGAGGACACAACCAACACGACTGCTGAAACTGAAGGGACTTGTTTGAAAAAGCCTCTATGATAAGAAATCATTCTGCCCATTTGTGTCAACTCAAGAGTCTAAATAACATTTGTGTTGCGCATCTCAGATGGAAATGCGACATCACAAGTATTTTAGCCGACGAGATCCAGTGCGAATCGGGGAACGCTTAAACGCCAGACTTCCAGGCTGAAAGCAACTAGGGGATTTTAAACACTCTTTATAAAATATAAATAATTGTAAGACACTATTAAGGTCTCTATCTGATTTAGACAGATGGAGCTATTAAAGCTGAAACCTAATGAAGTGTCTTTTCTGTTCTTCCAAGGTTCAGCAATAAAGTTAAATGAGGAACAATTTCTTTCTGTCCATTACATTAAATTACTCACTCCATTCTCCTCTCTTCTGTCTCAGGGTTCAGTTAGCTGCTAAGGGACCCACATTAGTGTTTTATGGCTTTTAAGGGAATGAGTTCGGCTTCCAACTGCAGGAGATCTACAGGATGTGGACATTATTTATTCATTGTTGTTTGAACCTTGCAACAATTTCTTCATCGTCTTCTTTTACGTTAACACATTTCCAAAGGATCCAGCTATACGTTTTCAGAAGGATTTGTAGATTTGGGACATGGTGTTACCCACAATTCCAATGAGAAACCACTAGAGGGCTTGGGGAAAAAAAAATGGTGTGTGGACTTCTTGGTTTCAACAGATCAGTGATAACTCCTATGAATATTACATCAAACTGACAAGAGATCTCTCTTTCACTCTCTGTTACACAGGCATCTAAAGTCATTACTTTCAATTAGTTAAACAGATGAGTTCAAAAGAGCCAGCTGTCGAAATATCCGCAGAGTAAAAATGTTCCTCCAAATGAATATGAAATTCATTCATAAGCGTTCAAGTGTGAGGACGCCTCGCTTCTCAGGTCAAAAAAAAAAAAAAAGTCCAAGAACTGGATTTTTTACAATTCTCATTACGTAAAAATGAGACCTTGTCTCTGGCCTTCGTGATCGGTTTGAAGTGTTTAAGGGGAAATTTCACAAATTGTACATAACTGCAAGGCACTCACAGAGAACCAGAGCACAGATGAACGTTTGCTCTCGTTTTATAGAAGACCGTCGGCAGATTATTGTTGAAGTAAAACAAAAGTGTGAAATGTGAAAGTTGAAAATGATTTATGAACATTAGATTATATAAAATATATATTTTATGAAGCATGTTGAACTCTAAAACTGCGAGACAATCAAAGCCATAAATCTAAACGGGTTCTGCTCTAAATTTGAGGTTGATATCTCAAAAAATGTTTGGACGCAGGACCAAAATTTTCCCGTTAGATCCCGGAAAAACTCCACTGGTGCACACAGTGGTTGGATTTGTGATTTTCAGTAGAGTTTTTCTCTCTCAAATATTACACACAATTATAGCTGCATAATTTATCCAATTGGCTCTATAATATTCATAAGCAGAAAACTATAAAAAAGCGAGTATTTGCTTTATAGGCCAAACCTGAGAAAATAGCACCATCTGGCAAAAAAATAGTAAAAGTTTAAATTTTGAAGCCTTGCCAACAGAATGAAAGCCTATGAACAACGATTGCGTCATTTTATAGTTAAATAGACCTGGGATTAAAAATTGCTGTTTTAATTGGTTTCAATGGGGATATTTTTGTTCTTGAGGTCCTGAGAGGAACTATTTTGTGTTTCTAGTGTAAAATAGATTTTTTAAAGGAAATGGGAATGAAATAGTAAAATTCCAATACAAATACACACCTGTACCAAAATGTATGCAGTTGGGATTAACTCAGGCAAAATGATCAAAAAAATAAAACTGTCGGTAAGGTCGCACAAGGGTTAAGAAATACATTAAGAATATGGGCGTTAAATAAATTCATACTTTAAAAAGACTTAATCATCTCATGTGAATCAAAAGTGAAATACTGAGGGAGTCCGACGTCCCAAAAAAGCCCAAGCTTTATATACCTTTCCAAGACAGTTCCCATGATCCTTCACCATTATATAAAATGTTCAGACAGTATTTTAATTGTATATAAAACCTTGTGAAATCTTGGATATGAAAATTTAGATCCTTTATTGCACTTATTTCTGTCAAACAAAAGGCTGATTTGATAGGAAGATGGAGTTGATGTAGGCAGTAGTTCTACATAGCCTGTGCAAAATATGTAGTTCGGACTATGTGCATCAGGGGTGTAGTGGTACATGTGCTCATCCCGAACCGTTCGATACGGAAGTCACGGGTCGGTTCATGCAGTTAGACGACAAATACAGCCGGTCAGTCACAGCCAATCCACACTCCAGTCCAGAAGGGGGCGCTCGCAGTAATACAGCGATGTTTGCTGACCACCACAACAGGAGAAAGTGAAAGAAAGGCTCGCTCTCTCGACTGCACGAAATGTGGAAAATCAAAGGGGTTGAATTGGACCTTAAACTAAAATGTTACCATTTTTCCGACTGTACACAGCAAAATCCCCAGAGTTAAATCAACTCTGCTCAGAGAACATTTGGTCCTTCTCTAAGTAGTGTTAAAGTATCACTGAAGCAGAGTTAAAGTCAATGAGATAATTAAGCAATTAATTAAGTGATGATTGAACATTAATGATGAACACCTGCTGTTAACAAGCAGAATCACTGAAGAAAGGAGAAACACAAGAAATACAACTGACTTCAGCCACAGTCTTAGATGAAATCAACTGAAGATAAAAGACATTACATTTCTGAAGATCTGATTAATCACCTCCACAAACAGCATTACCAGATTCACTTATTACTGACCAGACTGACTTTATTTTCACATGTCTACAGAAGCTCATATTGAGAACTAACAGAGGTTTAGATGTTGTTTTATTATCTCATTAACTTTAACTCTGCTTCAGTGTTACTTTAACACTATTTAGAGAGGGACCAAATGTTATCAAAGCAGAGTTGATTTAACTCTGGGGATTTTACTGTGTACCGAAATCATACTGATCCCAAAAAACCGAGGTACGTACGGAACCATGACTTCTGTGTACCCCTAATAAGTCAAACAATGATATTTGGTTATATTTTATGATAGATGATTTGTTAATGGTATTTATTAAAGGTTGATAACTTGTGTTTTGTGATTAAGAAGATTGAGTGAATGTGGGCAGTAGTTTTGGTGGATGAAAGGAACTTCAAGAGATGAAGGGCTTCTTACAGTCTTAAATCGTCCCTGAGGGCAAGTAAATGGATTCAAGGCTTTGGTTGAAATTACTTCTAAAGATTCTTCAGGTAAAGTTTTCCTCTGTTTATGGCATTGTTGATTACTTAATATAATGGGATTAACTCCTGCGTCCTGCTCTCGTCATCTTAAATGCTTCCCTCAATCATTTATTGAACCCCAACAGATGGTCATGTTGTAAAAAAGATGATCTTAAATGTGTTTGACACCTCCAGAAGCCTTATAACCGTCCTCTCTAATCACCAGGGATTGTTTAATGCCAGCAGCATTAATTAATGATCAACTTGTGCATGCCAAAATCCTTAAGTAGCTCCGCTTGAGTCTTAATTAGATTATTGCGTACAGTTACAAGTAGTGTTTTGGTGTAAGAGGATTTTTTTAAACAATCCTAAATTTGAAGAAACATTTTGGAGTAGTTTATTGTAGACACAAACTTTTTGCTTAACATTCACTGTATCTCCTGAAAAACAATCACATACGATATGGTCGGCCTACACAATCTAGAGAGTGTAAATTGAATATTTGTGTCAGGGTTGGGGTTGGTGAGGAGATGCAGAGTAATGGGCTTTATATAAAATGGGGGGAAAAAATCACCCCTTTGGAGAAAAACATGAAGGATACATTCAACAGGAACCTTTGACCTCAAAAGCTGTGTCCGAAACCGTTCACTCGTTCACTCGTTCACTAATCCTATAGTGTTCGGAATTTGAGTGCACTATATCTGCAGGGAGTGAAAGAAATGGAGTGAAATCGGACGCTGACGTACACACTGTGCGTCGTAGAGCTGGAGCTGTCGCAGAAAATTTTGATAAAATTGGTTTGTTATGCTTAATATGAGTTCATAATCATTAAATACTATAAAAAAATTGCATTAACAAGTGTGCATTATTTTATGCATTTATTATTTTTAATTTTTTTTTTATGTGTTAGAAACTCTCATTCTCAGATGACGTGTTCGTTGAGCGCCCTCCGTTATGATTGCATTAGCATAAACACTCGACAGATGATTAACAAATATTTTTTTTTAAATTATCCAATAAATTAACATCTCTTAAAGTTTAATGAGCTAACAACAATGCCACAAATGATTAATACACATTGCTGTTAGTAACATTAATATCAGTTAATGCCTACATAATATATTTTGATAATAAAAATAATACATATTTTTTTACCTTATTAATTAAAATTTTAAAAATTCATATTATAAATTCAATTATAATTTTTTTTTTTTAATTTTTAAAATTAATCATTTTAAAATGAATCCATCTGTAAACCCTCTACCCGGGTCCTTGAGGTCAGAGAAGTGAGGTTTACTCGCACAGCAACAACTAGCTGGCCTCCGTTACACTCCCCCCCCTAACCTCACTCCCATCCGGGTCACGGCACCAATGTAATCCCTCTACCCGGGTCCTTGAGGTCAGAGAAGTGAGGTTTACTCGCACAGGAACTATCAGCTGGCCTCCGTTACACTCACCCCCCTAAACCTCACTCCAATCCGGGTCACGGCACCAATGTAACCCCTCAACCCGGGTCCTTGAGGTCAGAGAAGTGAGGTTTACTCCCACAGCAACTACTAGCTGGCCTCCGTTACACTCTCCCCCCTAAACCTCACTCCCATCCGGGTCACGGCACCAATGTAACCCCTCTACCCGGGTCCTACTCGGCTCGCTCTGAGCTGGTAAAGTAAAGTAATCTCAGCAATTCCGTTCTCTCACACGCTCTCTCAGTCCTCTCCACATTGGATTTTGGGAAATAGTGCTATGGAATGTACACTCGAAATCTGGGTATAAAGGCTGACATAGATCAACTATATAGTGGATAGGGAGCGGTTTCAGACACGGCTAAGGAGAATAAATAGGGAAGGAAATCAGGAGGGTAACAAGGCAGAGCAGGTGGGGCAAATAAACTAATAATCAGGTATCAAGAAAGGTGGTGTGAAGACAATTGACAGGAGAACACATGGCACATAGAAACAAACATGACAAAATTAGAGCACATGACCAATGAACACAGTCACAAACCAACACAACAACACGCAAAAACTAACACTGGGGCGGCGTTCCACTCCACTTTTAGACATGCACTCACCCGCAATTTTGAAGTGGACAAGTAACAAGTAACTACTGGGAAGTTTTGGATGTAAAAAACATTTTGGTTTGCGATCTCCAACCCCGAATAAAACCGACTGTTTTTTCATGACGAATATGAAATACCATGTTAGTTTTTCATTCAAATGAAGAGGAACAATATAATCTGCATCACTGTATGAGTATAATGTAATGCACATGCATTTGAGCAACATCCAAAACTTCCTAGTAGAAAGGCCACTTGCACAGCAGAATCCTGCTGAAGGGAAACTACTGTGAAATCAGATTGTTTCCCTGTAGTAGCGTGCCTCATATATTCAGCGCTAGCCAACAGATGTGTGTCGACAGAAACAGCAGAACCTCAGCGCTGCCAAAAGAGACAATCATCGACTCACACCATCACTTTATTTGCGTTGTCATGAGAGAAAATCCTGAAAATTGACACTTGCTGCAGTGAGCATCTGTTTCTGCCATCTGCACAGATCAACAACACCCAACAATGAATATTCACCCTTGACTTGAGCACAACTGTGCTTCCTTTAGCACAGGACCATCAAAAAACATCCAGGACATGGGATACATTTTAATTTTGATGTCACCACTGTCAGACTCCCAGAAGCCCTGTTTGAAACTCCTTTAACTCTGCCACTCTGCGCGGACCCACCCGTGGGTCCAATATTGCATCATCATAATCATCTGAAAAAATCGATGAGTTGTGCAGCACAAAATATCATATCATTTGGTATGGTATATACAAATATGGTATCATTTGAAAGCTTAGAACCTCAGCTTTTATGACAATTGCATTTATGTTACATAGAATAAAATTATAAGGTCTGAATTCAACCCCCCCTTGAGAGAATCATATGAATAATATTAAATTTAATATTTACAAATCATATATCAGATGAAAGCTCTCACTCTTAAGAATATCATTTATTTCACCGATCCAACAATTTACAGTAACATTAATGAATGCTCAGCCAGTTTAAAACAACTGATGATATAAAGACTACTCCATTTAGAGTTACGTTTAGTGTTCATCAGTGCAAATTCAATTAATTTTACACTGTTCAACATGTCAATAGGTCTATTTTCAAGCAGGATCAGATATGTGAAACCAAACAGAAATTACAGACTGGAATTACCCCAACAACAATTAATCAAATCGGTTTGATTTGATTTGATCCTGAAATACTTTCTCGACGGGTGAGAAGGAAAATATTGTACAATAATTGTTCCCATATAAGCACGGGTGCTGTACTCAAAATAATTAATTGATATGAGTACGGCGAACTCAAATTAAACACATTAGTTCAATCAAATGAACTTTTATGAGTATTTAGAACTTCATTTTTCTTTTGAGTTCATGAAACTGACACATTTTAAAGCGTTAGTTCACCCAAAAATGCAACTTCAGTCATTAGTTCCTCATGTGGTTCTACACCCGTAAGACCTTCATCATCTTCAGAACACAAATGAAGATATTTTTGATGAGGTTTATGACTCAATACAATGAACACTTTCAAGGTCCAGAAAGGAACTAAAGACATGGTTAAAACAGTCGACGTGATGCCGTGGTTCAACCTGAATGTGCACAAAAACAAAACAAAAATAACAACTTTATTCGACAAAATCATCTATCTCCTGTCAGAATTGAGCGTTGTTTACTTTCAGTGCTTCCAGGTTCTACCTCCGAATGGCGACTCATTATTGGCCAATGTATGTGTGTGATACTGAAACCGGTGCCGGCCAATAACGAGTCGGCATTCTGATGTAAAACCTGGAAGCTCTCCACAAAATTTGCTATTTGTATTTTGTTTTCGCACACAAAAAGTATTCTCATCGCTTCATAACATTAAGGTGGAACCACTGCAGTCATCACAAAATAATAGAGCCGAAGATGAAGTTGTAGTTCAGACCCAGTTCTTTGAGTTCCTGGTTTGGGTCAACCAGGGCTTAATTTGTGCTGGAAAAAGCTGGATCCAGATCTGACACCTTTGAAAACTGATCTGGCACCTAATTTGGGGGATCCCCTATTTAATACACCACTGAAATATATTTAAATATATTACATGATAAAAACTTGCAATACTGACTTTTTTTCTTGCAATTGCGAGTTTATATCTCATAATTTTGACTTTTCTCAATATTGCGAGTTTATATCTCATAATTCTGACTTTTCTCAATATTGTGAGTTTATATCTCATAATTCTGACTTTTCTCAATATTGTGAGTTTATATCTCATGATTCTGACTTTTCTCAATATTGTGAGTTTTTATCTCATAATTCTGACTTTTCTCAATATCGCGAGTTTATATCTCATAATTCTGACTTTTCTCAATATTGTGAGTTTATATCTCATAATTCTGACTTTTCTCAATATTGCGACTTTATATCTCATAATTCTGACTTTTCTCAATATTATGAGTTTATATCTCGTAATTCTGACTTTTCTCAATATTGTGAGTTTTTATCTCATAATTCTGACTTTTCTCAATATTGTGAGTTTATATCTCGTAATTCTGACTTTTCTCAATATTGTGAGTTTATATCTCATAATTCTGACTTTTCTCAATATTGCGACTTTATATCTCATAATTCTGACTTTTCTCAATATTGCGAGTTTATATCTCATAATTCTGACTTTTCTCAATATTGTGAGTTTATATCTCGTAATTCAGACTTTTCTCAATATTGCGAGTTTATATCTCATAATTCTGAAAGAAAAAGTTAGAATTATGAGATAAAAACAGTTTGTTCCACACTTATTAGTATTCCAAAGTATTCTAAAGTATTTAGATAAAGTTACTAAACTTGAGTAATGTAACGAAATACGTTACAAATTACTTTTTAAAGCATGTATTTTGTAATCTGTAGTGAAATACATTTTTAAAATAACCCACCCAGCCCTGGTAATTATTTAAATATCATGTTATAAATTCGATTAAAATGTTGTATCACTTGACAGCCCTACTGTTTATATAATGTAATTTCCTCGTGGCACAGAAGAACAATAAGTAGAGCTCATTGTTCTCCCTCGACTGATGCATCATTACTCTAATTAAGGTTTGGTTGCACAGTGCAGTAATTCTCTCTGACGGGGGGGATGTTTTATATCCCAGCACACAGTCGGCTGTATCCTCTCAAACATCATCCACAGATTAACTAAATCGCATGTCAGATTTACCGGCAAACCTCTAATAGCTGCTGAAAGGATACACTCTTCCTCTCATAATCTGACATCATGGATGAGTCTTCTTTAGAAATCACTGCAAAATTGTTGGCATGTCATTGTAGTGATCTCTATTCTGTGCGTGAGCATCAGCGCTGATTAGATGCGTACATCTACTGGCCTAAAGCTCAGATCAGAGCTCACGAATGCTATTACTCTGATGGCAGATACTTTTACACAAATAGATCCGTAAGCTGTCACATGATGTTTAAGGGAATGTGAGTTTAAATCCAAAATAGCCAACATGAAAAATGAAATTGATTTCAACTTTATTGATCATGAGGGTCAGGGCTGTGCACAAGCGGGACAAAGCAGAATAAATAACGAAACTGAGAAGGGGAACAGACGTATTAAAATGATTCATATTTAATATATGGTAATTTTTTAAAGCAGTTGAATCAATAAATAGCGTCTAGTGTGTGTTTAATGTGTGGTGACAGATCGCTGTAGCTCCTCGTGAAGCGATCATCTCTTCATACTAGTTCATTTATAGCATCAAATAAACATGAATGAACATCAGAAGGAATGTTGTTTCAAGTGATTCAAGTTCACCAACGTTAATCTACTAACTCCCCTGACCGCTTTGATGACAAAATGGCGGATTCGGGGTTCTGATTGGTCAGATCGCCTGTCAATCAAACTGTTTGTGAAGGGTCAATTGTCTAATCTTCAGCTGCTGCTGCTGATGATGATGATGAGGATGATGATGAGGATGATGACACCATCGAACTGGTCACAGTAAGCTTATTTATAAAATAAAGACCTCACCTGAAGTGTAACATTTTCAACAATTCAATGATCAATTATTCTAATATCCCACCGTAACTACATTTCAAGACATTTTAAGGCTTTTAGTATGGAACTAAGTTCTTGCAGCCATTTTGTCAGCGGACTTTTGACTAAACATCTACCGAGACACAGACCTTGTTCCTCAATAAACAACATCAAGCTGATCTGAGAGACGACAGAAGACTTGGAAGGTCGTCTGAATTATAACATTCTCCAGAGGATGAGTATAATTCAGATTCATCATAATTTGTTTTCCATTAGAACATGTCAGCCGCAAACCCTTCTGATCGCCGTGTTATTCCCACAGTAACCGAGGTGAAACTTTCACACCGAGGGCATCGTTTCAGCTACGAACTGACACTATAATGGCAATGTAAAAGAACCTCTGAAACACACTGACTGTGTAAGTGTTGAAGGCCAAGGCAGATAGATGATGGGAGACTCTGTGTGTGAGTGTGAACGCAGACAGGCTGACAGGTGCTCTCATCTCTATAACAGCGCAGTGATGTGCAGCAGATGTTTGTGAACATGCGTCTCGTCTCATTATGAGAGGATCGGCGGACTGACAGGAGGAAACCGCGGCGCCCTGTCAGTCCCAGCTCTCTGCGGCTCATGTATGGCAGGAAATCCTAATATAATGCATTTACATCTGTCGTTATTCCAAGCCACCACTAGAGGGAGTGATGGAGGAGAGCTTGTGTTATTGAGATATATGAACGCAGCACTAAGGATAATTGAGTTCTGGTCGAGTTTAAACACAGTTAGAGTTGTAGTTAGAGTTGGAGATCACTCTACAGGATATAGTGGCCCTCGTGCGGAGGAGAATAACCCTGTTTTAATATATAACACACACTCTATATAAAATAAAGGTTTAAGAGTTTTTTGCAGTGATACAATATAGAGGACACATGTCCCCAAAAGACCTTTCAGGGAACAAAATTAAAATTTCCTGATAATTCACTCACATGTCATCCAAGATGTTTATGTCTTTCTTCAGTGGAAAAGAAATTAAGGTTTTTACATTCCAGGGTTTTTCTCCATATAGTGGACTTCACTGGGGTTCAACGGGTCCAAATGTCAGTTTCAGCGCAGCTTCAAAGATCTACATGATCCAGACGAGGAATAAGAGTCTGATCTAGAGAAACCATCAGACAATTTATACAAATATTAAAATAGTTATATACTTTTTAACCACAAATGCTCGTCTTGCACTGCTCTGATGCTCCATGCATTACGTCATCACGCTGGAAAGAAATGTGACAAACACATGAGAATTTATCAGTATTTTCCCCAAATATGCACACGTTTGCACTAAAATACAGTGGCCGAGAGAGCTCAAAGTGCTGCAAATAAGAAAACACATGCAAATTAAAAAAAACACATGCAAATAAAAAAAAACGTGATCATCAGTTTGACAACACACGTGCTGCAAATCCTCACAACACATGCAAACACAAAAACGTGCTGCAAATACAAAAACGTGCTGCAAATAGCACAAACCACAACGGAAATGTTTCAAGGGGGACCCCAAAAAGTGACGGACCCTACTAGGACGTGCGTCCAAAACCAGTTCAACTCTCCCTTCACTCATTCACTAATCCCTATATAGTGTACGGCATTTGAGTGCACAATGTGTTCACAATCATTAAATACTATAAAAACTGCAAACAAAAATAAACAACTGTACATTATTTCATGTATTTATTATTTTTAATAAAGTGTTTTTCAGTTTGCTAGAAGCTCACGTTCACAGATGACGTGGTCGTCGAGCGCCTCAGGCGGCCGTTACGATGACGTCACATTAGTACGCTACAGATGATTAACCAATATTTTTAAATCATCCACTAAATGATCATCTCTTAAAGTTGAACGAGTGAACAACAATGCCACGTATTAAAACACTTTTCTGTTAGTGAAACACATTACATGGAGTTAATGCCTACATAATATATTTAATATTTTTTTTTATTTTGTGGTGTTGTCAAGTAGGGTCCGTCACTTTTTGGGGTCCCCTTGAAACATTTCCGTCGTGGTTTGCGCTATTTGCAGCGCGTTTTTGTATTTGCAGCACGTTTTTGTGTTTGCATGTGTTGTCAAACTGATGATCACGTTTTTTTTTTTTTATTTGCATGTGTTTTTTTTATTATTTGCATATGATTTTTTTATTTGCATGTGTTTTTTTTATTATTTGCATATGTTTTTTTTATTTGCATGTGTTTTTTTTTGTTTGCATGTGTTTTCTTATTTGCAGCGCGTTGAGCTCTCTCGGCCACCGCACTAAAAGCCCTAATGGAGATGGTTTGTGTAATCCTGGGATCACAGATAAACCAAAAGCAGACCAATATCTCGCGGGTCCTCTTTTTATGTGAAATAATGATAAATACCAATTTCATTCTGAATATGCGACACAAATGAACAAATTACTGTCACTGTAACGTTTTTATCCTAAAACATTTCAGAAATGGCTGGTTGCATGAACCTGCGTTTAAACGCTGGCTTCAGCTTTTTGCAAATACTACAAAGTCATACTTAATGCTAAGAAGTCAGATCTAAATAAACAAGCGCTGACCATCAGAAGCAGGTGCGGAAACTGAATGTTCCTTAGATTTATGCAAAGCATGTTTTAAAGATGCTGCCGCCATCAAATTACACCAAATGCACTGAAAATGTGATTGTGATTAAAAAAAAAGAGAGAGAGAGAGAGAGAGAGAGAGAGAGAGAGAGAGAGAGAGAGAGAGACTGCGATAAAAAATGTAATTGCCTCCTACTTTATCAGTGAACTTGTCACAGGCCTTGGTGAGGGATCATTTGGTCTTTTAATAGACTAATTTAATTCTGGGCATTGTGATCCACTACTTCAGTCTGTCCGAAAACTGCATTATTAGCCGTTTCTTGGCAGCAGTGGAGCTGGAAAACACAGCAGATGGAGTCATTGAATCACTAAAGTCTTGCCCGTCCTCTTTAGATATCAACAAGACGTCAGGGCTAGGAAGTGATAATGCATCAGTAATGACTGGAATAAATAATGGCGTGTATACAAAATTGCGTCACAGTCAAGTGTCTCATGCTTGCGAGAAAATAATGCAATGAAGTTTTTGGTCTTCTTAGTCACTGAGACTTATGGTGAAAGACAGGGCTGGGTTACTTTTAAAATATATTTCACTACAGATTACAAAATACATGCTTTAAAAAGTCATTTGTAACGTATTTCGTTACATTACTCAAGTTTAGTATCTTAATCTAAATACTTTAGAATACTTTGGAATACTAATAAGTGTGAAACAAACACAAAAAAGGTCATTGCAAGTTTTTATCTCACAATTCTGACTTTTTCCCTCAGAATTGTGTGATATAAAGTTGCAATTGTGAGTTATGAAGTCAGAATTATGAGATATAAACTCGCAATATTGAGAAAAGTCAGAATTATGAGATATAAACTCGCAATATTGAGAAAAGTCAGAATTATGAGATATAAACTCGCAATATTGAGAAAAGTCAGAATTATGAGATATAAACTCACAATATTGAGAAAAGTCAGAATTATGAGATATAAACTCACAATATTGAGAAAAGTCAGAATTATGAGATATAAACTCACAATATTGAGAAAAGTCAGAATTATGAGATATAAACTCACAATATTGAGAAAAGTCAGAATTATGAGATATGAATTCATACTAAATTCACAATTGCAAGAAAAAAATTCAGTATTGCAAGTTCATATCTCCTAATTCTGACTTTATAACTTGCAATTTATAACTTTGCAAAAGAAGTCAGAATTGTGAAACACAAACTCACAATTGTGAGGGAAAAAAACAAATTGTGAGAAAAAGTTGCAGTGACGAGTGAATTATAAAATGACTCACAAAACATGAAAACAGTGGAAAACATGAAACTGAACTCCTCTTTTTCAGACGGTCAGAGTCAGAGAATCACCAATCGCTGTTTAAATGACATTAAAACTCAAAGTAATCACTTTGGTAATCTAAAACACTTTTCAGATGTAACTGTAATCTGATTACCACCCATTTAAAATGTAACTGTAATGAAATACAGTCACTCAAATGTTGTATTTTAAATACGTAGCTAAGTTACTTGTATTTCGTTACTCCCCGACCCTGGTGAAAGACTAATGAGAGAAGACTCAGAGTGATCAGAGAGCGCTGCTGAAAATTCATAGTACAGAGGAAATAAAACACTGCTTACCAGAGAATTTTGCAATGTTAGAGAAAGTTAGCACACTATCTGCTCGTCATGCTCTGAATTACGTTTGCACATCAGGTGAGATCCCTTTAAAGAGTTAAGTGGCCATCGGGATTTAAGATATTGCCACCGGCCATCAAAAAAACAATATGGGTTGACCACGAGTCAGAGGCCCTAGGCCGAATTTGACCCTTGGTGAAAACTAGTTGAGGAACCCTGGTCTATTGATTTTTATTATTTTTCTTCTGCTGTAAAACTGATTGTGCAGACCAAACCGTAAGGGCTAGAGACTTGAAACTTGTCCAAAAGGATCAATTTGTGGAGAGGTTGACAGAGTATGACCCCGATTGGCCAATAGGTGGCGCTACAGCGATCAAAAACGCAAAATGGCTCAAAACTCCGAGAACGTTTGTGGTGGACTAAAGTGACTTATACCATTGGAATCCTTTGCTCAAAACAAACAACATTTTTATCTCCGATTTCATTTCCGGTATGCAAATCTTTCCGCCATTTTGAATTGTGTCCAAAACCCTCTTTTGCGAACTAGTCCTAGGTTTTTCGTCCGATCAGAACCTAACCAGTACATCAAGATTCTCTGCAGTCTAAATATCAAAAGTTATCAAAAAAAAAAAGGGGGAGCACAAAAACGTTCGAAGTGGGCGGAGCCACTTTTACTAAAATGGGTATAACTTGAGAACAAAATTAGATATTTTCACTAAACTTGGTACACATATGTATGAGCTCAATCTTTAGTCACGATAAAAAATTGTGTCGATTGGACAATAGGTGGAACCACACAACTGTAAGTCTGATTGACTTGAAAATTGATATGCAGTGTCCAGTGCTATTATACTCTATGAGGACATTGGCGTATCTCAAAAAACATGGCCGCCATCGTCCAATGAATTTGAGCACCTATTAGACAAGGTTAACAGAGGCCGAACGGAACGAAACTTGCATGTTCGACTCTTGGCCCTTGAGATCTGGAAGAATTTTTAAAGAAATCCGCAACTAGGTGGCGCTAACCAGTTTTTTGTTATCCACATCCACACAAAATGCATATCATTTGATAGATCTCCTCATTCTGAACAACTTTGCCTCAAGAATCAATGCTGTCAATCAAATTGTTCATTAAATATTCGTGATTATGTAAAAAACCTACTTTTGCAAACTTGTCCAAGCTTTTTCACCCGATCAGAACCAATCCAGTGCAGTACAATTCTCTGGACTCTCCAGATCAATAATTATCAAAAAGGTTTAACTTTACCCTTTGCATAGCTATAATTGGATTTAGGAAATGGGCGTGGCAAAAGATACTCAAAAGCCTGTCAATCATAAACGAAAACTTTAAACTTCACAAAATTAGGTGAGCATATGACTCTAAAGAAGCCGATTGGAACATAGGTGGTGCTAAAACTGCTTGCTAAATAAAATGTAAAATCTTTTTGCGCAACTACTTAAAAACCTTAAAATACTTGAAGCCCGATCATCGATGCTTGCAGCTATATTCCTGTGTGGCTTTAATTTTCAGAGTTAATTTTAAGCCAGCGATGTAGTAATGTTTAATCAATCAATCAAGTTGAGTTTAATAAAACAACCTAGCATGTTGTGTGAAATACTTACCCCAGCCAACTGGGTAAAACAACCCAACGCTGAGTTTGTCCAATTTTGACCCAACACTGGGTTGTTTTTAACCCAGGATTTTTGTATACTTCACATAAGAACTTCTGGGCCAAATCCTGACTGATGGCGATTTATTCTCCCCTTATTAGTGCTCGGAGTTGATCGCTACTTGTCCAGTCGTCTTTTGGGGATTGGCTATAGGTTCTCTATGGGATCAAGGTCCAGGAAGTCGCCTGGCCACGGATCCAAAATTTCAGTGTAATGATCACTTCATTATCACCCTTGCCTTGTGAGATGGTGCTCCATCATGCTAGAAAATGCACAGATCATCACCAAATTGCTCCTGGATCTTTGGGAGAAGTTGCTCTTGTGGGACTTTTGATGTCATTCTTTATTCCTGGCAGGGTTTTTGGGCAATTATGAGAGAGCCCAGTCGCTTGGATGAAAAGCAACCCCACACATGAAAAGATGCTTCACTGTTGGCACAGACTCATGGTAGCGTTCACATTTTCTTCACCTTTTCAATCGATTTTCCTAATGTCCCAAACAGTCGGAAGGGTGCTTCATCAGAGAAAATAACTTTGCAGCCGTCCAATACTCGTACTTCCTGCCAGATTTAAGATTCTTTGAACATTTTTCATTTTGCTCACATTTTCTTAAAGATATTCATAAGGGAAAGGTTTAATATTCAGAATCATCAGAATTGTTTTTTGCAAGGTTAAAAACAACCCAAGTTGGGTAGAAAATGGACCAACTCAGTGATTGGGTCAAATGTTTGACCCAACCTGCAGGGCAGTTTTATTTAACACAACTATTGTTTTAAAATGACTACATGGCTGGATTAAAATAAACCCAAAATATGTTCAACAAACAATTAGTAGAAGAAACCATAAGGTGAACATTTACTAATAAGCAATTTAATAATGTATTATTCGTTAAATCTATCAATAAATGTTCATTTATTAAACATATTAATATTTCCAACACACTTTGGGTTAATTTTAAGCAAGAAATACAGTCATTTTTAAACAATAATTGAGTTAAATAAAATAACCCAGCAGGTTGGGCAAACATTTAACCCAATTGCTGGGTTTGTCCATTTTCAATCCAGCTTGGGTTGTTTTTAACCCAGCATTAGGGTTAGTGTAAATTAATATCATAACAAAATAATTTTCTACACATGTATTTTCATTGATTTCATTGCACAGAGGGTTCCTCAAATATAATTCTGCTCAGTGAAGTCTCTGGGAACACCGCATTAAAAAACCAACAAAGGACATTTGTACTGCCAGCTGTTTAAAAATGTGGACATCTCAATAGGAGATTCGGCTCTGATCAATTAAAGTGTTTTATTCGTTCTAGCCAGAGGAAGTGAAAGAAAACACCAGAAATCTATACATGGTGTTTTATCCGACTCTTCTTTTCTCTAAATCAAAAAAGATTATTTGTGTTGTTTCAGATCCTTCTGTGGCTGTTTTTCAATCACACGTCTTGAAGACTTGTTTTTTTTTCACCTGACCACAATCAAGCCCCCATCAGCAGCTCCTGCTCAGGCTGGAAAGCAATTTCCTGCATCCCTGCAGATGTATTGTGGGACATGAATGATCTCATTAAGAGCCATGCAAAGGGCCCGGAGATGTCGGACGGGGCCCGTGGCAGATGAAAGCTGCCCCTCGTGACCTCCAGACAGGAGATGTGCTGGAGCGTCGGCTGAGCGGCTCGACGCACCCACTGACTCCAAACGAATCCGTGTTTCATGTCCTGGTGGTTCCCAACCTTTTGTCCTTGAAACCTCTCTCCTTACATACAAGAAAACACACCTGTAATTACACCATGATGAACTTTTTTTTTTTTTTAAAGAAACACATACTTAAACTTAAAGTATGATTAACCTTATTAATTAACCAAAAAAATATTTAATAATGTTGTCATTTTTATTAAAAAGTAAATTAAAATTCATCTTTGATCACCAAAATGTTTTTTCGTGCCTTAAAATAGATGGAATGTAACTGTAAACCCTTGCCTCAATTAATATACGCGGCACTCTGAATATGCTAATAAGCCCCGCCTCCGCTCACTCGCACGAGCTCGGAGACCCACTTGATCAACTTACAGAGGTAAACGCATCACGCTTTACAAAGTCGGATTTAATATGATTAGCCTTTTGATTGACCACATTATCAAATGTGTTGCTAATGATACACAAACCATGTTCTCAGTCTTTTAACAATCATCATCCTTACAAACGCTTTGAACATCAGTGGAGAAAGGCGTATAGTTGTAAAACGCCTGCTATATTGCTAAATCAACATGATTTATTACTTCAACAGCAAAATATAGCCTGGCTTCTCAATGCTTCACGGCATTGTTAATGATATGCTAAAGCCCGCCCACATGTTGACGTGATTGGCTACAAGGTAGTTTGTGATGTCAGAAACACCAGCGATAAGAGCTGTGTCCGAAACTGCTCCCTATCCACTATATAGTGCACTATATCGGGTGTCGGGTGTCCGAATTCTGAGTGAACGACTTCATTCCCTTCATTCGTTCACTACTTTTACCCACAATCCTCTCTGATTTTGAGTGTACGTTCGACGTACACTCGTTAAAGCGCCGTTACCCAAAATCCAACGCGATGAGACGATCGAGCGCGAAAGAAAAATAAATATGGCGGACGGCAATACGGGAAGCGGCAACTTCTACAAATGTAAGTGTCATTTTTTATTAATTTGAACATCTTTGTAAAGATATTTTGAAGCGAAATGATACAGGTTTATATCATAATATATATACTTATTATCATATGATAATTTGGTGGATTTTTCTCATATGTTAGTGAACTGTTGTACGGTGTATTTAACCGACGTCTTAGAATATGATGTATTGACGAATTTTTATTTGCTTTAGGGACGGATGAGGATGTTGTCTCAATAAACATGACAAATAAACAGTAATATACAATTCATGAAGCTAAACAGGACATATTACAGACGGGTGTAGGAAATGTTAATGACGAAATTGTCTGGCGCGTGTTATTAACGTCAGCGTCTGAATTCGCTCACTCATTTTCGTTCACTCTTTGCTGATATAGTGCGCTCAACTGCCGTGCACTATATAGGGGTTAGTGAACGAGTGAACGAGTGGGCAGTTTCGGACACAGCTAAGGAGAAATTCTGAGATATAAAGTCAGAATTCTGAGATAAAAAGTCAGAATTCTGAGATATAAAGTCAGAATTTGGAGATAAAAAGTCAGAATTGTGAGTTATAAAGTCAGAATTCAGAATTATAAAGTCAGAATTCTGAGATATAAAGTCAGAATTGTGAGTTATAAAGTCAGAATTCAGAATTATAAAGTCAGAATTCTGAGATATAAAGTCAGAATTCTGACTTTTTTTCTCAGTAAAAAAAAAAATCTAGTTTCCTGTTACCGAGATTGACCTTCACTTGAGTATGGAAGCCTCGCCACTGAAAAAAAAGAAAGAAAAAAGATTATTGCGACTTTATATCTCACAATTCTGACTTTATATCTCACAATTCTGACTTTATATCTCAGAATTCTGACTTTTTATCTCAGAATTCAGACTTTATATCTCACAATTCTGACTTTATATCTCAGAATTCTGACTTTATATCTCACAATTCTGACTTTATATCTCACAATTCTGACTTTATATCTCACAATTCTGACTTTATATCTCGCAATTCTGACTTTATATCTCAGAATTCTGACTTTATATCTCGCAATTCTGACTTTATATCTCACAATTCTGACTTTATATCTCACAATTCTGACTGTCACACAATTCTGACTTTATATCTCACAATTCTGACTTTATATCTCACAATTCTGACTTTATATCTCACAATTCTGACTTTATATCTCACAATTCTGACTTTATATCTCACAATTCTGACTTTATATCTCGCAATTCTGACTTTATATCTCAGAATTCTGACTTTATATCTCGCAATTCTGACTTTATATGTGTGAGTTATAAAGTTAAAGTTAAAAAGTCGCAAAAATCTTCTTTGTTTTTTTTCAGTGGCGGAAACGGGCTTCCACAGGTTTCTCTCTCTCCGTTGGAATTCGATCCGAACAAGATTATAAAGGCATCGCACGAGTCACTTCCCTGACAAAAGCGTTTAGCTGCAATCCAAAGAAGAGGAAACGTTGATATCTTGTACAAAGCTAAAGTTCAGGTAAATGTTTCATTGTTTTTCATTGTTAATGAATGAAGTAAATGATTCTATAGACAGGCAAAGATGCTACATCAGCACACGTTATTAACAATATTACACACACTCAGCACGAGGGTCTAAAAACTGAAAATATCAATCTTAAAATTATGATTTCCAGGCCTCACAAAGTTATGGAAATGAAGAATATATTGGAAAAATGAAGTAGCTGTTGTAAATTTCTGTAGTGAACATTTTATGCTCAGCTTTAAAATATTTTATCAGCTATTTGTATTTCATATCTATAATACGCAGAAGGGAGAAATCATGGGAATGTTTTATAGCCCTGCTCCTGCTATCCCAAGGAATGGACTCTACTGCCTCCCAGTGGATGCTCTCTCTCTCTCACACACACACGTTGCAATTCGATATCAACAAATTAGTAAGATTTAGCTAGTAGCATCTTTGACATAATAAAACAAATACAAGTGACATTTTTCTTTTTTTGCATTTAATCTTTTTTCATGCCTACAGTATAATGAGAGAACACAGTAACATACATTTCACACATTTCCTGCAACTTATATTACACTTATGTTTTTGTATTTATATTAAGATCTGGTGGTTTGATTAAAAGTGAGACGTGAAATGAGGAAGTGATTTGAAAACACATGTTTGGGGGTTTTGACAGGCAGATGATCGTTCTGTTAAAATCATCACCAAAAAATAATGAGAGCTTATATGCAAAATAATCAGCCAACGTGTGGCTGAACGTGAGTTACTCGGTGACAAACTCGAATAAAAAAAAAAAAAGTTGAGGCTTTGTCATGCACATGATGTCATTTGCTGAAGTGCATTGTGTGGGAATAATACGACATTGCCTTAAAATCCAATATCATAATGAAAGACACACTCAGTGACTGTCTGCATACAGAGGGGCTTTATTGATGAAGTGCGGTCTTCATGCACAGACACAACCGACGAGGGAAAAGGTTCATATATGTATAGTGTTGTAGCTGAAGCAGGTCCACACACACACACACACACACACACACACACACTCTGATATGACGACTTCGGCTGCTGCTGCTACAGTCGTGTTTGATATTGGGCAACGCTCACACAAAGCGGCTTCAAAGAAAGACAAGGAAACAATAATAACAAATTTGATTTTGGCAAGCGGCAGACCCTGCTCATCAAGACATCATGTGCAATATAAAACAACTTCACTGAAGTCATAACACAAACATAAAGGGGACCAGCCCGAAACGGCTGCATAGCAAACACACGTTTAATGTCGATATTGCTGTTCTGGAGTCAGCATGGGTTCTGTTGGTCGACATGTGATCTGTGCGGAACACACACTAGAGCTGCACCAATCTGGATAAAATTGTTTTGCTCGATTAGGGATCACGATTGTGACAAAATGTTAATTGCTGCATTAATTGCTTTATTTAAAAGTATTGAATTAATTTTCATTATTAAAAAAAAAAAAACGTTAGAATGAATGATTCAATGACTCACTCATAAAGAATTCACTTGTTTCATTGCAGGATGAATCGGTTTTTGAACAAATCTCTTGAATGAATGATTCAATGACTCACTCATAAAGAATTCACTTGTTTCATTACTGGATGAATCGGTTTTTGAACAAATCTCCTGAATGAATGATTCAATGACTCACTCATAAAGACTTCACTTGTTTCATTACTGGATGAATCGGTTTTTGAACAAATCTCCTGAATGAATGATTCAATGACTCACTCATAAAGACTTCACTTGTTTCATTACTGGATGAATCGGTTTTTGAACAAATCTCTTGAATGAATGATTCAATGACTCACTCATAAAGAATTCACTTGTTTCATTACTGGATGAATCGGTTTTTGAACAAATCTCCTGAATGAATGATTCAATGACTCACTCATAAAGACTTCACTTGTTTCATTACTGGATGAATCGGTTTTTGAACAAATCTCCTGAATGAATGATTCAATGACTCACTCATAAAGAATTCACTTGTTTCATTACTGGATGAATCGGTTTTTGAACAAATCTCCTGAATGAATGATTCAATGACTCACTCATAAAGACTTCACTTGTTTCATTACTGGATGAATCGGTTTTTGAACAAATCTCCTGAATGAATGATTCAATGACTCACTCATAAAGACTTCACTTGTTTCATCACTGGATGAATCGGTTTTTGAACAAATCTCTTGAATGAATGATTCAATGACTCATTCATAAAGACTTCACTTGTTTCATTACTGGATGAATCAGTTTTTGAACAAATCACTTGAATGAATGATTCAATGACTCACTCATAAAGACTTCACTTGTTTCATTACTGGATGAATCGGTTTTTGAACAAATCTCTTGAATGAATGATTCAATGACTCACTCATAAAGACTTCACTTGTTTCATTGTTGGGTTAATTCAGCATTTTTAAACAAATCACTTGAATGAATGATTCAATGACTCACTCAAAGATGTCACTCATTTAATTAGTGGAAAAATCAGGGTTTTTGAACAAATCTCCTGAATGAATGATTCAATGACTCATTCATAAAGACTTCACTTGTTTCATTGTTGGTTAATTCAGCATTTTTGAACAAATCACTTGAATGAATGATTCAATGACTCACTCAAAGATGTCACTCATTTAATTAGTGGAAAAATCAGTGTTTTGGAACAAATCTCTTGAATGAATGATTCAATGACTCATTCATAAAGACTTCACTTGTTTCATTACTGGATGAATCAGTTTTTGAACAAATCTCCTGAATGAATGATGTAACATAATCGATTCAATCATTATTTGAAGCATCAGTTACTTCCAAATGTTCTTTTACTCTGTATACTATGATCACTACCATAGACGTCAGTGTTTATATCTGAACCATAAACTTTGATCCCAGTTCTTCTGTGATAATTTGAAAGTTTATTCCACAGAACTAATGATACGTGCCACTTGATACAGCTCTCTTTTGATCAGCAGCGCCAACAAGATCTAAATATTCGGTGTGATTGTACTTGTCAAATGTTTAACAGACAGATCATTGTCATTTAAGAATAGTGTTTGAATCAAGATGTCAATATTTTAACAATTAATTGTGCAGCTCTAACACACACACCTTCACAGCACAAAGGCCAGCGTCCACAAACCACTGCGATGGAAGCAAAGGAATCGTCTGTATTTTGTGCTTGGCTTATGTGACAGACAGCAAGGTTTATAATCAAATATCTATAGGGACATACCTTCATCTGTTTATCTTCAAGAATAATCCAGCAGACGTGTAAAAATTACGTTCTGCTGAGGAACAAAACAGTCTGAACACTCAAAACATGTGCTGTCATAGACACCAAAGAAAACCCACAAGCAGAAAAGAGCATCTGAAGAATGCACACGAAATAATTAAAGCACAATCCTTCCTCCCCTTGATTAAATAAGACACCATGTGTAGACAACATCAACTGCATTTTCTCCTCTGCAGTTGGTCAAAAGATGTAATCGTTGGTCATCTTGAGCGAAGGCATGGCCTCGTTGACGTTCTGGTCGAGCCGGTGATACTCCACCCCGCGCGAGCAGAAGCCGTCCCGCCAGCGGCGACTCTGAGCCAGCAGCATCAGCTACACAAGCGGAAAGATGACGACAGATCATTCAGTGAACGTGTGGGGGATTTATTTCATTGATTTGCCTGATTTTATACACCGCTTGTTCTGACATGTATGTGTGAACTAGTGTTGTCATGATATCTTACTTCATAGAAAAATCGATATTTGATACCATTTTTGATACTACAGGAGAAGAGGCATGAAATGTGAACATTATCTACCGTATTTTCCGGACTATAAGCCGCAACTTTTTTCCCACGCTTTGAACCTCGCGGCTTAAACAACGACGCGGCTAATATATAGATTTTTCCCGCTTTCAGATTTTTTTCATTCAAAAAAACATTGTGATGCGCTCAGTTTTTTGGCGGCATGTTTACTGTTTAGATTAAATCGAGCGCGCTCAAACTTCCCATCATTCTGATTACGGTAGTCATTTTGTCTCCCTTGTTTCATTGTTGGTTAATTCAGCATTTTTAAACAAATCACTTGAATGAATGATTCAATGACTCACTCAAAGATGTCACTCATTTAATTAGTGGAAAAATCAGTGTTTTGGAACAAATCTCTTGAATGAATGATTCAATGACTCATTCATAAAGACTCCACTTGTTTCATTACTGGATGAATCGGTTTTTGAACAAATCTCCTGAATGAATGATTCAATGACTCACTCAAAGATGTCACTCATTTAATTAGTGGAAAAATCAGTGTTTTGGAACAAATCTCTTGAATGAATGATTCAATGACTCATTCATAAAGACTTCACTTGTTTCATTACTGGATGAATCAGTTTTTGAACAAATCTCCTGAATGAATGATGTAACATAATCGATTCAATCATTATTTGAAGCATCAGTTACTTCCAAATGTTCTTTTACTCTGTATACTATGATCACTACCATAGACGTCAGTGTTTATATCTGAACCATAAACTTTGATCCCAGTTCTTCTGTGATAATTTGAAAGTTTATTCCACAGAACTAATGATACGTGCCACTTGATACAGCTCTCTTTTGATCAGCAGCGCCAACAAGATCTAAATATTCGGTGTGATTGTACTTGTCAAATGTTTAACAGACAGATCATTGTCATTTAAGAATAGTGTTTGAATCAAGATGTCAATATTTTAACAATTAATTGTGCAGCTCTAACACACACACCTTCACAGCACAAAGGCCAGCGTCCACAAACCACTGCGATGGAAGCAAAGGAATCGTCTGTATTTTGTGCTTGGCTTATGTGACAGACAGCAAGGTTTATAATCAAATATCTATAGGGACATACCTTCATCTGTTTATCTTCAAGAATAATCCAGCAGACGTGTAAAAATTACGTTCTGCTGAGGAACAAAACAGTCTGAACACTCAAAACATGTGCTGTCATAGACACCAAAGAAAACCCACAAGCAGAAAAGAGCATCTGAAGAATGCACACGAAATAATTAAAGCACAATCCTTCCTCCCCTTGATTAAATAAGACACCATGTGTAGACAACATCAACTGCATTTTCTCCTCTGCAGTTGGTCAAAAGATGTAATCGTTGGTCATCTTGAGCGAAGGCATGGCCTCGTTGACGTTCTGGTCGAGCCGGTGATACTCCACCCCGCGCGAGCAGAAGCCGTCCCGCCAGCGGCGACTCTGAGCCAGCAGCATCAGCTACACAAGCGGAAAGATGACGACAGATCATTCAGTGAACGTGTGGGGGATTTATTTCATTGATTTGCCTGATTTTATACACCGCTTGTTCTGACATGTATGTGTGAACTAGTGTTGTCATGATATCTTACTTCATAGAAAAATCGATATTTGATACCATTTTTGATACTACAGGAGAAGAGGCATGAAATGTGAACATTATCTACCGTATTTTCCGGACTATAAGCCGCAACTTTTTTCCCACGCTTTGAACCTCGCGGCTTAAACAACGACGCGGCTAATATATAGATTTTTCCCGCTTTCAGATTTTTTTCATTCAAAAAAACATTGTGATGCGCTCAGTTTTTTGGCGGCATGTTTACTGTTTAGATTAAATCGAGCGCGCTCAAACTTCCCATCATTCTGATTACGGTAGTCATTTTGTCTCCCTTGTTTCATTGTTGGTTAATTCAGCATTTTTAAACAAATCACTTGAATGAATGATTCAATGACTCACTCAAAGATGTCACTCATTTAATTAGTGGAAAAATCAGTGTTTTGGAACAAATCTCTTGAATGAATGATTCAATGACTCATTCATAAAGACTCCACTTGTTTCATTACTGGATGAATCGGTTTTTGAACAAATCTCCTGAATGAATGATTCAATGACTCATTCATTAAGACTTCACTTGTTTCATTGTTGGAGCGCGCTCAAACTTCCCATCATTCTGATTACGGTAGTCATTTTGTCTCCCTCATCATGGAGAAATGCATATGATGCTGCTCTCGAGTTGAAGGCGATTGATCCGGCTGTTGGAAAAGGAAATAGAGCTGCTGCACGGGAGCTTGGACTTAATGAGTCGATGAGAAGACGGTGGAAACAGCAGCGTGAGGAATTGACTCGGTGCTAAAAGACAACGAAGGGGCCGTTCACATATCGCGTCTTTTGCGCGCACCTACATAGGAAATAATGAATATGCGCGCACAAAAGACGCGATATGCATCATATGCATTTCTCCGTGTCTTTGCCATGATGAGGGAGACAAAATGACTACCGTAATCAGAATGATGGGAAGTTTGAGCGCTCGATTTAATCTAAACAGTAAACATGCCGCCAAAAAACTGAGCGCATCACAGAATGTGAATGAACATTCGCGGTGTTGAGATGTTTCAACTGTGCAGATCCGACTGAAAGCCAAAACAATCGCCACCGCCATGAAGTTTGAGGATTTTAGTGGTTAAAGTCTGTGTAAAGTTAATTTGTTTCAATGTGCGGCTTATTTATGTTTAAAATAATATATTTTTTTTAAATTCAGTGGGAGTGGCTTATATTCAGGTGCGCTCAATAGTCCGGAAATTACGGTAAGTTCATTTCCTTTCGGTCATAGACACCAGTAGAAATTTGTGGTTACGCTCGCGAGACACCGTCACGCTGCACTGTCAAGAAAGCTAATCGTTTTTACTTCGAGATGAACTGATACTAAATTTCTCCGCAGATACCACGATATTACCCTAATATTCTGCCCTTTATTTCTCCTTTTACATGAATAATATTTTGATTAATTATTAATTATAATATATTTTTAATTATTATATTTAGAAAAAATTTATTAGAAAACGTTATTCTCTCAATTTCATCAGCTTGTTTCAGAGTAACGGTATCAGTTATAAACAAACACATTACTTAAATTAATATTTCTTAACTTTCTGAATTTCTTTAATATTGAGCATCAAACTGGTTTCTTAACATTTTCTTTACACAAATCACAATCGTGGCATTGGCTTGAATGGTGGGGTTATTATTCTTAATGAAAAAGGTTCCCTATTATCAGTTTAAATCCAAAATACAGCAAAATCTTCCGCCATCGTCTTGTCAGTCAGCTCCTCACACTCGTGATAAATGAAATCGGTCTCCTGCCGCTGAACCATTCAAGCAATTGCCGCGCATGAATTAGCGCTAATTTGAAAGCGCATGTCTGCAAGGTTTATGAAATTAAAGGTTTATTAGATATTCAAAAACTTGTTTAAATTACATAAAGTACAGCTTACTTTCTCTGTTTAATGCTTCCGACACATTGATGCAGATAACTAAATCTGATACACATCAGCCTTGGAAACATATCGGTCGACTATGGACTACAAAAAACGCAATTAGATACAACAACTATGATCGATCAATCGTGACGTCGTTCTGAAGAGAAGCCCGTTTTCTTTTGCGATACTGAGGCTACTGTACATACCTTTCTCTTGTTGTGGTAGGTGATGTACACGATGGCAACCAGAAAGGCGATGACAACCAGATGGAAGAAGAAGTGGGAATCTTCATCCTGGGTTGTATAGATGGTCGTGTCCTTGATTTGGACATTTATTCCTTCAGGGGGAGAGTCGTATTCATCATCGGAATGGTCTTTCTCCATATCCTGGTTTTGTTGAGGTGGATCAGTGTTACTCAAGTAATCATCATCACCACCATCATCATCGTCACCATCATCATCATCACCATCGATGATGTTTTTAAAGCCTGGAGCCAGTCCTGGAGATGTGCTTTCACCCAAGTAATCTAAGGTGCTCTCTGGTTTGCCTCCTGCAGGGGTGGAGACGGGTGCTGGCGGTTCTTCGGGTGCTGGCGGTTCTTCCGGTGTTGGCGATTCTTTGGGTGCCGGCGGTTCTTTGGGTGCCGGTGTGTTTTCAGGTGCTGGCGGTTCTTCGGGTGTAGTGGTGGGTTCTGGTTGGCTTTGTTTGGCAGGTGTGGTGTGGTCTGGTATGTTTTTGTCCTGGTCCGCGGCAGTGGTCGCAGGTGGAGCGGTGGGTGGGACTGCCGCTTTGGTGGTGGTGCTGCTGCTGTGGGTGGCAATAGGAGGAACTGTCGTCACAATCGAACCCTCATTAAATTTGCTTCCTTTACTGACATTCTTGGCATTCAACACTTCCTCAGGAGGAGATACTTTGATGTTTTCAGATGTATTCATAACAGCATCCTGTGTCACATGATCTGTGGATGGAAAACAAGCCACATTAAGAGCTTCTATTGACAACATGAATGTGAATGAAAACTGGCCACAGTTTCAAGTAGAGCTGCAACTAACGATTATTTTTTCAGATTAGTCGGCTACTCTAACGATTATTTTTATTAAGGTTTCTTTTTTATTAATCTAGTGATTTTTTTTATGTAAGAAGTTAGATCTAATTTATCAGTTCATTGAGGTGTAGAAACACTGGGACACGCCATTATGTAATAATATGATTTGATTTTGATTAAAAATAAGTCATTATGTGTGTTCGTCCAGTGGAAGACATTTGAACTTTAACATGAAGAGTGTCAAAGACTTTCTATACAGTCTTAAAAGAACTTTGATAGTGTTCAAGCCACTATCACTACGCAGTCAATCTGCTGAGACTAATAATGGATCAAAGGTTTTAAAACAGTGATTTTTCTGCATTTTCACAGGTTTAGATGAAGATTTTCGTCATAAGAGACAATAAAAACATCTGTGTTTCCTTCCCTGGCAAAAAAAAAAAAAAAAGAAAAGAACTTAATTTTCAAAAGTCTACGAATTTGAAAAAAGTCAAAGAAATTTCAGACACTTCCCCAGATCAAATTTTCTGATTTTGTATGTATTTTTTTCTGAGGAGAGACAAACATAAACAGTGATGGAAGCCGAAATATTAAAATGTCACAAATTAATATTTGATTAATCCACTATTTTGTAGATGTGGGTCAAAATGACCATTTTCACCTGAGATTTGGAGCCAAATTAGAGGTGTAAAAATGACTTAACCCTTGTGCATTGTTCAAATTCACGACCCTTTCGTTATGTTCCGATTTTAACTGCTTTAAAAATGTATCAGATAAATATTTTTTTCAAATTTTTTTGCTTAAATCTATTAATCAACCTCAGTCCTGATCAAAACTACTAAATTTAAAAAAAACCCATCAGGATTTTAACTCTTTAAAACGTTAAAATCTGATGCTGCACAAAAACGAACAACGCATCAAAGCCAATGTTGTTTCTAATCTTTGACACGTTTTTTTCCAAATCAGTGACATCATTTATGAATTTGGCAATTAAAGAGTTAAAATCCTGATTTTTTTTTTTTTTTAAATTTAGTAGTTTTGATCAGGACTGAGGTTGATTAATAGATTTAAGATTTAAAACATTTATCTGATACATTTTTAAAGCAGTTAAAATCATAACGAAAGGGTCGTGAATTTGCCCACAGAGTACTGTTGAGTTTTTGAACATTTTCAAAGCATTTTCCCAAAATATGTGTCAAAATAAGATTTGTCACCAGAAAATCATTCCATTTGCTGAAACACAGAGAAAGTTATGACCAAATTAAGACTCAAAAATTCCCCATAGTGGATGAAAACATCCCGAACAGCACAGAAGGGTTAATAAAGACGTCAGCATCATTATTTCATTTTTACACACAGATTGGAAGATCTATTAGTGAAATCTGTTGACTTTATCAATCTTTGAATCTTTATACGTCAACGGTGACGCTTCAAACATGGGAAAGAAGCTCTTCTTGTGTTTGTTTGTACACCTGTAACTCAAAAAGCATGAACTCTCTCTCTCTTTTAGATTCTAATTGTTTTGCAATCTTCATTTTAAAGGTCCAATCAGATACTGAGATCTCAATGACACTTTCAGCGGTCAAAACCCAAAGTTCGTGTTGTGTTTACAGAGGCATGACAGCTGACAGACTGACCACGTCACAAAGAGCGCGAGACTTCCGGTAACAGAATCGAAAGGAGTCTTGTACGAGTTTTTCTATATTGAATTGCTATAACGGTGTGTAAACGTGTCATTTACTGGTACAGAGACAAACATTTGATAAGAAAGACATTTAAGTGGCAAAAAGGAAACAGGTTAACTTTCACACGAAACTTGGGCTCGATTTTATGAGCTATAAATGGCACCACTGGCCGCAGTGAACAACCCGCCGATGTTTGAAGGATAATCCTTTACTAACCTGGTTTTGTCACTGGCATACAACTCACAGAAAACATCTGCAGTGATATTAAAACTGCGAATATTCCCATAGCCGAGTCCCTGCATCGAGTCTTCCGGAACGTCGCCATCTTGAGTGATGTCGTCATCAGCGCGCATGCTCAGTGTAGTCTTTGCTTTGTGACTGCGTTGTGCAAATTCCTCGATTTTAAATTTCTTTTTTCTTTTTTTGCAAAAAGTGTGATATAAGGCGCTGTTTCAGCCATTTTTAGGACTGGATCCAACATTAAATGAGTTTAAAACATGAGTGAAAGTTAGGGATTTTGAAAGGTTGTGTGTTTTGATTAAAATTATTATGCCACTGGGGCATAATGACTCTAAATATGTGATTTAAAAAAACACATTGAAATCAATTTTGGATAAGTGCATAATTGCTTATTCTTGTCAATAATTTACTGTTAATGTACATTTACTCTACACACACTACACTTTTACTCGAGTATTTATGTGTACTCTTATGTAAAGTACTCTTTCCACCTCTCAGGCAACAATGTTAAATGTTGATTAACACTTACATTGATAAAAAAAATAGGTCAATCAATTTTCTGACACACTTTAAAGGGGAAACTTTTTTTCTTGAAAGGTAAAATATACAATGCTTATTTTCCTCACACCTTAAATTCAATCAGACGATGACACAATGACCGAATATACTCCTCGTTTTCCTCCGGATGAGTGTGCAGCCAACAGAGTTTGTGCTTCTGGCCTGTAAACACATTTGATCTGCGATAATATATTCCAATAACTTTTATAACATCCTTCACAATGGTAGTAACAACTACTGTAGTTATATGCAAAAAGATTATTTATTATATAAATTATATATATATATATATATATATATATATATATATATATATATATATATATATATATATATATATATATATATATATAAATATATATATATATAATTTAAATATAATAAATTTATTTATGTAATATATTTGTCTATATTTATTTGTAATATAATATATTTATGTAATAATATGTATTTATACAATAATATATTTATTTATATAATATAATAATTTACAATGGTAGTAATAACTACTGTAGTTTTTATATACAAAAAGATTATAATATATTTATTTATTTATATTATATATTCATTTATATAATAATTTAGAATGGTAGTAATAACTACCGTAGTTATATGCAAAAAGATTATTTATTATATATATATATATATATATATATATATATATATATATATAATTTAAATATAATAAATTTATTTATGTAATATTTGTCTATATTTATTTGTAATATAATATATTTATGTAATAATATGTATTTATACAATAATATATTTATTTATATAATATAATTTACAATGGTAGTAATAACTACTGTAGTTATATGCAAAAATATATTATAAAATATATATGATATAAATATATTATTAAATTTATTTCTATAATATATTTATGCAATATAGTAATATATTTGCAATATAATAATATGCATTTATATAATATAATATATTAATTTATATAATAATTTAGATTGGTAGTAATAACTACCGTAGTTATATGCAAAAAGATTATTTATAATATAAATTATATATATATATATATATATATATATATAAATAATTTAAATATAATATTTATTTATGTAATATATTTGTCTATATTTATTTGTAATATAATATATTTATGTAATAATATGTATTTATACAATAACATATTTATATAATAATTTACAATGGTAGTAATAACTACTGTAGTTATATGCAAAAATATATTATAAAATATATATTTTATAAATATATTATTAAATTTATTTCTATAATATATTAATGCAATATAGTAATATATTTGCAATATAATAATATGTGTTCATATAATATATTTATTTATATAATAAAATATTCATTCCCAATATATATATATATATATATATATATATATTTATTTATTTATTTGCATTATATAATAATGTATTTATTTATATATCTTTTAATATATTTATTTATTTATTTTTGAGTAAGAAAGCAAACTGCACAATCCAGTAGTGTGGTCCAGGTTCAAATGTTTTATTCAACTTAAAGTAATCATACTGCCAAATCCACAGTACTCTACTCCTACATTTAAAAACGGAAGACTACATCCACCTATTCGGATCTTTTATGCTCTTTCCCGGCACGTCTGAAGGTTGTTTCCACAATCTCCTCTAGTACAGGGACAGCTGAAAGAGTTTTGCCATAGAACGTACAGGCAGTATGCAGCAATAAAACAATAAATGGACAAGATACAAGTGTGGTTTCACTCGCACAGACAAGACAAACACGAAACGCACCCAAAAGTCTGGTGTCTACAACTAAAGTCGTGAAGTCGGAGTGTGTTCTCTTATATACGGGTCCCTTCTTTCAAGGTTTGCTGGGGTGAAAACCGTGGATCAGGAATGTTGTCATCTAGTGTTAGTGTTTTCTGATGTAAACGTCTGTTCCTAGCCAACGACTCTTCCCTCCCTCCAAAAATTAAAACATCTCATGATCAACACTGAAATAAATAATCTCAATAATGTATTGAAAATACATTTTTAAAGCCATTTATGCTCTTCTTTCATTCTGTGTGACCTATAGCAGTGTCATTCGTAACTCTCTGAAGTAGTGAGCCACCACTAATGCATAATTTGACCGAGTGTATGTCCTCGGCCAGGGAATCTAAGAGAAACAGGGTTTGTGAGGGTAGGTAAAAAAAAAAAAAAAAAAAAATTCAAGTCAGGATTATTGCAATCCTTAGCTTCCTATGCCTCAAACTCCAGACCCAAACCCAATTTGTGGCCGCCGGCATTAATGTTCTTCCCATCCAGCAGAGCAGAAAGGGTCAGCTTAATACCTGAGCCGAGAGACGGGAAAAGTTAGACAAGGAACATTCACGTCCACCAACCAAAGATTGTTAAATAGTTCAAACCAGGGGTGTCCAATGCCCTGCCGAGTTCACTTAATGCATATTAATCCAGATTCTTTAACAAAAACAAAAAAGTTTTTTTCCAAAATGTGCTTGTCCACACCGAAACATCTTGAATCATCTTACTGCGCACGCGTCGTGCTGATCACGTGACCAGCATCGGCCAATAATGAGTCTGCGTTCTGACGAAGCGCTGGACGTAAACAACGTATGAGAATGACACCGAAGAGATTGTTGAATAAAGTCGTTATTTTTTTGGCGCACAAAAAGTATTTTCGTCGCTTTATAATATTAAGGTTGAACCACTGTAGTCACATGACCTGTTTTAATGATGTTTTTACAACTTTTCTGGACTTTGAACGACTTTGCATTCTATGGGAGATAAAATTTAAAAAAAAACTCTTGGATTTTATTAAAAAAATATGAAATCTGATGGTTCAGTGAGTCTCTATTGACAGCAAGATAATGAACACTTTCACTAAAACATATTTAAAACAGGTCATGTGACTACAGTGGCTCAACATTAATATTATAAAGTGACGAGAATACTTTTTGTGCACCAAAAAAACTAAATAACGACTTTATTCAACAATATCTAGTGATGGACGATTTCAAAACACTGATTCATGAAGCTTTACGAATCTTTTGAGTCGAATCAGTGGTTCGGAGCGCCAAAGTCACATGATTTCAGTAAATGAGGCTTCGTCACGTTTATGAGCGATTCAAAATTTCAATAGTTCACGTGATTTTGTCAGTTTGATACGCGAACCGAATCACTGATTCGACACAAAAGATTCGTGAAGATTCATGAATCAGTGTTTTGAAATCGTCCATCACTAGATATTGTTGAATAAAGTCGTTGTTTTGGGGTTTTTTGGCGCACAAAAAGTATTCTCGTCGCTTTATAATATTAATGTTGACCCACTGTAGTCACATGACCTGTTTTAAATCTGTTTTAGTATCTTTCTGTCAATAGAGACTCACTGAACCATCGGATTTCATCAAAAATATCTTCATTTGTGTTCTGAAGATGATGAAGGTCTTACGAACCACATGAGAGAGACGAATGTCTGAAGTTTCATTTTTGGGTGAACTAACGCTTTAAAGTGACAGCAGCCTAATAAACCTGCTGCCGAATTATAGATATTTGTATCTGAAATCATGTGATTTTAGTAAACGAGACTTCGTTACGTCATGAGTGATTCGAACCGTTTCGAAATTTCAATAGTTCTCAAACAAATCTTTTGGTTCAAATCAGTGATTCGGTTCGCTTATCAAACTGAAAAGAACTATTGAAATTTCGACTCACTTATGACATAACGAAGCCACGTTTACTGAAGTCACGTGACTTTGGCGCTCCGAAGCAGTGTTTTGCCCAAACATTTCTATCAGTCCTCAAGAGTCTGATTAGCAGGTTCAGCTGGTTAATTCAGGATTGGACACACCTTTCTGAACAGGTTTATTAAACTTGCGGCACATAATTTACATACTTACCAGGCTTCAAGGTTTGAGTGTATCCCAGGCCGACGAGGCTAGAATTATTCACTTTGGCCTGTAAGACAGACAAAAAGAGTCATTGACATTGACAACAGATATCACCCTGATGTCAGCCTTCTCCTCTTTGATGACCGGCTGGACTGTAATGACGGCACGGTCACACAATCGTCAGGAAGACGAGGCACCTCCCATCTGAACATGTCTCTTGTCAGTTCTAGGCTACATTAAGAGTAGCTTTGTTTACATGCACTAATTTCAATCATTCAAATCTGAAAGTTCTGTTTATATGAACTCTAAACATTCACATATTCGTTTACATGAGCGTTACACGTACTGTGAACGAAACATACATCCGTCACACGACGCAGGCACTTGTTGGATCTCTGGTGTCCCTCTCTGTTAATGCACTCACATGATAAGAAGAAATGCTCTGAGTCATCACAGGCGACTGCTAAGACTAAAAAGGCGATATGGTGATTCAAATGATGTTTGCGCTTCGACTTTGAGGAGATCGTGTGCTTCAGAGGATCAATCACAGCTCTAATCGCAAACTGTGACTATCAAATTCACTCAAATTCAGATTTTGTCTTCATGCTCTCACCCTCATTTGAACGTCCACTACAGTACGCATGTTGATCAGTAAATATGTTTAGCATATACAGCGATTGTGTCTTTTTCAATTAAACCGCCTCACTGATTATTTTTATGATGCCTTCACAACCTTTTTTTGGATCTTTAAATGGAGGGACAGAAACCTCAGGTTTCATAAATATCTTCATTTGAAATGACATGAGGGCGAGTATATGATGACTGCATTTTGATTTTTGGGTGAGCTATCCATTATAGCTACAGTAAGTAAAGTCTTGAAAAGGATAAATTTGGGATAAAACTCATTTTTCAACATCGATATCATGGGGGAAACTGCCATATCAGATACAAATATCTATAATTCGGCAGCAGGTTTATTAGGCTGCTGTCACTTTAAAGTGTTAGTTCACCCAAAAATGTAAATTCAGTCATTAATTCCTCTTCCTCATGTGGTTCTTCACCCGTAAGACCTTCATCATCTTCAGAACACAAATGAAGATATTTTTGATGAAATCTGATGGTTCAGTGAGTCTCTATTGACAGATAATGAACACTTTCACTAAAACATATTTAAAACAGGTCATGTGACTACAGTGGGTCAACATTAATATTATAAAGAGACGAGAATACTTTTTGTGCGCAAAAAACCCCAAAACAACGACTTTATTCAACAATATCTAGTGATGGACGATTTCAAAACACTGATTCATGAAGCTTTACGAATCTTTTGTGTCGATTCAGTGATTCAGTTCACGTATCAAACTGACAAAATCAGGTGAACTATTGAAATTGTGAATCACTCATGACGTAACGAAGCCTCGTTTACTGAAATCATGTGACTTTGGCGCTCCGAACCACTGATTCGACACAAAAGATTCGTAAAGCTTCATGAATCAGTGTTTTGAAATCGTCCATCACTAGATATTGTTGAATAAAGTCGTTATTTTGCCGCACAAAAAGTATTCTCGTCTCTTTATAATATTAATGTTGACCCACTGTAGTCACATGACCTGTTTTAAATATGTTTTAGTGAAAGTGTTCATTATCTGTCAATAGAGACTCACTGAACCATCGGATTTCATCAAAAATATCTTCACTTGTGTTCTGAAGATGATGAAGGTCTTACGGGTGTAGAACCACATGAGGAATTAATGACTGAAGTTACATTTCTGGGTGAACTAACACTTTAAGACCTGACGCACGGATCCATCATACTGTTACACATGCACTTTCTTTCTCAACTGTTTTCATTCACTTAAAACATAAATGACAGTGTGTACGTGAATACTCGCCACGACCGGCATTTTGACAATATTTTGTGTGTATTTGAGCACAATAAGCAGCAATAAAGAACTCAATTTAGAACCGAGAGGAGGCTGTATGTGCACAGACTTCACGTGTGCGCAAAAAATCCTGCAAGATTGAGCAAAATTACCCATGCCGAAGTTCAAGCCCTGAAACACCAACAATATTCATACGGAGCAAATTCCTAATTCTACTAAATGTTTAGTAACTCCCGCTGAAACTAAAGCGGCTGTCAATGCTGTCTACAACACTGCTGTTGCATCTTTTACATGCAACAAACGTCATCTTCTTACCCTTTGCTCCCGAGGTCAACACCAACAACAAGCGCTGAACGACTAAACACAAAAGTCCACTGTATGTTTGACGCAGGTGTGTAACGGACGCTTTAGAGGTGGGGATTTATTCAGTGGCTCTTAATAAAGGTTGCATCATTAAATACCTAGATAAGTGGCAATGCTAACTTCACTTATTTACTCAACACATACCGAGAAGGAAGCGTCGGCATCGATCTGATACTTGGCAGCGATGCCGAAGCGAGTGTTGCTGTTGCCGGCGGTCCAGGCCAGGTTCACTGCCGTCTCCAGGTTATCATTCACCTTCTGGTAAATGGAGCCCCCAAATTCTGTTCCATCATTCCTGCGATTTGAGAAAACAAGACACATCTTTCTAATCTTTTTCTTAAACAGTAAATGACACTGATAGGTCAGATGGACTGCTCTAGACATACAACACACAAAGGATATTTCAACCTGAACCACATTTCAAATAACACAGAAAACAAGTAATTAAAACTATAAATCGACAGTTTATAGAAACGATAAATCGGAGGATAGTTGCTTTGATTAATCACATTAATTTTACATGTTTGCACCATTTTTACAGCATATTTACCACAAAATAGGATCCCTGATGACACACACACACCACAGAGACGTCTAATTGTGTGTTTTCATTAGAAAGATGTATTTTTAGTGTCTCATCTGAAATACGTCTCGAAGACGTTTTCTCTCAGTTGTTATATAGACATTTATGAAATGTCTTTAAGAAGTTTATGATTTAGAGCGCATGCTTTTTAAAGGGTCATGAACTGCGTAATTTTATTGTTTTGTAATGTTTCCTGGCGTACACTTATAATGTTTGTGTGCTTTTTACATCATAAATTGTCATAATTTAGAAATAAAAGGCATTTTTCCTCCCTGATCTTAGCCTCTGATTTGAACGCTCTGTTTTAAGGGGCGTGTCTGCTGTGAGACTCCACTGCTGTGATTGGCTGACATCTTTGCATATGAAATATCCTATTAGCACGTTACTATTAGAGCTCACAAAGTTCACTAAAAAGTGTTGATTATAGCATTACATTTAGATCTATGGCTTGATATTGAGATCGTGGTGTGAAAGGTTGCAGTGATGATCGTTGTAGTCGATCACAGACATGTTGTTGAGCTCATGAAAGCAGTGATCTCGTCATCGCAACTCAATTTCTGCACATTAACGAATGCTTTCATCATAACTAACAGTGCAAACATGATATAGATTTGTTGAATAAAACAGGAGTTTTGGCACGAGTCACTGAAAAACTGTTTGATTGACAGCTCTAGCGATTGTAAAGGGAGCGTTCTTTGCTCACTTTCTATATATAATTGAATCACCTTTAAATAACAGATTATTTTCATCCTACTATGAGAAACAAGGTGAAGTTGAGCGTTTAGTCACTGGTTTGATTTACTGACACAGACGAAGATCATCTGACTGTACATGAATCACATCAGATCAGGCATTAGAATTAACAGTTTCATGTTGTCGCATTACTGTCGAGTCTATATCGTAAAAGTCTGTTTTCAAAGCCTCCAAAGTGAATCCACAGTGAAATGTACCGAATACTAATAAATAAAGCTCAACTGAGACATTCACATTGTTGAAATGAAATAACCATATTCCTAGCATTAGGATCCTGTGAAAGGTGATGTTATTTCAGTCCTCTCTCGCTCTTGTTCGCCGAGTCTGGTGTCAATAAAAGCTCTAATTGGACTAACAAGAAAGTTTTCAGGATATTCTTGTAGTGCAACGACCTCTTATATATCAAAATAGTTGATTTTTCAATTCATGACCGTATAAAAGATGTTTGTACACAGCCGATGCTTTCCAGATGCTCTTTAAAGGACATCCTGAATATGTACGTGTGCCATCTGGGATGTGTTTGGTGTATACCAACAGCAGTGATGAAGAGTGCACAAGTCTTCATTAAATCAACCCCGAACAACAGCACTGCTTTAATTTGAGCCTCAATGATATAAAGTAGGCTGCAAGTCCTTCCTGCTGCAAAGCCCTTGACAAATCCAATCGCCAGGGAATAAACGCACATATAAATAACCCACCTTTCTAACCTTGAGACTGGAAAAACAACACATGGAGAACGCTCTGCATCTCACCAACGCAGGTTGACGATACGTACACATTTGTGTGGAGCTGAAACTCGTCGGTCTTGTATCCCACGGCGAAGTTGCTCTGGGAGACCCGGTTCCGGCCCGCCTCGAACGTCATCTGGTAGCCGGCCAGCCAGCCCTCGAAGCCCACGACCACGGCGCTGTGCACCGCGGTGCCGTTGATGTCATAGTCCACATCACAGCCCAGGTTGATGTGCTCGTGCTGGTAGCTGCTCTTGATCTTCCCGCTCTTCTTGCTATGGGAAGTGGTCAGAGAAAACGTATTCGGCGGAGTTTCTGTGCAGCGTGACTCAAAAACAACAACACTTGATATGAGGAAGTCATCAACTAATAAAGAGTCACTATATTAGTTTTCATGCGTTTGCTTCGTTTAACACTCTTGAAGCTGCGTTTCCGAGTGAAGCGTGACACGCGAGCAGCTCGTGATCCTCTGGTGTTTTCGGAGACATGAACTACATCTGCAGTCGCTTTAACGTACTTTTGTGAACAAAACATGCGTCAACCATCTTCCCAAACTGGAGAAGTACTTAACAAGAGAGAAGCTTTAACAGCTTCCTGGCAAAATTATTGCAATTTTACAGCTGTAATGTAATTTTTTAGCCCATTATATTTATTTTTTACCTTGAAATATTCCAATAGTATTTTTTTTGTTTATTTATTTGTTTTTTTAGTCATTTTAAACTTTTATTTACTACTACTACTATTAATAATAATAATAATAATAATATACAGTAACACTTTATTTTACAGTGTCATTGTTACATGTGTGTACTATAATAATAACTATAAATTATACATAATTACATGCAAATAACCCTAAACCAAGTACATGTAGTAACTTAATATTACTCGATACTTAAATGTATCATTACAGTGTAACAACGACACCTTAAAATAAAGGGTTACACTTTATTTTAAGGTGTCTTTGTTACACTGTAATGATACATTTAAGTACTGAGTAATATTAAGTAACTACATGTAATAACTATAGTTGCATGTAATTATGCATAATTTATAGTTAATACTATAGTAACAACATGTAACAATGACACTGTAAAATAAAGTGTTACCAAATAAAGAGTAACCTAAAAATTATAATCATCGTCATCATTGTTACTATTATTATACAGGCATATTGATATAATATTTGTAGCAATAGCCACATTATAGACGATACATTGTATGGGTAAAAATTATCAATTTTTCTTTTATGCCAAAAACCATTAGGATATTAAGTAAAGATCATGTTCCATGAAGATATTTTGTAAATTTCCTAGCGTAAATATATCAAAAATGTATTTTTGTGAGTGGATATGCATTGCTAAAGACTTCAACTTTTTGCACCCTCAGATTACAGATTTTCAAATAGTCATATCTCAGCCAAATATTGTCATACATCAATTTACAAAAAAAAAAATAAATAAATAAATAAATAAATATTGATCCTTATGACTGGTTTTGTGGACATTTTTTCTTGCTGGTCTAACTTTTTTTTGTAATCAATTAAATAAAAAAAAATATTTTCCCTCAAATTGTGCAGCTCTATTTTAGACTCACAAACAAAAACCACATCATCCCTCACATTATATGCTGCATATCGTCACCGTCGGTGGAAACCTCGTATCTCCATATCTAGTCATTTTTATTTACGTTTTCCCAAATTCATATCTATAGGTCACTGTCTGTCTGCGGATTTTATTTAACCAATGAAAAACATTGAAAAGAGTAAATCTTGTAACTATATTGTATTGCCAATCTGTCAGAAAAAAGTAAGATTTCCACCTGACAGTGCTGATAGATCACATCTATCTCGAAAGTGGCATTATGTGCTGAAGGAGACACATACCCAGTGTTTGGAGAAAAGGAGGAATCGAATGTCAACTTCAGCCCTTTGGCCAACTGAGGAAAATAAAGCAGCATTCATGTTAAAGCTCAAGACTGTAACTCATTTCACATCAAGTGTGTTTCATGTGTCCTGGACCAGCGGTTCCGGCGCTCACCTGGTCTTCTAGAGTGATCTCCGTGCCGAGAGTGTTGTCCGTGTTCCACTTCTCAGTGAACGTCAGGCCGTGTTCGGCCCACTTGTACTTGGTCTCCAGCGTTCCTGCTACTTTGCTGGTCTCCGTGTTAGCCGAGCCGGAGCTTTTGAATTCCTACAGCAGCCGGAGAACATGATAAATCAACGTTTCAACCGCGGAAAGACGTCACGTGACATCAGGAAAGCCATTCAGTGCCCATAAACTGAGAGCGTGTATGCTATAAGCTAGATATTTAGTTTATAAAGTTTTAAATATGATATTTTTCTTACAAAAACCCATTGCTTCACTTCAGAAAGCCTTTATTAACCTGCTGCATGGATTATTTCTTATAATGGATACCTTTTTTTTGGGCTACATTACAAGAGCCAGGATATTTTTAAATCTAACTCTGTGTAAAACTAAAAGTTTTAAGATGTAGTAAAATTAAATTGGTGGCATTTTTTTTAATTAAAGGTACAATATGTAAGATTTTTGCAGTAAAATACCCAAAAACCACTGGGCCAGTGTTATATGTTATAAAATCCCAAATGTTTCCAACTATTTATAATCAGGGTTGAGGAGTAACGAAACACAAGTAACTTAGTTCCGTATTTAAAATACAAAATTTAAGTGACTGTATTTCATTACAGTTTCATTTTAAATGGGTGGTAATCAGATTACAGTTACATCTGAAAAGTGTTTTAGATTACCAAAGTGATTACTTTGAGTTTTAATGTCATTTAAACAGCGATTGGTGATTCTCTGACTCTGACCGTCTGAAAAAGAGGAGTTAAGTTTCATGTTTTCCACTGTTTTCATGTTTTGTGAGTCATTTTATAATTCACTTGTCACTGCAACTTTTTCTCACAATTTGTTTTTTCCCTCACAATTGTAAGTTTGCATTTCACAATTCTGACTTCTTTTTCTCAGAATTGCGAGATTTAAACTCACAATTGCAAGTTATAAAGTCAGAATTGGGAGATAAAAACTTGCAATGACCTGTTTTGTGTTTGTTCCACACTTATTAGTATTCCAAAGTATTCTAAAGTATTTAGATTAAGTTACTAAACTTGAGTAATGTAACGAAATACGTTACAAATGACTTTTTAAAGCATGTATTTTGTAATCTGTAGTGAAATACATTTTAAAAATAACCTATCCAGCCCTGTTTGTAAATTGTGAGGAAAAATCGCGATTTTAACCAAGGATACGAGACTTGTCCGGGAGTCGCCTGTTAATAGTCACGTTTATACTTTATCATACTGATTAAATTGTACTGCTGGAGGCTATGAGGAAAAAACGGACGCAGGAAACTGTCCTTTTTTGGTGGCTGTGTATCTCAATACTAGCCCTCCCTGCTCCGAAAATCAGACGCGTGTGGATGAAGGTCCGTAGTAATGATACTCTGAGCTACTTTATCTTTAATAAATGTGTTGTTTCAGTTTTACTCGTTTGATTTTGCCGCCATTGCGCAATCTGAAGACCCGCGACCTCTTGATGTGATGACGTAGACTTAAAGTAATTGGTTTAATGCGTTTACATGGCAGAATTATTATTTTGTTTGATTTACAGAAAGGTTTATCCTACTCCTCTCAAACCGGTTACAATTTCAGCTGGTTTGGGCATTTTTATTCCGATTGAGACGTTTATATGGAGCATTTTCATTCGGATTGGACTTTTAAGCCGACTACAATGCTTCACGTAAACGCTCCTAATGACATCATAATCGCGTTTCCCTCGGTTTCCGGTTTTATTTTGTAGAAATCAAAGATGCTTTAATATACTACATGATTTATTAGACAAGGGAACAATTTTAAATTATTGTAATATAGTTTAACATGTTTAGTCTTATTGTTTAAATCTAGTTTTCTTTATTTTCCAAGAGTAAAGTAACGTTAATAATCTCATCCGTGAACATGATTTCTGCCCGAGTCTCATCCCGATTCTTTTACACCGGCTGTGAGGTGAAGACCGCATGTCCCAAGATTCCTCGCTCAAACTCGTCATCGAGCTACGCCTTTATTTTGAATAGGCGACCTCTAGTGGACGAAAAACTACATAGTGCAGCTTTAAAAAAAAGACATGAAAATTACCACTATAACCAATAAATGTCAGTAAAGGAGCACTTATTGGTTCATTAGCCATTTCTACTCCCTAAAATAACATTTTTTTACACATTTAGCTTTAGAAATCATATTTAGACATTATGAACTCACTAATCAAATCATCAAGAAATCTTTTTGTGTGTGAGTTGAAGTTTGGCACTTTTTTCACACAGAAGTATGACGTAAGAAAAGTCACAATCTAAACAAAAACTTCTTTATGTGCAACAAATTACGTGCAACTTTGTATGCGTTTTGTTAAATATACAGCCATTTTACTCAAGATGTCTTTAAATTTCTTCTTCTCACTAACGTTTAGATATTTAAATGGAATAAAATGGCAACAATCAGCTGATTATCCGTCAGAATATCACAGTTTCTCTCTATAAAAATGAGGTTTTTGCACATTACTGTTACTAAAAGTTCATTTTATCTGCATCTTAACTTGTGCATTTCCAAGAAATAAACTTAAACTACCCTCATTAACTCAAAACAGCAGTAGTTTTATAATTAAATACCCAAATCAGGCGCTGGTGGAGCTCTCAAACGTTAGTCTGCAGCTCCGATATTGCATATTCACTATATTTTCTCTTAACCTGTTAATGAGGTCTTCATTTTTTAACGTATGTTTAAAAAACCTGTCATGAAAACAACCCATGGTTTAAGTGTTTATACTTCAACGTCGAACTGGAGTGGAAACAAATCATTAAATATATAAACCGCCAGAGATCGGCGGTCCTCCTCGCTCACGCGAACACGAGTCAAAAGAAAGTGCTCTTTACATTTTTAATGTTTGCATTAAACTCAGAGGAGATTCTTGACTTTCCATGACCAAAAAAAGCACGTGTTAAACCGTTTCAACTGCGTTTGTCCCACAGTTTGAACAGAAATCACGTTCGTCAATTATCTACTTACCAATCCATTCTCTGACCTCGTTTTCAAGTCCAACTTGATGAGACCAAAACCTGCGAATGACATGAGGAGCGATCAACACGTCATCGCAGAACATGCCGTCGATGCTGCGGAGCACGAGTTCACCCGGAACGTTACTGAGCTGAAAATCCTCCGGGATTTGGTTCACACCTCATTTTCTCAGGGAATTACACATTCAGGTTAATAAGACTTTTGTCAAAACGCAAGCTGGGTTTTCAGAGGAAACTGTGTGAAACATCTGATAAATAAAATCATGAAAACAAAACATTTTATAACATTTCTACAGATATAAACAAGTCAAATTGAAGACTTTTTAGATCAAACCTGTGATGGAAATAGGCTATAAGTAATATTTAATATTAAAAATAATCACAGTCATAAATGCCATTTATTATTAAAATATACAGTGAACATATAACCAGACAATATCCTGTACAAAAAATCATTTGTAGCAGCACGACTGTGAATGTGAGGGTCAGGAAACAATCATGAAGCTGATTTCATCATTTATTAGGAATATGATTAATAATAAACACACATATGATGTTTTGATTTAATAAACTTAGTTACTTAACTTTCTTGCTAGTAAATTAACTTCTCTAAGAAAATGATTCATAAAACAAATAAATATCAAACTGACCGTATGTTTACTTTTAACTTCTACACTGACACAGATGAAAATGAAAAGACTTTCGGTCTTTTCGGGGAAAAGACAAAGATAAGGAGAAAGAAAGTGATGGAGAGATTTTAAAGTCATTATTTGGTCAATTTTTTGGCCTTCAAACACCTTAATTGCACATATATAGATCAGAGAAATGTAAACTTTAAGAAGTTAATATTGTGTTGCATACTGGCAGTTTTACTTACAATTTCATTTTAAAAATATTATATTTCCATATTAAAGTGTTAGTTCAACCAAAAATGTAAGTTCAGTCATTAGTTCGTCTCCCTCATGTGGTTCTTCACCCGTCAGACCTTCATCATCTTCAGAACACAAATGAAGATATTTTTGATGAAATCCGATGGTTCAGTGAGTCTCTATTGACAGAAAGATACTAAAACATATTTAAAACAGGTCATGTGACTACAGTGGGTCAACATTAATATTATATATTTTTTGTGCACCAAAAAAAACAACAATATCTAGCGATGGACGATTTCAAAACGCTGCTTCATGAAGCTGAACGAATCTTTTGTTTTGAATCAGTGATTCGGTTCGCGTATTAAACTGCCAAAGTCACATGACCTATTGAAATTTCGAAACGTTTCGAATCACTCATGACATAACGAAGCCTTGTTTACTGAAATCATGTGACTTTGGCGCTCCGAACCACTGATTCGACACAAAAGATTCATATTAAGTATTCAACAATATCTAGTGATGGACGATTTCAAAACACTGATTCATGAAGCTTTACGAATCTTTTGTTTTGAATCAGTGATTCGGATCGCCAAAGTCACATGATTTCAGTAAACGAGGCTTCGTTACGTCATGAGTGATTGGAAACGTTTCGAAATTTCAATAGTGATTTTGTCAGTTTGATACGTGAACCGAATCACTGATTCGAAACAAAAGATTCGTAAAGCTTCATGAAGCAGCGTTTTGAAATCGTCCATCACTAGATATTGTCAAATAAAGTCGTTATTTTGTTTTTTTGGCGCACAAAAAGTATTCTCGTCTCTTTATAATATTAATGTTGACCCACTGTAGTCACATGACCTGTTTTAAATATGTTTTAGTGAAAGTGTTCATTATCTGTCAATAGAGACTCACTGAACCATCGGATTTCATCAAAAATATCTTCACTTGTGTTCTGAAGATGATGAAGGTCTTACGGGTGTAGAACCACATGAGGAAGACGAACTAATGACTGAACTTACATTTTTGGTTGAACTAACGCTTTAATACAAAAAATAAATATATAGTTCACCCAAAAAATGAAAAATACTCACATTCCAAAAAGTTCGTGTAATAAATTGTTGGATCAAACAAAATATTTCTTTCTGAATCTACTATTTGTGATGTTTATTTGATGCTTTACACAATAACGACTTGATCAAACAATCTTTTGTGGGAGTAATTTCTCAGCCAAATCTGATTAATCTAATCTTAATCAACATCAATTGGATTAATTAATCGCCGCATCATCTAATTAATTAGATTAAGCATTTGAATCGCTCGACAGCCCAACAAAGACAATTACGCACTACTATAAAAACAGATGAATTCATACCGTATCCTTTGGTGAAGATGTCCCTGGCAGACTTGCCCAGGTCCACATATGTCGGAGGAACGGCCATTGTCTGCAATGCAGAGAGCGGGTCAGGTGAAGCCGGCAGAGGTCACGTAGAGGTCACATGGGGAGTGGCTCACAAACAGATGCGAATGGTGCTCACCGCAGAGCCAAATGACCTACAGCCCGCCCGGTCTAGATGTCAGAGTTTGACAGAGAGCTCCACCTCTGTGGATCTCATGGGAGGAGCTTGACCTCATTAGGTTTAGGGTTGTGGGTGTGGCTGCAACCTCAAGCTCCACCCACTGCACCCACAGAGGCGGGGCTAGACATCAAGCCTCACCCATTGGCTCTGCAGTGAGCAGCTTCTCAGCCACAGTGAGTTATTTTACACAACAAAACAATCCACATAACATAATCATTTAGTGAGGAACACACTATTTGTTCTTGCATGTCATTGTACAGAAACTAGAGAGCATTAACCAATCAGAAACGGTGAATACTTCCATCACATATTCCCTTATACGTGATCCACACATAAGGAAAGCACAAAGGACATGCAGTGAGACGATGACAAGCTTTTCAATAAAAACCATGAAACAGGATACATGCATTCACACAGCACGCGCACATTTGATTGTGACACTCGATGCTCATGCACGAACACAGCGAGCGCATTAAAAGCATTAGTTGCAGAATTCAGGCCCTGCGCGCGACATTGATGCGCTGCACCATCCCGGTCACGCGAGTCACTAAAATCAACCGCGGACAAACACAGTCGCCGTCGATGACACTCAAAACCTTTGGACAAACGTCTTAGCTTTGAACATACCTCTGTAAGGTCGCGAGGAGGACAGCAGGACTCACAGCCGAGAGGATGAGATGTGCGGAGAACCACGACTGATTTACGCAAGAGCGTACGCAAGCGGCGCCGCGCCTGCGCAGTGTATCTTGAGCATCATCAGCAGATTCCACATCACCTCCGGATGACAGGCGCTTCAGTGTCTCAGTGAATACGAGTTCCAGTGTGTTTATTATTAAAAGTAGCTTATATTATGATTGTTTTTTTGTTTTTTTTTGTTGATTGTGTTTTTCACATTAAAAATTCAGCGTCGTTATAATTTTGTAATATGCAGTGGAGGACAAACCCTAGTGGAGGACATGTTTTATATTTTTAAGTATTAATTTACCCGCCCCCCCATGTCATCCGATATGTTTTTGTCTTCTGTGGAAAAGAAATGAAGGTTTTTTGAGGAAAACATTCCAGGGTTTTTCTCCATATAGTGGACTTCAATGGGGTTCAACTGGTCCAAATGTCAGTTTCAGTGCAGCTTCAAAGATCTACATGATCCAGACGAGGAATAAGAGTCTGATCTAGAGAAACCATCGCACATTTTATACAAAAAAAATTAAATTATATACTTTTTAACCACAAATGCTCCTCTTGCACTGCTCCACACATTGCGTAATCACGTTGGAAAGGTCATGTGACGTATGAGGAAGCACTGATCCAGTGTCTACAAAGTGAACATGCAAAGAATAAGTAAAACGGCCTTTACAAAAAAAGGTAAAACAACGATGTCTGACGATTTTGAAGTTGGAGGAGAAAATGAGATGGAGTTTTTCGGTACTACCGCCTACGTCACATGACCTTTCCAACGTGATTACGTAATGTGTGGAGCATCACAGAGCAGTGCAAGACGAGCATTTGTGGTTAAAAAAAATATATAATCCCTTAAGCCATCTTCTTTCAAACACAGTTACATTAATAAACACCTGCTGCTCCCAAGCTTTATAATGGCACGGAAACCGCCTGTTTGAAGCTCAAGAAAGTGCATCCATCCATCATAAACGCACTCCACACGGCTCCGGGGGTTAATAAAAGCCTTCTGATGCGAAGCGATGCATTTCTGTAAGAAAATATCCATATTTAACATGTCATATAGTAAAATAACTAGCCTCCTATCAAACAGCGATACGAATTCTACTTGCGTCTAAAGTATAACATAGGACGTAGCTTAGTACGTCATGGCGTAGCATAATACCAGTCGCATGTCGCGTAAGTTACGTTCAGACTTCGGAGGCAGCGCAACAGTTTAATGCTTTTATCTATAGCAAAATAGAGCAAGTGTAACCACTCTACCCAGGTCCTACTCGACTCGTTCTGCACGGGCCTCGAACTCGGGTCTCCGGCGTGGGAGTTGGACACGCTAACAAGGTTGGCTAAAGGCTGCAACCCCTAGCATCTGTCGCTAGAGCATTTCTTGGGATAAGAGAAGTGAGGTTTACTCGCACGGCAACAAATAGCTGGCCTCCGTTACACTCACCCCCCTAAACCTCACTCCCATCCGGGTCACGGCACCAATGTAACCCCTCAACCACACTCAAAAAAATATTTCAGTCTAAACATAAGTTTTATGTAATTTAATTACATAGCAATTTTCCATCCATTTGGATTACATAGTTTTAACATAAACAAACTAATAAACTTAATGTGATTCATATTTGTCAGTCATATGTAAATGAAATAGGTAAGATTTATGTAATAGTTCACAGGTTAATGAACACTGTTTAGTGGTCATGTGTGTGTGCACTACTGAGTTAAAGTACCATTGAAGCAGTGTCAGAGTTAATGAGATCATTAAATGATGATTGAGCATTAATGATGAACACCTGCTGTTAACCAGCAGAATCACTGAAGGACAGAGAAACACAAGAACTACAACTGAAGATAAAAGACATTTAATCTCTCACTATTCATATTCTCAACTATTACATAAATCTTATCTATTTCATTTACATATGACTGACAAATATGAATCACATTAAGTTTATTAGTTTGGTTATGTTAAAACTATGTAATCCAAATGGATGGAAAATTGCTATGTAATTAAATTACATAAAACTTATGTTTAGACAGAAATATTTTTTTGAGTGCAGGGTCCTTGAGGTCAGAGGAGTGTGGTTTACTCGCACAGCAACTACAAGCTGACCTCCGGTACACTCCCCCCCCTAAACCTCACTCCCATCCGGGTCACGGCACCAGTGTAACCCCTCTACCCGGGTCCTACTCGCTCCGCTCTACACGGGCCTTGAACCCTGTTCTCCAGTGTAGGAGTTGGACGCTCTAACAGCTTTAGTGATGACTAAGCGAATGTTTAATCTCAAAAATGGTGATTTCTCTCAAAAATTGATATCAGAAGTGGGAAAACGTTGGTCAAAAGCGAACATTAAAACACAAACTGACCACCAACCGCAACTTTCAGGCGCCATCTATCCTGCCTTCAAAAACTGATCAGATGAAGGTATCAGGAGACAGGAAGTGAAGCTAACAGTGGACCTTCCTTGAAATGGATCCTCCGACGGCAGCCATTTTAAGTTTTCAGACCCAGTTCACTCCTTGCTTATTTGGGTTTCAGAAGTCAGAACACTGATCAGGGAGTCGGCCATTTTCAGAGCTCTCTCAATCGCAAAATCCTTCAAGTGCGTTGAAACGTTCGCTTCCTGAAAAATCCCACAATGCACTGAAGAAAACAAAATCATCTGGTAGCCATTTGATTAATCTGATGGGGGGCGGGGGGGGGGGGTGCATAGAGACTACCACCCAACAAAAAAGGTGTTGCAAACATGTTGGGAGAATAGAGAAAGATTTGGGAGGACAGGAGATGAAGCAGAAATGTGGGAATATAAAGAATTTGGAGAAACTGTTATATAGCCCATTAAACCAGTCTGAGTGCTGGAATTACTGAATATGAGACAAAATATTAAGACTTCTGATATAATACATGATAACTCCAAAAAAAGTTAAAAAGAAAATCTTGAAATCAATATTAAATTAGGCCTGATTCAGAAGGAGAAGGCATAGTGTTGAGAAAAATAAATCAAAACTGGCAACAACGGTGAAATAATACAGTAATAGGGAAGCATTTATCAATACAAATAAGCAACTGGATAAGCGACTTTTTTAAAATAAATAGACTTCAGTTAAGCGTAGCAGAAGGAGTGATGGGAGAACCGAAGCTTTTCAAAGCTTCGGATCAATTGAACCAATTGCTTCGCAAAATGATTCACTGTTCGAAACGCGACACGTTGGTGACTCCTGCTGGTCAGATCGGTGTAAATGCAACAAAAGGCTAAACTTGGAGGAAAACATCTTTTACAAATGGTTTAATGAAAATAAAATCTATCAAATGTAATTAACTAATCAATCATCTAATAAGATTAACCATCAATTATTAATTAATTCTCAGGGGTTGTTTTGTTGGTTCCATGGATGGCGCAGCTAAACAGGCCAATGGGAGATTATCAACTACTATTATTCCTTTTAATTATACTAATGTCTCATTAAAACGTCTACAAATGTATGAAATAATACATGTTCAAGGGTTCTCCGCTGGGGGGCGATTCAGTGAATCAGCAGGATTTGTGGATTCACAGAGAGAGATCATCGCCACCCAGCGGCGAACCATCGAAATTAATGTTTTTAACAACAACAACAACAACAAAAATGGATAAAAAAATACAATTTAATTAAATTTCGAAACACGGTTATATTAATCACGTGACTTTGGCACTACTGATTCGAAACAAAAGATTCGAAGCGTCACGGAAACGCCCCTCACTAGCCTATGCGGAACAGTAGGTGGCAGTACTGCAGCAATCCTGCTGCAAAAACTGCCGTCAAGCGAAGAAGAAGAGGCGCGACTGGAAGCTTCTGGAAGCCTGTAAGCTAGCTCCTCTTCCTTTATCCCGTGAAGCTGTGCATCTGGTTTTCAGCAGAATGTCCGCGGTGAAAGCGCTCAACCCGAAAGCGGAGGTCGCCCGGGCTCACGCGGCTCTGGCGGTGAACATCAGTGCCGCCCGCGGACTTCAGGATGTGCTGAAGAGTAACCTGGGACCGAAAGGAACCATGAAAATGTGAGTTTGTGGCGCGCCACCGCACCGGTAGCCGCTTTGTTAGCACGTGCGCGTCACCCGATAACCAGCTAACCGGTGAAATCCAACATGTGCTCCAGCGTTCACGCGCTCTTCCCCGTCAGTGATGCAGTGTTTGTTGCAAACTCTGTTTGTTGGGTTTAAGGTGTGGGTTTGAGACGCTTTTGGAGCCTCTGAGGCTCGTCGAGAAGTTAGCATCAGGGTTGTCAACTCATCGTGGCAGTAAACTCGCGCACACAACTCGATTCTTTGTGTTCTGTGACGTTTTAATACGCGTTTGCGGTACTTTTAGTTTTTAATTCCTCCAGCCATTTTAATCTTGCAACGCATGAACTAAAGAAAAAGAAAATGGTTCTTCAATTAAAAATAATTAAGTGTTCTAATGAAATATCTTTATATAATATTACAGCATTTAATGTTATTTATGTGCCCTCGTGATCTTTAATCAAAAGTCCCTCTGATGACGTCTTTACTGGCGCGAGGGCGGGGCAACCTGTCACTCTGATCACAGTAATAGCTAACGAAAATAATTTAAAATATTTTTTTCTCGTTTGAAAAGCCGTTTCATTGCGGCTGAAAATGTACATTAATAAAATGTAAATGAGTCAATACGTCAATCCTCCTTCCAAAACGTTTTTGTATATTTTAGATCTGCGCCGGGATGGTTTTCGCGGGGAATTGCGTACGTGCGTCACTCGCCTGTGTACGTCTCGTCGTATCCATAAATGGGGATGTATTTTTTTTTTTTTTTTTTATTTAAAAAAATTGTAGTGTTTGATTATAAATAATTATCTAAATTAATGTGCCTTCATAATATTTAATCAAAAGTGTTAACCTTCCCTCTCCACTCGAAACAATTTATCTTCCTGTCATGTGATATGGCGCGAGGGCGGGGCTTCTGTCTCATTTCTGCCTCCATTTTGTTAGCAACTTCCAACGATCCTATCAATTCCCCAAGAATTGTTTACTTGGTGTGTCCTGGGCTTAAAGATGCACTATGCAGTTTTTTTCGTCCACTAGGGGTCGCTAAACAATACAAAACAATAACAAAGGCGTGGTTTGTGAATATGGAATCATGGCGCTTGTCGGATCTAATAATATTTATGTGCAAATAATGTTTATGGATGAGTGAACGTGTGTTACGTGTCCGTTGCCATGGTTACCGTGCAGCACAAGGAAACCAGGGATAACACCGAAATTAAATATTTAAAATTGTGAATTTCACTGAATTTACAAATTCTCGGAAACATTTGGGACAATGCAAGTACACACCTGAACGAAATATATAACACTGTGCAAGTGGTTTTTGGATATTTTATTATATAAAAAAATTACATATTGTACCTTTAAGGTTTCTTGGGTCTATTTACGTCTATTTATATCCACATTAGGGCAAGAGTTGCACACAATTATCTAAAAGCCACAAAAGATTCGATTTGGCCTGCCCTTAAAAGCCGGAAGTGCCACACGGAAGGATTGTGAATCAGCTGTCCGAGTTCCAGTTTCCCTTTAATGATGAATAGACTTCTGTTATTTCGTCTCTCAGCCGCAGAACATCATTTCTCATCGTCCTCTTTCCGATTTGTTCAAGTGCATCACAAGACGCTGGTGATGTGAGGCGACGGCACAGTCGGCTTTCATCACGTCTGCTTGCTGTGTCATGGTCTAAAATCACTGCTCGCATAAAGATTTTATAAAAACACCGATGATCTTCTTGCTTTCCAAGCAACTCAGACGCAGTAATAGTGAAGTAAGGAGACCACAGGTGCGTTTATAGAGTATTTTACCATGGCGTCGAACACGGCTCAGCCAATCGTCATCGTAGACTGGAGCTGAGCGAACGGATATAACATCAATGCACATGTTCAGGATGTCATGTTTGTTCAATCCTCTTATTTATTAAACCCCAAGCAAGTTCTGTTCATTTCACAGGCTTGTTTCTGGTGCAGGAGACATCAAGCTTACCAAAGATGGGAATGTTCTGCTGCATGAGATGGTAAGAGCTTTACTTGAAGGGGACGTGTTGTGAAAATGTGACTTTTTTTCCATGTTAAAGTGCTGTAATCTGCCAACACAGAGAATGTGAAAAAGGACCTACAGGGCTCCAGACTAACTTTTCCACTGGTTGCACTGGTGCTACCAATTTTCTCAGTTGGTCGCACCAGCACATGATTTGGTCGCACCTTTTTTTTTTTTTTTTTTTTTGCTACAACAATTTTAATCAATGCATGCTTGATGAATAGTAATTTTAAATATTAATATTTAATATTAAGATTAATATTAATCTTAAATATATTAAATCACAGTGGCTGATATAAATCTGGTATATATATCTATAATTTATATTTATTTTAATTCAAATGTAATAATATATATATATATATTTGATCGCGTTTCCCGTGAAGCTGAACTGAAGTCTGAATTCATTTCACACGGATCGACTGTCACGCACAGAATACACGCGTTCACGCGGTTACAAACACTTCAGAAAATCTCACTTTTGTATTCGAGTAAATCTGCAAGGTCTGTTTAATTAAATGTTAATTAGATATTCAGGAATTTGTTTTAATGATATAGATGTGTATTTGCTAAATGTTTAATTTAAATGAGAAAATATTAGCCTTTAGTTTGCCTTTCTGTAACTAATAATATAAAAGCAAACACTGTACTTTCTCACATTCAGTTTACTTTCTTTCTTTGTTGCGGTTGGTCAGTCAAAATAAACCAAACATTTTAGTCCATTCACATTTGAGTCTATTTTGTCTAGTCAGTTTGAGTCGCTGACAGACTAACTGCGCGTGACCACCGGCGCGGAGCGCGAGCATTTTAAACTCACCAGCGGTTACGCAATGTAAGCGATGATGCTGCGTTTGAATTTTCGAGACCGAGACGTGCTTATATACGATACCTTGACAACACTAGTTGACATTAGCGCAGGCCAAACATTCTTTCGCGGCCTATTGAGGAACTCTGGTCTAAGCCATTGCTGTTGAAGTAACTTAATGCATTTCTACCTGTGCGCTCATCATCATGTGTCTGTATGCATGGCTCGTCCTTTCCACCAGCATCCTTGAACTCCAAACTTTGTTTTTTTATGATTATTATTCAGAGATTAACCTTTTCATTTTTACATGGCTTAATTCCGAAATTTGGCGCATTTCATCATCATTGTGCAATGCGCGTGTACGTTCGCTCTCTAGGGTTAATAAATAGAACTGCATGTGTCTTGCGGAAGAACATTGTAGCCGGAACTACTTCTCTATGTTTGTCTATGACGAGTCACGCAGGTACTGTGATACTCCGCAGCGCAGCCGAGCCCAGTCTGAAATAGTCCGAATATAAACACTTATTGTAGGCGCACCGTAGTGATTCAGGATAAGACAAAAACACGGTTTGGAAAATGGATTCATGATGTACTCATTCATTATATAAATATTGTTCATTTTGAAAACAAAACAGTTACGGACGGCAGCAGCTGCCGATACCTCGTTCTGTTACACATGCGCGAATAATATGATCATCCACTCGCACAAATGCGACTATATAAAATTTTTACTCGCACACCGTTAAAAAAAGGTCGCATATGCGACCATTTTGGTCGCAGTCTGGAACCCTGACCTAGTAACTTTAGCTGTGTCCGAAACTGCCCACTCGTTCACTAACCCCTATATAGTGCACGGCAGTTGAGCGCACTATATCAGCAAAGAGTGAACGAAAATGAGTGAGCGAATTCAGACGCTGACGTTAATAACACGCGCCAGACAATTTCGTCATTAACATTTCCTACACCCGTCTGTAATATGTCCTGTTTAGCTTCATGAATTGTATATTACTGTTTATTTGTCATGTTTATTGAGAATAAAAACACCTGTGTCATGCTATTTAGTACATTTATATTTAAAAATAACAGAACAAAAACACTGTCACATTTGTTTATAAAAAATATAATAGTAAATCAATACAATATAAACACACTGTACAACAGTTCACTAACATATGAGAAAAATCCACCAAATTATCATATGATAATAAGTATATATATTATGATATAAACCTGTATCATTTCGCTTCAAAATATCTTTACAAAGATGTTCTAATGAATAAAAAATGACACTTACATTTGTAGAAGTTGCCGCTTCCCGTATTGCCGTCCGCCATATTTATTTTTCTTTCGCGCTCGATCGTCTAATCGCGTTGGATTTTGGGTAACGGCGCTTTAACGAGCGTACGTCGAATGTACGCTCAAAATCAGAGAGGATTGTGGGTAAAAGTAGTGAACGAATGTAGGGAATGCAGTCGTTCACTCAGAATTCGGACAGCACTACAAAATGGCTGACACCCGATATAGTGCACTATATAGTGGATAGGGAGCGGTTTCGGCCCGATATAGTGCGCTATATAGTGGATAGGGAGCTGTTTCTGACCGATATAGTGCACTATATAGTGGATAGGGAGTGGTTTCTGACCGATATAGTGCACTATATAGTGGATAGGGAGCGGTTTCGGACCGATATAGTGCACTATATAGTGGATAGGGAGCGGTTTCTGACCGATATAGTGCACTATATAGTGGATAGGGAGCGGTTTCTGACCGATATAGTGCACTATATAGTGGATAGGGAGCGGTTTCTGACCGATATAGTGCGCTATATAGCGGACAGGGAGCGGTTTCGGACCGATATAGTGCACTATATAGTGGATAGGGAGCGGTTTCGGACCGATATAGTGCACTATATAGTGGATAGGGAGCGGTTTCGGACCGATATAGTGCACTATATAGTGGATAGGGAGCGGTTTCGACCCGATATAGTGCACTATATAGTGGATAGGGAGCGGTTTCGGCCCGATATAGTGCACTATATAGTGGATAGGGAGCGGTTTCGGCCCAATATAGTGCACTATATAGTGGATAGGGAGCGGTTTCGGCCCGATATAGTGCACTATATAGCGGACAGGGAGCGGTTTCGGACCGATATAGTGCGCTATATAGTGGATAGGGAGCGGTTTCGGACCGATATAGTGCGCTATATAGTGGATAGGGAGCGGTTTCGGACCGATATAGTGCGCTATATAGTGGATAGGGAGCGGTTTCGGACCGATATAGTGCGCTATATAGTGGATAGGGAGCGGTTTCGGACCGATATAGTGCACTATATAGTGGATAGGGAGCGGTTTCGGACCGATATAGTGCACTATATAGTGGATAGGGAGCGGTTTCGGACCGATATAGTGCACTATATAGTGGATAGGGAGCGGTTTCGACCCGATATAGTGCACTATATAGTGGATAGGGAGCGGTTTCGGCCCGATATAGTGCACTATATAGTGGATAGGGAGCGGCTTCGGCCCGATATAGTGCACTATATAGTGGATAGGGAGCGGTTTCGACCCGATATAGTGCACTATATAGTGGATAGGGAGCGGCTTCGGCCCGATATAGTGCACTATATAGTGGATAGGGAGCGGCTTCGGCCCGATATAGTGCACTATATAGTGGATAGGGAGCGGTTTCGGACCGATATAGTGCACTATATAGTGGATAGGGAGCGGTTTCGACCCGATATAGTGCACTATATAGTGGATAGGGAGCGGTTTCGGACCGATATAGTGCACTATATAGTGGATAGGGAGCGGCTTCGGCCCGATATAGTGCACTATATAGTGGATAGGGAGCGGTTTCGACCCGATATAGTGCACTATATAGTGGATAGGGAGCGGCTTCGGCCCGATATAGTGCACTATATAGTGGATAGGGAGCGGCTTCGGCCCGATATAGTGCACTATATAGTGGATAGGGAGCGGTTTCGACCCGATATAGTGCACTATATAGTGGATAGGGAGCGGTTTCGACCCGATATAGTGCACTATATAGCGGATAGGGAGCGGTTTCGACCCGATATAGTGCACTATATAGTGGATAGGGAGCGGTTTCGACCCGATATAGTGCACTATATAGTGGATAGGGAGCGGCTTCGGCCCGATATAGTGCACTATATAGTGGATAGGGAGCGGCTTCGGCCCGATATAGTGCACTATATAGTGGATAGGGAGCGGTTTCGGCCCGATATAGTGCACTATATAGTGGATAGGGAGCGGCTTCGGCCCGATATAGTGCACTATATAGTGGATAGGGAGCGGTTTCGACCCGATATAGTGCACTATATAGCGGATAGGGAGCGGTTTCGACCCGATATAGTGCACTATATAGTGGATAGGGAGCGGTTTCGACCCGATATAGTGCACTATATAGTGGATAGGGAGCGGCTTCGGCCCGATATAGTGCACTATATAGTGGATAGGGAGCGGTTTCGACCCGATATAGTGCACTATATAGTGGATAGGGAGCGGCTTCGGCCCGATATAGTGCACTATATAGTGGATAGGGAGCGGTTTCGGCCCGATATAGTGCACTATATAGTGGATAGGGAGCGGTTTCGACCCGATATAGTGCACTATATAGTGGATAGGGAGCGGTTTCGACCCGATATAGTGCACTATATAGTGGATAGGGAGCGGCTTCGGCCCGATATAGTGCACTATATAGTGGATAGGGAGCGGCTTCAGCCCGATATAGTGCACTATATAGTGGATAGGGAGCGGTTTCGGACACAGCTTTTGTTTTGGCAAGCCTTTCTCTGTAAACGTGAAAAACTGAGCCGCTCCCCTTGTGGATCTTATTGTAATATTACCACCTCTTAATCTGCATGTTTCTGTAAGTTGACCCTGGCTCGCTCGATTGCTAAAAAAGAAGCGTTTCTGTCCGAGCGATATTTTGGGAAAAAATTAGACAATTCACAGCATTTGATGGGAATCATGAACTTTGCCGGGTGTGGATGTCTCTGTTAGGCATACAAGTATAAAAAGATGAACGTGACGACACATGCTAGTGATGAGTTGATCAACTCCACAGCAACTACATCAATTTATCCACTAACCGTTCAGAAACTTCTTCCTGAGTCTCTCCATCAGTTTGAACACTTTCCTCATTTTGTCTGCGTGAGATTCTCCAGCTTTGTTGTTGTTGAGCTGTTAAAGCTCCGCCCTCTTCTGGAGCAGCAGCTCATTTGCATTTAAAGGGACACACACAAAAACGGTGTGGTATAATAAATGATCCTGAGCTGAAACTTCACGGATACATTCTGGATATCAGATCTTGTGGAGGGGCGTTATAGCTCCCCTTTAAAATGTTAGGTGTCATTAATTACGATTTGATTTTATTTTTTTAAACGTGTTTGTAAAATGATCTCATCTAGTCATGAATCTCTGGACGGTGATCCCTCAGGTGTGTTTGTCAATGTTGCTGAAACAATTAGTCTGCATTATTATTATTATTTGGTCTGTAAATGATTTATAATTCCGTTATTCAAGCCACTCTTTTTTTTCTTTCTCTTCAGCAAATCCAGCATCCCACCGCTTCATTGATTGCCAAGGTGGCCACGGCCCAGGATGACATCACGGGAGACGGCACAACATCTAATGTGCTCATTATTGGAGAGCTCCTCAAGCAGGCAGATCTCTACGTTTCCGAGGTTTACATGCGCTTCTCATATTACTTTTTTAAGTTACAAGTCATGTTCCCCTCTGACCTGGTCTTTTTTCTCCTCTGAAGGGTCTTCACCCCAGGGTAATTGCTGAGGGATTTGAGGCTGCTAAGGAAAAAGCCCTTGAGGTGCTGGAAGAGATGAAGGTCATGAAGGAGATGGACAGAGAGACTCTCATCCACGTAGCGAGGACCTCACTCAGAACCAAGGTCCATGTGGAGTTGGCTGATTTACTAACAGAGGTGAGAGACGTTTGAATATCTAACCAGGTGTGTTGTTAGGATAGAAGATCATTTTAATGTGGAAGAAAACGGATTTGATTTAATGGGGTCATGAAATGGAAAAATGGGGTAGTCGTGGCCTAATGGTGAGGGAGTCGGGCTTGTAACCTGAAGGTTGTTGGTTCGATTCCCATGCCGACAGGAATTGAAGGTGCAGACTGTGAATGAACAGCACTCTCTCCACCTTCGATACCATGACTAAAGTGCCCTTGAACGAGGCACCTGACCCCTAATTGCTCCCCTTGTAAGTCGCTTTGGATAAAACGTCTGCCAAATGAATAAATGTAAATGAAAATTCCTGGTATTTTCACATATTAGATGTTACGCTATAATAAAAACTCCCCAGTTTAGAATGAAGTCGTGCCGACGTACAGTAAAATGTACACAATAATATGAATTATCCAGGCATTATAACAACCAGCAATTTATGAATTATTTGGATTTTAAAATGCATTTTTAGAGTACTTAGAATTTATTACTCACAAACTTTTAGGCTACAAGGGCCATGATTTTTGTTTTTAATTTATTTTTAATCTGAATTTATATAAATTTACAGACGACAAGAGTTTAGTTACCAACATTCTTTAAAGTATCATTGTTTATGTCAAAGTAAGAAAGTCATAGAGGTTTGAAACGACACAAGGATGAATAAATGTAAATAATTTTCATTATTTTTTAATGAAGTGAGACTCTAAATAAGAAGCTCAAACTTGCCAGTAGGTGGCGGTAAATGTCTCCTTAATTTCATTCAATCAGGAATGAAGTAAACGTCTCTATGAATGAGCCATTGAATCATTGTCTCAACCAATTGATTCGCTCAAATTCATTCAGAAATAAGGAACGGTGTGATTGATTTGAAGCGGCGTGCGCAGACCTATCGCGTCTGATAAAATACAGCAAGAATTGATTGGAGACAAGATCCTGCATACCAATATTCAGATATAACGCCACCAACTGGTAACAGGAAGTGACCTGTTTAACACCGTCATGCACTCCTAGCCTTTGAAACATAGTATGCAAAAACTTTACTAACTTCAAGTTAAACTCCAGAAATATAAAGGTCTGAAAATGCATTTCATGACCCATAAATATGATAAATATTAACTAGATAGGACATCTTTCCACAGTACGTTCACATTAGTTTCGCCTGTAACGCGTGTGCTTTTACTTCAGGCTGTGGTGGACGCTGTTCTGACCATCAGGAAGCCGAACGAGCCCATTGACCTCTACATGGTGGAGATCATGGAGATGAGACACAAAACTGACAGTGACACACAGTAAGAATGGCTTCCTCTCGATGGATCGTTGCCTTTTCTTTAAGGAATAGTTTCCAACAGGTAAATTTACACCGGTGTGGGTTTGTTCATGCTTAGACTGATCAGAGGACTGGTGTTGGACCACGGAGCCAGACATCCTGACATGAAGAAGAGGGTGGAGGACGCTTTTATCCTCACTTGCAACGTTTCTTTGGAATATGAGAAAACGTGAGCTTCACGCGTTTAATTATTTACAGTAGGTGCTGCTAATCATCTTCACAGTTAAATGATTGTCTGCTTTCACAGAGAAGTGAACTCTGGGTTCTTCTACAAGAGTGCGGACGAGAGAGACAAGCTGGTGAAGGCTGAGAGGAAGTTCATCGAAGATCGCGTGATGAAAATAATCGATCTAAAGAATAAAGTGTGTGCAGATACGAAGAAGGGCTTCGTGGTCCTCAATCAGAAGGTAACGTGTGATTTTAGTCGGTGGAATAAAAGATTGAACGGCTTGTTAAATCACTTGGTTTAAAGCAGAATTGTTTGTTGAACAGGGTATTGATCCATTTTCTCTGGATGCTTTGGCCAAAGAGGGAATTGTGGCGCTGCGTAGAGCGAAGAGACGGAACATGGAAAGGTAAGGGAATAGTGGAGCTCCGATACCGATGTTTCTTGACTGATTAATATTTCTTGTGTAAATCAATTATTTTTGTAAACTAAAATTATTGGTCAAAAAACTTGTACGTGAATTGAAATCAAGCAAATTTCATAATAATAAAATACTAAAATTAAAAACAAAGCTGTGACGGACTGCTACTGTAAGTTGGTGCTAGTAATAATGTCCATGTGACGACATTTCCTCACAGCGTAGGTTTGTTTTGCTATCTTAGCGAGGATAAGATCCATAGGGAATAAAATCAACACTTTAATCCTTGTGCATTGTTCAAATTCACGACCCTTTCGTTATGTTCCGATTTTAACTGCTTTAAAAATGTATCAGATAAATATTTTTTTCACATTTTCTTGCTTAAATCTATTAATCAGCCTCAGTCCTGATCAAAACTACTAAATTAAAAAAAAAAATGCAGGATTTTAACTCTTTAAAACGTTAAAATCTGATGCTGCACAAAAACTAACAACGCATCAAAGCCAATGTTGTTTCTAATCTTTGACACGTTTTTTCCCAAATCAGTGACATCATTTATGAATTTGGCAATTAAAGAGTTAAAATCCTGATTTTTTTTTTTTAAAATTTAGTAGTTTTGATCAGGACTGAGGTTGATTAATAGATTTAAGCAAAAAAATGTGAAAAAAATATTTATCTGATACATTTTTAAAGCAATTGAAATCGGAACATAACGAAAGGGTCGTGAATTTGCCCACAGAGTACTGTTGAGTTTTTGAACATTTTCAAAGCATTTTCCCAAAATATGTGTCAAAATAAGATTTGTCACCAAAAATCATTCCATTTGCTGAAACACGGAGAAAGTTATGGCCAAATTAAGACTCAAAAATTCCCCATAGTGCATGAAAACATCCCGAACAGCACAGAAGGGTTAATGGTTCAGGAAGTTACTAAAGACCTCGTTAAAACGGTCGTCATGACTGCAGTGGTTCAATCTTAATTTCATGAAGCACTTTTTTTGCCCCCAAATTAAGACTTTATTATCCTTGCATCGTGTTTACGTCCAAATGCCGGCTCAGTATTGGCCAGAACTAATCACGTGATCTGCGTGTGATGCTGACGTAGGAGCCGGCCAATAAGGAGTTGCTGTCCTGACGTAGAACAACGTATGAGAATCACACAGAAGAGATTGTTTTACTTAAGTTATACATTTATTTGTGTAAACTAACACGAGAACTTTGCCTTTTATAAAGAAAACGGGATGCGCTTTTTGCCGTCTCCGTCTCCCTGAACTGGAGCGCGTCACATTCATAGTCATTAACCTACTTTTAGTGGACTAATGGCTTAAATAAACGACTATAAAAATCTTTCAGCCCTCGAAGGTTTAAACATTTCCACATTTATTGCATTTGTCAAAAAATTTAAATGCAAAATATCCATTTTCCCCTCTTAACATTCAAAATATGTTCTCTTCCCATCAGGCTGTCTCTGGCATGCGGTGGCATAGCGATGAACTCTGTGGACGACCTCACGCCGGAGTGTTTGGGATATGCTGGGCTTGTGTATGAACACACACTGGTGAGTGCACACAACTCTGAGACGCTCTGAATGTCGGTTCATCGTCGCTCACGTTTGGCTTTTCGTGTTAGGGAGAAGAGAAATTCACGTTCATTGAGAAGTGTGGCAACCCTCGCTCCGTGACGCTGCTGGTGAAAGGGCCCAACAAGCACACCCTGACACAGATCAAGGATGCGGTTCGAGACGGACTCAGGGCGGTCAAAAACGCCATTGAGGATGGTAAGGAGCCAAACCCTATTTCTGGAAAGAAAATATTGCATTTTATATTGAAGAACCTTTACTTGGGTATTAAGAAGCTCTAACCAGAAAATGTTTCTTTGTGAACGAATGTTTAAGTATTTCACAAGACGAAATGTGGTTAAACGCACTTCTAACTCTAGTTTTAACATACACCTGTTCCATATGAATGATTACAACAAGCAGACATTTGATAAATTTCCATATTCCTGTCATCGCCACTCTTTTAACCCTTTATGCGCTGTTGGATTTCTGTGTTCACTCGTTATGGAGCGGGTCAAATTGACCCTAATTGGATTCAGTACAATTCCTCAAAAATCACACTATGAAAAACAACAAAGATTCAGGTACAAACTGTAAACTTTTAATATCAACATTTGCCAAATATTCCAAAAAATATATATCTGAAGATATGATTTAATGAAAACTGATTTGTTTTGACAAAATTTGAAAATAAACAGTACATTTTTAAATACAACAAATACATTTTTTTAACTTTTTTTTTTAGAACATCATAACTGAACAATTAAATGTAGCTGTATAATGAAAATATGTACTTTTCCTAAGTTGGCTGTTTTGTAAACTCATTTCATAAAGTCAAGAGCTTTCTGGATCTGAACTTCACACACATGCTGCTGCTTAAAACATGTTTCTGTATTGAAATAAGTGTGGAAAACCTCATTTTTTAGCTTCATAAGGTAGTAAAAAAATAAAATAACAAAATATAACCAAGAAATGTTATTATTCTGCGTCAGTACAGTTGCTTTAGAGCATTAAAATATGCGGGTCAAATTGACCCGGCAAACGTAACGGTGATTTTGTTTGTATGTGTCAAAAAACACCAGCATGTTGAAACTTTACATGATGATAAATGAGAAAAAGTCACAAAATATCAAGAAAAAAAACAGTATTTCCAACAACTAGAAAATCTAAACGGGTCAAATTGACCCAGAACAGAACACAAGGGTTAAAGAGCCTCTTGGGATATATGGTTATCATTTCCATTAGGCTTTAGGTGTGAGGTGAATAAAATAAGTGTTCTGTGTTTGCAGGTTGTGTTGTGGCTGGGGCCGGTGCGTTCGAGGTGGCTTTGGCTGATGCTTTGATTAAACATAAGCCCAAGGTTAAGGGTCGGGCCCAGCTGGGTGTGCAGGCATTTGCTGACGCCCTCCTCATCATCCCTAAGGTACTGTAAAAACCATCATTTTTTAAAAATGTATGCACTAGTGTTGTCAAATTTCAATATGTATCGATACTTCAATATCTGAAACGATATCAGTGTGTGAAATTGATTTGAAGAGATTTCTATTTTGGATAAACTGTTCCTTTTTTACTTTTTATTCATCAAAGAATCCTGAAAAAATATTAAGCAGCACAACTGTTTCCGACATTGATAATAATTTTCAAATCGGCATATTAGAATGATTTCTGAAGGATCATGTGACACTGAAATAAATAACAGTAGCTGCAGTTAAAATACATTTATTTTACATATTTAATAAAGTAGAATTAATTGGATGCAAAAAAGAAATAACGACATTATTTCATGTTGTTATGACCAAACAAATGTTTGTATATGATGCATATAAAAGTCTCCAAATTTGAATATTTCCAGGTTAAGTTCCCGTGGAAAGTTTCTGGAAATTTACCGGAAACTTTCCGTCCCTTTGCAACCGTGATTGACACACACCTGCCTCCTCTCTCTCACCTCGTCACATTCGCTCCAATTAATAGTGCTTGTATTGCGCATAATTTTACTTATTTTTGCAGGTTTTGCGCATATAAATCCGCCTCTTAAACAGCTCGCGAGAACCAAATCGACTTTTTCGTGGCTTATTGCGCATAAACAGCCAAATATATACAAAATTTATTGTCAAAATGCCCGTCTTGCTGAGTATTCAGGCAAATAAAGTCAGTTTTGGAATGTAAACAGTTGAAAACGCATGTTGTGTAACAGTATATTGGATCTGTGCATAAGCTCTTAAAGTGACAGCAGCCTAATAAACCTGCTCTGATCTGGACTGAATAACTCGTCACTTTAATTGTAAGCATTAATCTGTATTTAACCTTTTCAGTGGAAACTATCCAGAGTAATTTTACGTTTTATTTAATTTCTGTAGTATTTCTTACCCACATATTTCTGTCAAACATGGCTTTAAGTTTTTCAGATGGGTCTATTTCATTAGTCTCTTTATTCCATTGCATTTATTTGTTATCGTTTACATTTATTATTACTGATGGTTTACTTTTTTTTTCTTAAATGTAGTTCAATGATTCAAATTAACACACAAATTATCAAAATTATCTGTATGGTGCTATATATGGCAGTTTTCACTTTCGTGTAGAATATCGATACGTTACCAAGACGTATCGTAGTTGTAAATTCCAGTGTCGTGACAACATTAGTATGCAAGATATAAATCATTTGAATCAACAAGGTTTTTGTGTAAAAGTGCCTTTGAATGACGTTTATCTCCTTTCCCAAGGTTCTGGCTCAGAATTCAGGCTACGACCCGCAAGAGACTCTGGTGAAGCTGCAGAGTGAATTAAAAGAGACCGGAGAGCTGGTGGGAGTGGACCTGAACACAGGCATGTGACCCTCTCAAAATATAACATTCAAAGGCTTTTTTTGTGCAATCAATGTTTAAGATGTAAAAATGTTATAATGCTGGACATCAGGGGTGTGCAGCCGAGCCAAGATCTGCGTTTCAATCCTGAAATATCCTTTTTTTTTTTTTTCCAGATTAAAAATGGCTAAAAAAAAAAAATGAAGTGGGTGGGGATTTGAGCGGAAGTTTGTTAAATTACATGCAAACCCTGATTTTAATTCTGTTCCCCTCATAGTTTTAATGTATGCCTTTTTGTAAAAAATATTTTTTATTATAAGTTTAAGTTTTTTTTAAATATCTTATAATAGTAATAATAAATTATAAATTTTAATTTCCTGGTGGAACTTTGTCATGTCAGGACAATCATCCACAAACTCATACGAGCTTTCAGTTATCAGTGACTGTTACAATACATATAAATGCAGATCTGAACAAATTATTAATACATAATGCTCTGGGAGACTTATTATTACATTTTATTATATCATATACAAGGTCTAAAACATTTAAATAGACATATCTAGTAGTTGAAAGTGTTTGATTCAGTGTCTTGGTTGATATTGCTCTTGTCAAGCTCTAATTTGAGATGCACAGAGACCGAAACATGAAGCTCTTCATCTATTCACGTGTCTGTCGAATGTTTTTCCTATTATCCATTTAATCCAAATGATAGTTTTTGAAGCCATTATCCGTGCCTTTCTCAAGAAGGTGTTCCGCTTTGGGCTCATCCCTACACGTGTGTTAAATGTGAATGTGAGCTCATTTCAGGTTCTTCTGGTTTAACGTCAGTGTTGTTTGCAGGTGAACCGATGGTTGCGGGAGAGGCCGGAGTGTGGGATAACTACTGCGTGAAGAAGCAACTGCTTCACTCCTGGTGAGACCTGATCTTCTGTCCTGTAGCGCAGCACTGCTCACTCTGTTCATCTCACCATCAGCACTCGGTGTTTGAATGTCTATGAAGGGAACTAACCGGAGAAGTTTTGGGGCTGGATTAACATGAGGGTTTAATTTAAACATATGCAGCATATGATTTACATAAATACCATAGATTTATAAAGCAATTTAGGAATTGCTTTAAACAGAGGTCAAATAAAACAGTCCTTTGTTCCCTTTGCAGAACCGAAATGGCGTTCCACCTGTGGAATCGGATCTCTGCCAAATGTTTGCGCGCGCAAGATCATATTTTGAGTGCAAAAGGGCATTTCATGTGAACATGTGAAGTTGAAGAGAAAATCTTCGTCTCGCAAATAAGAAAATATTTCGAGCGAACAAAAATCAGTTTTGCATTTCAAAGAAGTTTATTTGGATGTGCGTGGACGTTCTCTTTCGCACGTGTAAGGTTTCAGTTGCTCGCGCTCCTGCGCGCTCGCTAAGCGCCGAACGCTCGCCTGCTCAACACAAACCAGCGTTACAGTAAAATTCCAGCCAATCAGAGATGACTTGACAACCAATCACAAGACTCCCTGCATCACAGACAGCGCGAGAGGAAAAACACATGGTTCAGGAGACATTTGTTCAATGGCTTGAACACTATCAAAGTTCCTTTAAGACTGTAGAGAAAGTCTTTGACACTCTTCATGTTAAAGTTCAAATGTCTACCACTGGACGAGCACACATAATGACTTATTTTTAATCAAAATCAAATCGTATTATTACATAATGGCGTGTCCCAGTGTTTCTACAATGAACTGCTGAATTAGTTCTAACTTCTGACGTAAAAAAAAATCAATAGATTAATTAAAAAAGTAATAAAAATAATCGTTAGAGTAGTCAACTAATCAGATTTTTTTGGGGTTAGATTAGTCGGCAGAAAGAGTAATTGTTAGTTGCAGCTCTAGTATTCGAGCAGCTGTGTGAAAAGAACATTGCGAAAATCAGATCTGTATCAAATGAGTCACAAGCCCGTATTCTATTCTTGTGCTCTCCATCACCTGTAACCATAGTGACGCTGATTAAAGTATATCAAAGATGCCCATAAAACTGTGCGAGTTTCAGTGAAACCTTAATTAACCGACAGACGGCTGATAACTGAACGCTGCACACTGACGCTCGTGAAACTGAAAAACAAACGCAGTGCGGAAATTGCGTTCTTTGTGAACGGCTCGGTTAGTTTTGACGTCACCACGATCTTCACATCTACTGTGGTTCAGCTGTGACATGACTGCCCACTTTAGATCAGGAACTCTTTCTCATTTAGTTTTCTCTCTTCGACAGCACTGTAATTGCCAGTAACATCCTGCTGGTAGACGAGATCATGAGGGCCGGTCTGTCTTCACTCAAAGGATAAAGAAAGCCGCCGCATCACATCCGGATCTCTGCAGTTATCCCGCCTGGACTCAAGAATACGATCCGAGGCTGTCGTCCACATGTTCGTCTGCTCATTCTCTGTGCCCAACTAGTTTTATTTTTATGACCCTAGGAAGCGTTGCTCCCCTCCATCCAGTCGGTTTATTTAAATTGTTGCATAAGCACTGAATTGCAATACACTTTGTTTTGTACCCATTAAACGTTTTGATTTTTTTTGGTGAATTTAGCATGAGCTCTTCTATTTCAAGAATATTCATTGAAAGCGTGTGTTTACAGTAGGACTTTACAAATCTGAAATTAGATGATTCATTCAGGTTGACGAATCTGTTCATAAATTAAATCAGATCTTTCCCTCGCTTTCAACCGCTTAACAAAAATACTGGAATTTAAGAGCCGTTACACGAACGGAAGTGAAAGGAGTGGGTATCGGTTGTGGCCTTCATCAGACAAGAATGTGCAGCTGCAAGAAGAAATGATCACATTGGTTAAGTTTAATGTCGTTGTTCATGTCGGCTTATGTATTTTGAGACTCGTGTCCTTCTCACATCATGATATTTTGCCTACATATGACGTTTGTCGCCTCTTTACCTAAAAATCGTTACTCACCCTGTGGTGAAGTCTAGGTCTAGTCTTAGGGTGTGTTCACACTTGTCATGTTTGGTTGGATTAAAACGAACCCTGGTGCGATTGCTCAGTCAGTGCGGTTCGATTGAACATATGTGAACGCTGCCATCAGAACCCTGGTGCGCACCAAACAAGCGCTAAAAATACGGGTCTCGGTCCGCTTCCAAACGAACTCTGGTGCGGTTCGACTGATATATGAACACAGAACGGACCAAAGACATGTGAACGAACCAAAAACAGGACGTGATGTCACAAGATGAGACGCTACAAGTCGACGCGGGAAGATCGGCGTATCCAAAATGAGTCGAGGGCAAACGTGGAGCAACGAGGAGGTGAAGTTTCTGTTTCTGCGTTCAATGGAGGAAATCCTGGAGCTGTTTTGAATGTTTTGAACATTTTATGAGCTCTTCGTGAGTTCTCAGCTGGGAAAAATAAAGCATATGTACATGCATAAAATGATGGCGTTTAATTCAGAACACAGCGTTGTTTTCAATGTTCGGTAAGCGAGCTCCGTCGCCAAATATACGTCATAAAAGCCGACCAATCAGGTCGTGACCGTATCCCTGTGCCTTTGGTTCGGTAACTTCAGGTTCGCTGTTAAAAATGCCAGTGTGAACGCTAAGAGGACCAGGACTATATGTTTTGTTTTTGTTTTTTGGTCCAAACGAACCGAACTACAAGTGTGAACGCAGCCTAAGAGACCGTTTACATGACACTGTTTTCAACTAAACATGGAAAACTTTGAGTTTTGGCCGTTCATTTACACAACTGCCATTTTGGGGGCCTGAAAAGAGTTTTTGAAATGATTCCGTTATCTCCATGTAAACCACAAAAACGTGAATTTGTGAAAACAACGTCATGTGCATTACGTGTTCAGTCTGGTGATGTGTAGTTGTACATTAGCCGACAAAGTGACCCTGTCCTCGTATGCATAATAATAGCATTTTTAATCATTTTTCCGGGTCATTTTGTTGTCTGTGTGCAAAAAAAAATCAATTTTTAGTATAGATTGTCATGTAAACGGACCCTAAAAGTCCATGTTTGAAATCTGCGACACCTTTTGATGAACTTTTCCTATTGTGGGTGATCACCCCGTTCTGTACACTATAATGACTAGTGATAGCGACTCAAGAGCTCACGAGAGGCTGAGCCAATGGGGATCTTCCCTGGGCCACCAACATTTTTAGCAACGGCCCTGCAAATCATTTTTCGTAATTAAGTTGGGTTAACCTGCATATATTGAGTCTGTAGTTGTGAATGACAAGACTACACAAAAAAAACAACGCATAAGTGTTTTGTTAAACACAGATTCTACATGAACTGTTTATTACTGCCTTGCTGAGGGACAAGATTAGAGCGGGGCAGAGCGATAGACGGCCGAAACATGCTCTTCCTTTCAACTTGCACTGCTGAGACAATCCGAGGAACTCGTCCCTCTACATGAGTACTTTAAACTTAAAATCTTCAACGTAAATGTTGACATCATCAAGTCCATCCAACATTTCAACATTCATTTGTCCAAAATTCCATGAAGAAATAAACATTAACAAAACTGATGCGAATAAATAATCTTGTTAAAAGAAAACACAGCAAGGGAACCGTATTCATATACTTAAGATATATATATATATATTCGGTACTTTTGCACATTTGCAGCATGGCTGTCGGTTCATAACTTTCAGTACAACCATTTGAAGTGTCGTGCACATCAGATATGTCAATAGGAATTTGAATGTGGTGTGAAATGCAAAAATGGGGAAAATATATAGCTAAAAAAAGGCAAATATATTCTGAGGAGAAATCATGGGGAAAAAGTGCCCTGGATGAAGTTGTGTCCTTTAAGATGTTCATTTATGGTGGATTATTCATCTTCGTCACTTCCAAAGCCTTCTTCATCTTCCATGGCCACTCCCTGAAACAATCTAGAGCAAAAAAATAAAAACACTCAGCAAGTGCAGCGTCCAATTCAACAAACTTGATCATCTGAAATCAATCAGGGTTAACATCATATAAACCCTGAACTCTCGGTTGCAGAAACACAGTGTGGCGTTAGTTCAGTCAACTCTGAAACCACAGAAAGACCTTGAGTGCCAATACCAGGAGTCAATCTGGATGCCAAGGAGTTCACATTTTACCACAGACTTGCGGACTTCTCCGCTTGAAAGAGCGATTGTAGGAACATGAACACTGACTCGACTGAACAGGATAGTGGGTTCGACCGGTGACCCGTACACCGGTCCTGGAATATCTTCCCACGATGCCTCCAGAACCAGCCGGGTTGAGTCTGGTGTGAATGTCATGTCGCTGTACAAGGCACAGGAGCATCAATCTGCTTGAGATTGTGCAGTTCGGCTCGCATTAAAACATTCCCTCCCTGTCCTACAAGGTACTTTTAAATCACTGTGGGGCAGCAGGTTGCCAACACGACTTGCTTTCACACAGGAGCTCTGGACATGGACACACCGCAGACGTCATCACATCATCACGTTGGAAAGGTAGGCCGAAGTCCCGATCCATTGTTCAAAATGAACGAGCAGAGACTAAATCAAACGAAAGTTAAAAAAAAATGATGTCGGAGGAAATGAGATGCAGTTTTCACCCTACGTCATGTGACCTTTCCAGCGTGATGACGTAATGTGTGGCACATCAGAGCAGTGCAAGACGAGCATTTGTGGTTAAAAAGTATATAATATTATTTTTGTATAAAATATCTGATGGTTTCTCTAGACCAGACTCTTATTCCTCGTCTGGATCATGTAGATCTTTGAAGCTGCACTGAAACTGACATTTGGACCCGTTGAACCCCATTGAAGTCCACTATATGGAGAAGATATTTTCCTCAAAAACCTTCATTTCTTTCCCACTGAAGAAAGAAAGACACGAACATCTTGGATGACATGGAGTAAATTATCAGGAAATTTGAATTCTGAAGTGAACGAATCCTTTAAACAGGCATAATTGGTCTGCGGGCAACGGCGGTGGCGTGGTCTCAGCATTTTAGGAGGTGAGGTTGATCAAAATGGTGGGTAAGCAGGTGTATAATTGGTCTGTGGACAATGAGGGGCGTGTCCAAACTGTGCTGTGATATGCTAATATGCTATGATGTCACCTGTTCTTACTCACGGGGCTTCATTGGTCACTTCGCCTACATTCGAGTGGTTTTCACGAGTCAGGGTGAATGAAATCAGGGTAGTGAGCAAAAAATTGTGCTGATCGCAAGAATCCTTCATGACTAAAGCTGCCCAATAAACAGTTTCGGACATTGTCGGGTTAGACTGGACGTAAAGGCATTCGCTCTGAAACACAAGGGTTTGTCGAAGGCAGTAAATGAAGGAACTCACTGGTTATAGCATGGGGAGTCGGGGTTGTTGAAGTGGCTGTAGGGGTTGACTTTGCTGAGAGCTCCCAGACAGATCCAGCAGAAATACTTCTGACAGGAGGAACAGGTCATCTTGTTACAGCCATGAACCTTCTGAAGAAATGGGAAAAACGAGAAGAGTCAGTCCATTCATTCAGATTTATTTTTAACAGTGGATTCGGGTGACGTTAGAGCTGATACCCGTCAACATTTGAGTAGTAAAACCCGGGAGACCTCAGAGCGGGGCGCTGCGCGATTGTGTCTTGCGCGGATATCTGGGTCGTAGGTTCCCAGGTTGAGGTCACAAATGGGTTGAAATTTGCATGTCGATTGTCAGTGTGTTCCAAACGGGATATATCGCCCTCCAAAGGGCACTTCGGAGTGAAAACAACTATGGTGGCCATATTGAAGAGTCGTTCCAAACCGAAGTGCTCAAAACCGGCCACTTCAAAACTGATGGACACTTCGCGGCCCCATGATCCTTTGCACAGGGAAGTTGTTTGGCATCACAGAATGGGAACAGGCGGCTCGGAATTCGATTTTACCTATAAATGTATAGTATTTGTAATATTTATACGAGTTACATTTGGTACATTACGGTCAAAACGACATCGTGCTTCAACAAAAAATACTTTCCAGCTACCTTTATCAGTGCTTTCAAAATGTTACAGACACAAATGCACCAAAAATAAATAAAAGGCGTCGCTGGAACAATCTACTCATCGTTCACAGCATGTTTTTTTGGGGGTGTCGACCAGCGTACAATCGTATCGTTAAGATGACACAGGAAGTCGACGCCGATAGCTAATGTGCCGACATATGGCGCAAACGTATTCGTTTCCGTCTCGAGGTCCTTTGCCGATCCTGTCGCCCTCTTTCTGCCCTCAACGGTCCTCTCCAAATAAAAAAGGCACAAAAAGCCTGTAAATACAACTCGAAAAAAGAAAACCCTACACATAGGCGGATTTTGGGGGGGTTGGCTGGCCAGAGCCAATTAATGCCTGCCTTGTGCTTAGAATATTTTTTTTTATTACAGAATTCATATTTTCTCGTTTTATTTGTCTTATCTTATTAGTTCTGTGTATAGAATGAGTAAGATATGGCTAATTAATTTTTAATTACTGTATTTAATTTTTTATTACTGTAGCTTTATTACATTCTCCAGTGATTTGCGAAAGTATCGCGGTACGTGAGTGGACGCTCTTCTCGTTCTGTTTTACGCGCTGAATAAACAAAATGGACATTTGTCGTTTTTTTAATAAATCCACTACTAAAAGTGTGGAGTTTTCTAATTCTACTTCAACTATCGATTTGACTGCAAATCTATCAGAAGAGAAGATAGTGGACATCTACGCATCTCGGAAAAAGAGGCGGCTTCTTCTGCTTTAGTTAAGATATTGTAATGTCTGAAGTAGTTCTATGACAGGTCAAGGGAGGCTCTGTTTATGAACTTTAATCGGAACGAAGAAGAACACACTGTAACAAGCGCACCCGTCTAACACACTTCTGAACTCCCCGTGTTAACCGATGCAAAACAAAACAGCAACTATAAAGAGTTTGTTCTATTCGCTTTTCTTTGTATAAAGTCATTGTTCATTGTAAATGTATTTTATATGTAGAATGTATGATATATAAATATGATATAAAAAAAAATCTGAGCTCGTGGTCTGCTGGCCTGGTAGGTGCCCCCCCAAGCACAAAAGTGAAACTCCGCCTATGACCCTACACCTTTCATCCGTTCAGAGCTGTTTGAAGGGATCGGGGCATGGAGATGGAACGCAGGGTGTAGAATGCGTTTCATACAAGATCCGGGAACTGGAAAACCTTGGAATAATACATCCAATAATACACCCAAATCTCACTATATGAATAACAACATCAGATTATGGGAGTTTCACGGGAGAAATAACAAAAAGGGGGGACGAGAGATGGGTGTGAAATACGGGAGAATCCCGGGAAAAACTGGAGTGTTGACAGGTATGGCTCCAGCTCTTTTTGAATGCAGGATACACACTTCAGCCACCTGCTGGTATGGGAGAACTACGTCCTCATGCAGGTGCAGAACGTTTGTGCCATTTATCAGACGCCACATTTTTTACATTTATTTTTGCCTTTATTGAGAGAACAGTGTAGAGGAAGCAAAGCGGGAGAGAGAAGGGGGACAGGACCATGATCCAGGACTCGACCTTTTCCATTCTGCTGTGTGCCGTCCACCCAAGACTGCACCTCGTGTGACTGTCCCAAAGGGATCAGCCTAACCACTCACGGCATTTAGTCATTCAGACGACCCACCCACTGCATTCTGAAAGTATGTGATACACATGCTCCGTACTGACCTCTATGTTAGAGCCGCAGCACGGGCACCGTTTAGTGTTACTCTTCAGCCAGTCTGTGCTAAAAGACTCTTCCACCGCCTTCTGAATGACCCGCTTCCCAAAACGCTTCTCAAGGAACTTCTTTCCCTCCTCGCTCGCAGAAATATACTCGTCCCGCAAACTGCGAAGCTCATCTGTTAGAGGAAAGCACACCTTTTGAACAAACTTATTACAAACCAATAAACTTACGCAAACACTAATATCAGAAACGGATGGGAAATTATCTAGCGGTGACCACTCGATGGGTATAAATATCCTTTATCTTACCAGTGGTCGCTATGCAGTTGGAAAGGCCATGATAGCTTCTCTTACAGAGGGTGCAGAAGGCGTATCGGCATGAGGGACAGATGCCCATGGTGGAGTCGGGCTCTACCATCACAGCCATACAGCAACTCATGCGGGGACAGTACACGACATCCGCCATCAGATCCAGACTCGACTGCAGCAGGAGACGGTCGTAGCGGGCAAATTCATCTTCGCCAACCAGAAGTTTCACCTATTATATGAGCAAACCATCCGTTCAGTTCTCAAAACAAAGACATTTCTCAAAATGTATAAAGCGTTAGTTCACCAAAAAATGTAAGTTCAGTCATTAGTTCCTCATGTGGTTCTACACCCGTAAGATCTTCAGAACACAGATGAAGATATTTATGATGAAATCTGAGAGGTTTCTGTCCCTCATTGACGTTGTGGAAGTGTATTGGAGATTAACACGAAGCATTTGCATCACTTCATCTAATTGAAAGTGAACCACTGGAGTCACATGGATTACTTCAACCCTTGTGCGACCTTATGGACAGTTTTGGTTTTTTTTGGATCATTTTTCCTGCGTTTATGTCAACTGCATAAATGTTGGCACAGGTGTGTATTTTCATTGGAATTTTACCATTTCACCCCCATTTCCTTTAAAAACACACTAGAAACACAAAATAGAACAAAAATGTCCCCATTGAAACAGCATTCAAAAACTTTAGGCAGCAGCTTTTACACAAAGTTAAAACAGCATTATATTTTATTTATACTAAGTGACAATTGCAGCATTCTCCTAGCAATATGTTAGTTGTGCTAGGTGAAAATATCGATATATTCCATTTACAGCATGTAAAAGTATCAGTTGTTTGCAATAAGAGTAAATAGTAGCCTAATTAGACGCTTTATATAGGCAGATACTATTTACACCTCAGTATTTTTGTACATTAACAAAATAAGAGTGTAAATGATTATATTTATTACAATTATTAAATGGATGCTGTCTTTTTGGGAGAATAAAACCCTTCCCCTGACCCTACCCAATAAACACTTATTATTATTAAACACTCGTTTGCAGATTATTTCCACTTTTAGAACATTAATTTTCATTTTTATTCAAAAAAAGCACAGCAAATTCGAACCTGCGACGACGCCAGGACCGCAAGCTTTACTCTCGACTGCTGCGCCACATTTGCACCTTTTTTTTTAATCCCAGGTCCATTTAACTATAAACGCAATCGTTGTTAATTCAAATACTCGCTCTTGTTTTCTGCTTATGAATATTATAGAGCCAATTGTATAAATTATGCAGCTATAATTGTGTGTGTGATTGTAATATTTGAGAGAGAAAAACTACTGAAAATCACAAATCCAACCATTTTGTGCACCAGTGGAGTTTTTCCTGAATCTAATGGGAAGATTTTGGTCCTGCGTCCAAACATTTTTTGAGATATCAACCTCAAATTTACAGCAGAACCCGTTTAGATTTATGGCTTTGATTGTCTCGCAGTTTCAGAGTTCAACAGGTTTCATAAAATATATATTTTATATAAAATAATGTTCATAAATCATTTTTTTTTATAAATCTAACTTTTTGTTGTTAGACTTTTTAAAATTTTCTTGGGCTTGAAGGCGGTGGTTGCACAGGCTGTTAAAAATATCTTCGTTTGTGTCGTGAAGATGAATGTGGAACAACATGAGGGAGACGAATTAATGACAGAAATTTCATTTTGGGGTGAACTAACCTTTTAACACATTTCACACCAATATCTGCAAAACTGCCATCAATTCACAGGTCTAACCATGTTCTCATTCATAAAACATTAACGCATAATATAACCAACTCAAGTGTTTTAACGTAAATGGATTATTTTTATACTGTAATGTGCTGCATACCAAGTTCATATTCAAATGATTTGGTATTGAACCTTTCTTCGCTAGTGCTTTTCATCTACTGTAAGATTACGTTATTTTACCGTTGCATTTGTGTTGTATACTGTAATAGACATTGAGCTGCAAAATTATTCCTGAATGCCGATTAGAGGTTTTTGGTCAGTGTTACAAAGGTTGTCAGGTTTTGTGTGTCATCCGAGTCCAAAGTTTGATTGAGAAAACAGAATGTGTTTTTGACCAAATATTTGACATTGATGTGACATTTTGAGGTTTGTACAAGTTGGTGTGTAGTTCTTCATCGTTTCATGAATTGTGTGTTCGCAATCGAGAAAAACGAATACCGAAACCTATTAAAACAGCAATTATTTAACTATCAAACTCAGTGTTTAATTCTGTTGGAAATTTAAACTTTTACTATTTTTTAACCAGATGGTGCCATTTTCTCAGGTTTGGCCTATAAAGCAAATACTCGCTTCTTGTTTTCTGCTTATGCATATTGCATAAATTATGCAGCAATAACTGTTGAATGTCAGAGTGTGGCTTGTATGAGTATTAAAAAGTGTGACGTTTGAGAGAGTAAAATTATACTGTACTGCAAATTTTCATAAATCATTTTCATGAGCTAAAACCTTATGTGTGTGTGTATATATATATATACATACATAGAGATATGGATATAGATATATAGATATATAGCGATATAGATATTATATATAGATATAGATATATATATATATATATATATATATATAGAGATATAGATATATAGAGATAGATATATATAGTTATAGATTATATATATATATATATATATATGGATATAGATATATAGATATGGATATAGATATAGAGATATAGATATTATATAGAGATATAGATATATAGAGATATAGATATTATATATATATATATATATATAGATATAGATATATAGAGATATAGATATTATATATATATATATATATAGATATATAGAGATATAGATATGGATATAGATATATAGATAGATATATAGATATAGATATTATATATAGATATAGATATTATATATAGATATTATATATATATAGATCTAGATATTATAGATATATATAGATCTAGATATTATATATCTAGATCTAGATATATAGAGATATAGATATTATATATAGATATATAGAGAGAGAGAGAGAGAGATAGATATATATAGATATAGATATATAGAGATATAGATATAGAGAGAGAGAAAATTGTCCCTGTACAAACATAAGTAAATGTAAACTGTCGGGTGAAAATCTTAAGATGTAACCAACGGTGTTTACAAGAATACTCGTCATGGTGGCCATTTTGACACAATCCTGTGTATATTTTTCCATTGAAGCGTTTCATGGATTAGTTCACTTTAAAATGAAAATTTTAAACCATCTAGCTTCCAGCAGATCATTCACCTTGAGATATGAACTTGAAGTTGAACAGTGTTTTGACCTGCGCTCACACAGAAGCTAGATATTTTACTTCATAAACTTGTTAAATGTGGATATTTTTCTGATACAAAAGCGTCGCTTCGCTTCAGAAGGTCCCCGGAGCCATGTGAAGTTCATTTATGATGGATGGACGGATGCACTTCCTTCAGCTCATACTCATTGTTCCCGTTCACTGCCATGATAAAGCTCGGATGCGTCAGGATATTTATTAATATTTCTCCGATGGCGTTCATCAGGAAGAAGAAAGTCATCTACACCTAGGAGGGCTTGAGGGTGAGTAAAGCTTGGGGTAATTTTTATTTTAAAGTGAGCTAATCCTTTAAAGATATTAAAAGAAAACTAAATTCAGAACTCGGACCCGGTCTGAGAGGCGGCTTTCTGTGAGAGTGTATTAGAGAGAGCCGAACTTCTGTGTCTTCTTCTGCTTAAAATTGACATGTACAGATATTAAATTTGAGAAATTCCATCAACTATTCACCTTATTGTTGAGCCCTACATCACACAATGACAGTCATACAAAAAAAGAAAAGATACCTGTGTCGGAGTGGCCATGGACATGCACTTCGGCTCAGGACAGTTAAGGTACTGAACTTTGCCATCTCTTATTTGGATCTGAAAGTACTCCTTAATGCAGGCCTTGCAGTAAACATGCTGACACTCTTTGAAGAGCAACGAGTCGGATCCCAGCTTCTCGGAGTAGCAGATGCCGCAACAGAACACCTTCCCGTCGAACACCTTCTGCTTCTGCGCTTCGTCAAAATCCAGCAGCTGAGTTAGTATATCGGTGTGAGGCTCCACTTCTTGAACCGCTCTCGGGTCCAAATCTTGCGGTTTGCTTTTTTCTCCAGAAATTTCTACCGCTTCTTTCTGACCAGATTCGCACTGAAGCGGACCGCAAACGCTTTGGATTTCAAGCGGAGACTGGATTCCCAGGAATTCAAGAGTCTCTTCCTTTAGGAACTGGATCCAGGTAAACAGAACCACATTGCCTTGGTTCTCCTCCCAAAGCTCGTCCAGTCTGCGGCAGAGCGTAGTGATCTGATGGAGAGAGAGGGGAGGATTATTACAGAGAGCCACATATAAACCACATCAGAAATGCTACGATGTACGTGCATCAAACATCATGACGCAAATATTTCCCAGACTTCCAACGGTCTAACGAACTGATATCGCCAAAATAAATGCACCAAATGTCAAAGTTGCTGTGACAAGTTGATGGAGATGCCCAACTGACTCCCAATCACTTCCATGAAGGTCAGGAAAGGTCCAATGTTCATGTCTTTCTTTCTTCAGTGGGAAAGAAATGGTTTTTGAGGAACTCATTCCAGGGTTTTTCTCCATATAGTGGACTTCAATGGGGTTCAACGGGTCCAAATGTCAGTTTCAGTGCAGCTTCAAAGATCTACATGATCCAGACGAGGAATAAGAGTCTGATCTAGAGAAACCATCACACATTTTATATAAAAAATAATAAACATTATATAGTTTTTAACCACAAATGCTCGTCTTGCCCTGCTCTGATGCTCCACACATCACGTCATCATGTTGGAAAGGTCATGTGACGTAGGCGGATGTACCACGGAAGGGCAAAAAACTCCATTGTTCTACCTTTTTTTTTGTAAAGGGCATTTGACTTCGCACGTTCTCTTTGTAGACTCTGGATCAGTACTTCCGCCTACGTCACATGACCTTTCCAACATGATGACATGATGTGTGGAGCATCAGAGCAGTGCAAGACGAGCATTTGTGGTTAAAAACTATATAATATTTATTTTTTTTTATAAAATGTCTGATGGTTTCTCTAGATCAGACTCTTATTCCTCGTCTGGATCATGTAGATCTTTGAAGCTGCACTGAAACTGACATTTGGACCCGTTGAACCCCATTGAAGTCCACTATATGGAGAAAAATCCTGGAATGTTTTCCTCAAAAACCTTCATTTCCACTGAAGAATGAAAGACATGAACATCTTGGATGACATGTGAGGAGAGTGAATTATTTTCACCTATTTACTTATAATTCTGAAGTGAACTACTCCTTTAATGCTTTCACTGGAGTGATATTTTACCTCTGTATCTGTACTTTTACACGAGTACCACCGGTGCACATTACTAAGTCGGACTCACCTGGACTCTTGTGAGCCATTTGGAGCTTATAGTAAAGATGGGAGACGATACTGAAGGGTAATCCGCAGGGAGTTCAAAACTCAGAACCAGTGGAGGTAGAAATGATATGTCATACTCTGTGGACGTCTGTCCTGTAAATAAATAAACAATGTGTGTATAAAACATGACTAGGTTTAAATATCTGCTAAAAAATAAAAAAAAATAAAAAGTCTCACCCTTGACTAGCAGTTTGAAGTTAGGAGGAAGCTCCAGACACAGATGAATCTCACCCTCGTTCCCTGATTCCACCCTGTGAAACTCGTCCTCATCATAAATGCTTGTTAGAGCAAGCAGTTCATCTTTTTTCGCTTCCTGGTCGTCTGACATTTGAACATTCCTGAAATTAATATGACATCAAGTAACATTTTGTTTGCCGTTTTCACACCATGTCATAATTACCGTCACTTCGTGAAGACAACACGTGATCAGGGCTGGGTCGGTTACTTTTAAAATGTATTTCACTACAGATTACAAAATACGTGCTTTAAAAAGTCATTTGTAACGTATTTCGTTACATTACTCAAGTTTAGTAACTTAATCTAAATACTTTAGAATACTTTGGAATACTAATAAGTGTGAAACAAACACAAAAAAGTAATTGCAAGTTTTTATCTCACAATTCTGACTTTTTCCCTCAGAATTGTGTGATATAAAGTTGCAATTGTGAGTTATAAAGTCAGAATTATGAGATATAAACTCACAATATTGAGAAAAGTCAGAATTATGAGATATAAACTCACAATATTGAGAAAAGTCCGAATTATGAGATATAAACTCACAATATTGAGAAAAGTCAGAATTGTGTGATATAAAGTTGCAATTGCGAGTTATAAAGTCAGAATTATGAGATATAAACTCACAATATTGACTTTTTCCACACTAATATCATCCTGATCAAAACATAGGAGACAAGTGGGGTGTGAAAACATACACTCAATGTTCACCTGATATAACATTTGTAATGTAAAGTCAAAATTAAGGTGAATTATAGTGCTTATTTATGATCAATAACTGCCTCCTGCACATATAGTGAGAGACTTTGACACTCATAGGCTAAAAGGATCAATGGAATATGAAAATAACATTTAGATGAATCATATCCTAATGATTTTTATCCTTTAAATAATCCAGTACTGCATTGGGAGGTACTGCTAGACCTCATTGTGAGCCAAACAACCGTTTAGAGAGTTAAAATGTGTTGTTTTGTGACACAATTGTCTGTGTGTGTTAAAAACTCGTAGTTTAATGACATTTCAGGCGATACCTTGAGGAGCAGAGACGAACATCAAACACGAAAACAATATGTTTACGGCGCTGTCATCCTACGACCGCGGTCTGACTGACTGCTGAATTCAGTTATTTCCTTTTTTTATTCACCTGAATCGCGACCTGTGAAGATATTAACTTATAAAACACGTACCTTTGCTCTGTGCCTCATGCAACTTCAACAACTGCCGCTTCTTCTTCTTTCGCTTTTATGGCGGGTTGCGAACCGACGTCATTGATGCACACCGCCACCTAGCGCGATGGAGGGAATGAATCTCTTGATAAATTTCATGATTGCTTTAATTTGTTTTCCTATCGATTAATATATTATTTATTGTGAAGTCTTGATATGCCAAAGATTGCAATTCGTCCTGTGTTTTATGTTTTTATGATGAAGCATCGAAACCTTTCCGAATCTTAGTGAGTCGGAGCGCGCGTCGAACTGCCGTAGTCACGTGATTTCAGGCTTCGTTACGTCATGACGGTTTCAAAATCGTAATTATAATCTCTGTGAACTAATGAACCAGTGTCCTATGGTTTTTACCTGATCTCGGATCAGATTTATAAAGTTGCACACATTTGTAATGACACATTTGTTTAATTAAAAAAGGAAGAGTAGTAGTTAATAGTCTCTTATTTGCCTGACTAACCACGTTCTCCATAAACACGCAAAAAAATAATAAAAGAACACATATTATACTTATATTTAATGGTTGATGATTTGTAGATTTAATTTAATAGGCAAAGCTTTCAGTAAAACATTTGCAATTGGATTTTAAAAGGTGCTTTTATGCATGTTTGGGCAGTTTTCGTTGCATTTACACCGTTTTGACCAGCAGGCGTCACCAGCGCGCTGTGTTTCGAGCGCTTCGAATCAGTGAATCATTTTGCGAAGCAATTGGTTCAATTGATTCGGAGTTTCGAAAAGCTTCGTTTCTCCCATCCCACCTCTCCTGAAAGGTACGGGAGTCTCCCGCATATTAATAGCGGCTCCCTGACGCCCGTACATTATATACAATATCCCATAAATCGAGTGAGTTAGAGAGAAGCCCTGTTTCCACCGGGTATTAAGATGAACCGGTGAACCGATCACAAGTGGTCATTACCTTTACATCTCCAGGTACTCTCCCGCGTTTTCTGTCAGCACTCTTTTTTCGTCACACAAATTTATTTGAATGAATATAATTGTATATATGATGGAGGTAAATAATGATATTTGAAACCTAAACAAACCTGTTAATCTTATCTAATTTAATCTGTAACTATACTTTCTCCTGTTTAAGATCCATTCTTGACTCATTGCAGTATTCCTATGCAATGTTTTCCTATTATAAATAGTGAATGATTAAGACCTGAATTCCCTATATTAAGACGAGTAATGTCAATATGTGGGTGTGCTAAAGCTTGTTTAGCCAATATATCAATAATTTAATTACCATCTGCTCATACGTGTCCAGATTATTAGACACTCATATATTTAACTCAGGTGCTGTCCATTTCTTCTGATCGTCCTTGAGAAGGTTCTACACCTTCATTTGAGTCCAGCTGTGTTTGATTGTACTGATTGGACTTGATTAGGAAAGACACACACCTGTCTATATAAGAGCTTACAGCTCACAGTGCATGTCAGAGCAAATGAGAATCATGAGGTCAAAGGAACTGCCTGAAGAGCTCAGAGACAGAATTGTGGCAAGGAAACCCAATTGAGCATTTCTGGAGAGACCTAAAAATGGCTGTCCACCAACGTTTACCATCCAACCTGACAGAACTGGAGAAGATCTGCAAGGAGGAATGGCAGAGGATCCCCAAATGCAGGTGTGAAAAACTTTCCCAAAAAGACTCATGGCTGTTTTAGATCAAAAGGTGCTTCTACTAAATACTGAGCAAAGGGTCCGAATACTTAGGACCATGTGACAAATCTGCAAATATGTATAGAATTCTGTGTTTTTCTATCAATATGGGGTGCTGTGTGTACATTAATGAGGAAAAAAAATTAACTTAAATGATTTTTAGCAAATGTCTGCAATATAACAAGGAGTGAAAAATTTAAGGGGGTCTGAATACTCTCCGTACCCACTGTATGCAGGTTGCACATTGCTGAAAACTATAGTAGTCATCAGTTTCTGAGCATTTTTGTGAGAAGTTTATTTGATTTGATAAGATTTGTTAATCCCCAAGAGGAAATGTACAATTTCCCACCAATTATGCCTACCAACGCAACATCATTGCCATAGAAATCAATGCGGATATTCCGGAAAACGAAAGTGCGACATGCACACACAAATTAGATGTGAACAGTTGTGATACACAATGTGGACAGTTAATTCTAATCGGATTCGCACACACACAAAAAAAAACGGATTTGGATTGACAGTGTGAACTGAAATGGGTTTCCAGAAATGAATGTGATTTGAATAGGATCAAATTTTGTGTGATTTTTTTTTGGCGTTCACACTCGGATTTCAATCGGATATGCACAAAAATCGGACCTACCGTCTGAAGTCATTCTGTGAATATAGGGTCCCAAAAATACAGCAGACATCTTGATTGAAATATTACACATTATATAGAATTCAGATGATGGGATTAAGTATATGTTTTTATGATTACCAGCTGATGTTGGAGGAAACGATGCAAGGAAGCGAGAACAGGTAGATGGTTTTATTACATTCAACGGAATTAATGGTTAGTTAATAAGAAACAATAATCTCCAGATTTAGATTCGGACATTTAGCTCTAATAATACACTGCGGAGAACATGGAAACACAGGCAAATGTGACTATTCCAAGGAAAAAGAGACATTAGAACGCGATGATAATCTGTGATAAATATTATAATTTCAGTCATTTCTAAACTTAATGCAATGTAGTCAAAACTTTATTTTTAAATTAAAAAAGATGAATGTTTTTCATTTTTATTACGATATTTGAAAGCAACTGTAATGAAAGGGCGAGTCAGCGAATGAGATCCAAATGCAGGCTTTAATGAAGCACAGAATGGTGTAACAGGCAGGGTCAAACGGCAGCAAACAGGGATGTCGGAGATAAGGCTGAATCATAAACAGTACACAGGCGGGTGGGTCGTAGGCAGGCGGCAGGCAAGCAATAGTCCAATAATCCAGAGCAGTAAGTCCAATAAGGTCGGCAGCAAACAATCAATAAACGGAACAGACAAGCAGAAAACAAGACCGGGAAAACAAGACAAGGGAAAACGCTCAGAAATGACAGAGGTAAGCTAATCAAGACTTCGCATTTGGTGTGGTGTGAGAATGGTGCTTATAAGTGGTAGGTGATGTGTTTCAGGTGTGTGTGTGATCAGTCCAGATACGAGGGGTTCATGGGAAATGTAGTGCTATACTGAAATGGTTGAATGTGTGTGTAGTGCATTGTGGGAGGTGAAGTCCAAGGTGAGAGTGCGTGTGTGTGTGTCCGGAGTGAAGTGCCCTCTAGTGGTTTTTACAGGCACTTCAGCTGAAAATCGTGACATAAACAGAGTTAGATAAGAGAATATAGTTTAGTTGAAAGTTTAGTTCAAAGACATTAAATATATTAATAAAGTGGTTTTCGATCCTGGTCCTCGACCGCTCGGCACATTTGCATGTCTCTCTTATTAGTAATGAGCTGATGATCTGAATCAGGACTGTTCAATAAAGGAGACAATTGCTGCGTCCCAATTCACCTACTATGCACTTTTTTTGGTGGAGAAAAAGTTCATATTTTCAAGTGTGCAGCAGTTGCGACATACATCATCATAGTCGTGTCTTTGACGGACCGTACTATCGCTTAATTATGTGCATCCTGTCTGTTCATTTATTTTCCTTCCACTTCGGAGAGAAATGTAGCAGCACGTTGATCTGCCAGTCGTGGGTCTTTCATGTGGAGACTCTCTTCATGTTTGCATAATGATGTGTTTAAAAGTTAATGACCAAACGGATCTTTACAAAAGTTCACAACGCAAGTTCCTTTAAGAACCTCGACATGACCAATATTTTTACGTTTGTATTGATAGAGCATGTTGCAAAAGTCAATCAGCATGACTTAAGAATGTGATGACACGTATTCGTTTACTTGTTCCAATCCCAATTCACAGCCCTCGCTTGAAAACAGGCTGGAGAATCCACCAAAGAAGTCACAGCTTCAAAGAGGAGAGACTTCAGTGAATAAGAAATATGAGTCAGTATATGAAAGTGAATAAGACCAACCCGTTTAATTAAAAGATTCTTTCAAAAACACTGATTCATTCACACGTCGCCACTGGGAATATCACAGGTCTTTGGGAACATATGGTGTGTTCAAGTCCTCCTGGCACACTCAAAAAAATATTTCTGTCTAAACATAAGTTTTATGTAATTTAATTACATAGCAATTTTCCATCCATTTGGAATACCTAGTTTTAACATAAACAAACTAATAAACTTAATGTGATTCATATTTGTCAGTCATATGTAAATGAAATAGGTAAGATTTATGTAATAGTTGAGAATATGAATAGTGAGAGATTAAATGTCTTTTATCTTCAGTTGATTTCATCAGTTGTAGTTCTTGTGTTTCTCTGTCCTTCAGTGATTCTGCTTGTTAACAGCAGGTGTTCATCATTAATGCTCAATCATCACTTAATGATCTCATTAACTCTGACACTGCTTCAACGGTACTTTAACTCAGTAGTGCGCACACACATGACCACTAAACAGTGTTCATTAACCTGGGCATTTTTCTGTGAACTATTACATAAATCTTACCTATTTCATTTACGAATGACTGACAAATATGAATCACATTAAGTTTATTAGTTTGTTCATGTTAAAACTATGTAATCCAAATGGATGGAAAATTGCTATGTAATTAAATTACACAAAACTTTTGTTTAGACTGAAATATTTTTTTGAGTGCAAGTTCGTATTTACGAGTTGGGAAGCCGTTTTCAAGTCACTTTCGTCAGAGCAAGATGGCGGTGTACCTTCTTTTAATTTTTTTTTGAACTCTACTACTAGAAACTAAAGAACAAATATTCAGGTGTGTTTTGTTTTTTAATGTTATGTTATGATGGCTTCATTGTTTCATATTATATTGTTATACACCAATCAGCAAGTGAACATTTTGTTGATGTTTGAAGCAGGAAAAATGGGCAAGCGTAAGAATTTGAGCGAGTTTGACCAAATCGTGATCCTAGATGACTGGGTCAGAACATCTCCAGAACTGCAGCTCTTGTGGGTGTTCCTGTCTGCAGTGGTCAGTATCGATCAAAATTGCTTCAAGAAGAAACAACGGTGAACCGGAGACAGGGTCACGGGCGGCCGAGGCTTGATGCATGTGTGGAGCGAAGGCTGTATCCAACAGACTGTTGCTCAACTTGCTCATGAAGTTAATGCTGGTTCTGAAAGGTGTTGGTGCATCAGTTGCATAGACGAGACCAGTCAAGGTGCCCATGCTGACTCCTGTCGACCACCCAAAGAGCCATCAGAACTGGACCACGGAGCAATGGAAGAAGGTGTTCTGGTCTGATGAATCACGTGGACGGCCGGGTGCGTCTCTTACCTGAGGAACACGTGACACCAGGATGAACTATGGGAAGAAGGCGAGCCGGCGGAGACAGTGGGACGCTTTGGACAATGTTCTGCTGGGAAACCTTGGGTCCTGCATCCATGTGGACGTTACTTTGACACGAACCACCTAAGCGTTGTTGCAGACCATGAACAGCCTTTCATGGAAACGGTATTCCCTGGTGGCTGTGGCTCTTTCAGCGGGATAATGCTCCTGACACAAAGCAGAAATGGTTCAGGAATGGTTTGAGGAGAGTTTGAGGTGTTGACTCGACCTCCAAATTCCCCAGATCTCAATCCAATTGAGCATCTGTGAACAAACAAGTCTGACCCATGGAGGATCCACCTCACAACTTACAGGATCTGCTGTGAACACCTTGGAGCAGATCCCACAGAACACCTTCAGGATCCAGAGGAGTCCACGCCTCAGGGCTGTTTTGGCAACAAAATGGGATCAACGCAATATTAGGAAGGTGGTCATAATGTTATGCCTGATCGATGAATTACAACGCTATTATATTTTGAGCAGGGAATAAGCTTATTTCTATCACTGCTAAAACTTATATGACCTAATATTTTTGGTGTTCCGCCACATTTCTCACTGACACGCACCCAACTCATAAAGATCAGGGACTAAAGAAAATCCAGAGTTTCCCACTCGTATTGATAAATTTGTGGTGGCATTCATGTGCATTCAACCTGGATATATGATCGTTGCGACATGACTTGAGCGCACCAATAGAACCCTGCAAAAATAGATGCAGCATTAACAATTAATCCTGGATATTCATAAACACACCGTACATTCCTAAACCGTGTTATTGTTCTTGTTTGCACAATTGCAGCGTCAACAACTGAATACGTACAGCAGGCAAGTCTCACGCTTTTGCATGAGTGGGAAAAAAAATGTTGCCATGTAAATCGTCCTTGGCTGTTTTACAAAATGCAGAGTTTCCATGACAGAACAAAGCGTGCTGTTCAATTTGTTATCGGGTTTCCGTCGCTAAGCAATAAGCCTTAACATTCTAACAACGCATTGTTTACATTTTACACGTTTGGCACCAAAACAGCGAGTTAAGCACATTATAAACAACCCTTGAGAATTCATGTAGCCAAGATTCATTGATGTCGCCCTGAACATGTTAGACACTACAAACAAGGCTATGGCATTGATGGTTTATTGTTTTTGAGATTAAAAACATACAATCAATACTGATACCCTGCCACAATGAATTAATTTCCCATGAATTACTTTGTATGGTTATACATTCAGGTATTTCACGAGGACAGGATAGGTGGTGCCTATGTGCTTCTGGTTGTAGTGGTGACAGACTATCTCCACCTCGTAGACGTTAAAGGACACTTTCACTCGCTCGTTTGGGGACGTGAGGAAACACAGCGTGTACAGGGCAAACTCAAACTCCGGGCTCACGCCAACAAAGATGCTTCCTTTGGGTTTAATGCCGTTCTTCCAACTGAACTGGAGAGCCATCATGTGTTTGTTCTCGTCTGGCTGGGAATGAGAAGGTAAAATGGGAAAATTAGAAGAAAAAGAAATGATGAATATGCATTAAAAAGAGATTCATGTGATTCGACAGACTGATTCATTGATTTCAGCTTGTTAGTATTTCAAGCCTTAATGAAGAAGTCGTTTGAACTTGTATAAAGTGCTGTAATTGATTTTCCACCAAAATTACCCAGAACAATTTGTCCCAGGAACTTTTTTCCCCCCAGATCTGTTGCTGTCTATGGAGGAGCAGGAGTGCCACATAAAAATAAAACGAAGAATCAATTAATTCATTTAATAATTCACACATAAAAATGTGTATAAATAAATCACTTTTATATAGGCAAATAAATAGACATATTTAAAGTTGTTTATTTAATTCCTGTTTTTAAACGTAGATTAATAGAACAATAAAAAAATACATTTGTAAATCATTTTAAATGGCTTTTTAAATGGATTTTTAAATCGCTTTTTATCCATTTTCTTTATCCATTTTTATCCATTTGTCAATTGAGTGCTTTTTTAAAAAGCGATTTAAAAAGCCATTTAAAAAGATTTAAATATGAATTTTAAATGATTTAATAATGTACTATTTATTGTTTTATTAATCTACGTTTTAAAAAATGAATTAAATAAACAACTTTAAATATGTCTATTTATTTGCCCATATAAAAGTGATTTATTTATATGCATTTTTATGTTTGAATTATTAAATGAATTAATTGATTCTTCGTTTTATTTTTATGTGGCACTCCTGGTCCTCCATAGCTGTTTGCGTTTCCGTCGCTTTGAAACTTTGTGAGATTGCAATGAACTGACTGACAGTTTTTTATAAAGGGAACGCTCTTTGCAAGCTTTCTGTACAGTATGTTTGCTTTTCTGTTAAAATAAACACTGGTTTGTGAATGTAGATGCTTTAATAACAAATAATTGGTAACACTTTATTTTACAGTGTCATTGTTACATGTGTTACATGTAGTTACAATAGTAATAACTATAGATGATGCATAATTACATGCAACTAACCCTAAACCAAATCCTAACCCTACATGTAGTCAGTATTTAAATGTATAATCACAGTGTAACAAAGACACCTTAAAATAAGGTGTAACCAAATAATTTATTGGGAGCATTTATGCTGAGATGTTTAGGTTGTGTGTCGACACGTAAATATGTTTTAAAGGGGAAGCGCATCTCCTTAGCTTTGGTTTTTTACCCTGGTTTGGTTTTGGTTCAACGCTGTTTTTGATCTGCCTGCATTGGCACCATTGGATCCGAACTGAACCGAGTTGATTTAAAGATGAATTTACTAAATTAATAACTATTGATTTTTATAAAGGAATGATTCAATACTTAAGCTGGACGATGACACCATTGTCTTCCAAATGATTATCGCCGTAGAGCTGCTTTGACACAACCAGCACTATATAAATAAAGCTGCCTTGACTTGACACAAGAACCAATGATGTTTGATGTTTTTTTTTGCTGTGTCGACATTTTGGATTCGGCAATGAGTATACATAGGCCCTGTCCCAAATGACATCCTAAGCTCTCACGGTCTTCTCCGAGTCCAGACTTTCATGCCGTCCTTTGATCAGGAAATCTCAACTCTGGCCCTCAAGCTTCACTTTCCTGCAGAGTTCAGCTCCAACCCTGATCAAACGGAGCAAAAAAGTGGATCTCGAGGACCAGATTCGAGAACTTTTGGAAACCATGGACTTCTGTTACACAAAAGAAAGAAAATCCTATGACTTTGGAACAAGTATGTGAGTAAATAATGGTAGAACTTTCTTTATTTTGGGTATTCTTTTAAAACTAAGTTATTAGTCAAGTCACGTTTACTTATATAGCGCTTTTTACTATGTAAATTGTGTCAAAGCAGCTTTACATTAATAATTGGTGAATAAATTTGGCTCCCAAAGAAAATGGTGTCATTGTGCAGCTTATTCTATATATTATTGATTCATTCCGTTGCAAAGATCAATAGTTATTAGTCTAGTTAATTTATGTATATCAGCACTGGAGAAAACAGTGACGTAATAGCTATTACAACAATTATTTTTATTAAAAATATAGGTTACACTTTATTTTAAGGTGTCAGTATTACAGTGTAATTATACATTTAAGTACTGAGTAATGACAATAAACTACATGTACTTACTATAGGGTTAGGATGAGGGTTTGGTTTAGGGTTAATTGCATGTATTTATGCATTATTACTACAGTAATACATGTAACATGTGTAACAATGACACTGTAAAATAAAGTGTTACCAAAAAATATATATATATTTTAAGTACATGTACTCATGTGTACTTACAGTGTGTAATATAAGGTAACTAAGGTTATAATATAAGGTTATTGTAATTACTGTACATCACATGTACGTGGGGAACACGATTGCAAAATAAAGTGCTACCAACATTTTCTTAATTTAATCATGTATCTGTTATTACTAGAAAAAAATAAACTAAATGAATCTAAGTGTCCATTCCGGTGACATCACAAACATACCTGTGGTGAGGTCACACTATATCCTTTGTAGTCAATGTGTCCCAGTTTCTCTTGTAAGTACAACTGAATCCAGTTATGAAAACCAATGACAGTATGGCCTCCTCTCGTCTCTCCTACAAAGACATGTTCAAATCCAGAAGAGTCCGGTCTTGTGAGGAGAGAAAAACAATCAAAACCTTTAAAAATGACTTTAAGTTACATAACTGAATATCAGCCAGTGATTTAAATAATTTTACTCCATATTATCATCAAGCTGGGGATTTTCTGTTCACATAGAGTATTTTGGAAGTGTGAATGGGGACATTCATTAAGCATTCTTAAGAATAAAATTCATCTTAAAGTTGTGACGCATCAGAAAGTAATGTGAGTGAAAAATGTAGGGCGGATCCATGGTTTGTTGATTGGATGGAGGCAGATCTGAATTCAAGCAAGTAAGAAATTTATGGAAGCTAAATGATTGGAGAAGTCCAACATGAGTCCATTTCTGTACAACTGGATGGGAGTTTATACTTCAAAAACTTTGCAAAACGAACATGAGAGCAACCCGTACAACCCCAGTGGATGATTCAAAGTCGTTTAAAGCTGAACGATACTAATATTTTACATTTTTTACCAACAAACCATCATACTACCACTTCATAAGTGCATTCACGTGTTCAAGGTTGAAGGTGTGAAGTGTGACGTTAGCACTTTGTGAAGCTCGCGTGAGAAGTGATGGTCCTCGGTGCTTCTCGCACGAGCTTCACAATGTGTTAACGCCACACTTCACAACATGATGCCTTAGTGCTTCACAATGCTATGCAATGATAATGAATGACAGCTGGCCAGAAGTGATGGTTTATAGTTTAAAAAGTTTCAAATATCAGTATTTTTCTCTCACACACACCTATCATCCTCTGGGGTACGTGTGTTTTTGAAGCATTCACTTGCATATGAACTCAAAGAAATCGCAATTAATCGCAATCGTGATTTGAGCACATGCAATTTCTAAATCGCATAATTCTGCAATTTTATTTGTTAATTTATTTATATTTTAATTCAGAATACTGCAACGTTATTGTGCGCATGTTTAAGATGTTAACCAATCAGAGCTCACTCAGCACACGCACAAATTAGAACAAAGCAAAGCGGGAGGACAGAATAGGCAAACGAGAGGAAAGAAGAAAAAATATGGATGCGGTTCAGAATAAAAATGATTTGGTACCAAAGAGAAATTCAACATCAGCCGTTTGAGAGAATTTTGGATTCAAACACTGGACAAAAGATACCAGCTGCCAACTCGCACTTATTTCACACAAGCTGAGAAATGTAAGGCGGGCGTTGAATACGAGTTTAAGCAGGTGAAATAATCGTAATTTATTTTATGTTGTCTGTTTTAAGACACTATTTTTTTTTTTACAGTTTTGTTTATCAAGCAGTTAATCCTACTGTACAGTGTGTTACTGCATTGTGAAATGTGTGCACTAAAATACAATTTTGAAGTTTACTTATTATGACTGAAATTTCAGGTTAGTTAACCTTAATTTATTTTATGTTGTCTGTTTTAAAGACAGTTAATTACAGTTTTGTTTATGAAGCTGTAAATACAGTTACTTCATTGTGAAACATTTTGTTATGTACTTCTTGTGCACTGAATACATTCAGAATGTAGCATGTTTGAAAAAGCAAAAACAGTTACCAAAATTGCAAAATAAATCGCAATTGCAATATTCATTAAAAAAATCGCAATGTGATTATTTTGTCCATATTGCACAGCCCTATATCCAAGAAAGAAAGTCATATACATTTCCCTTTAACATTTAAGAATGGAGTCCTCTGAAGTGACTTAAAGGGATAGTTCACACAAAAATGAAAGATTTGTCATTAATTACTCACATGTGTTTCCACATCTTCGAAACACAAATGAAGATCTTTTTAATGAAATCTAAGAGATTTCCGTAGACAGCTGTGCAACTACCACTTTCAAGCCCCAGAAAGGCAGTAAAGACTTCATTAAAGTAATCCATGCGACTCCAGTGGTTTAACCTCAATTTTATGAAGCGACACGAGTGCTTTCTTTGCACACAAAAAATTTTATAATAATAAAAATGATTTACAATTTATTTACATTTACTTTTATTTATGTCTGCTCTCGTGAACATGAGTTGGAGATTATTATTTTGTAAATAAAGTGGTAAATTATGTTTTCGTGTGTGTGTGTGTGTGCGCACAAACAAAGCATTTGCGTTGCTTCATAAAATTTAGTTTAAACCACTGAGAGTCACATGGATTACTTTAATGATGCATAGACTGTTTATTGAGGGACAGAAAGCTCTCAGATTTCATCAAAAATATCTTCATTTGTGTTCTGAAGATGGTTTTACGGGTGTAGAACGACATGAGGGAGAGAAATTAAGGACTGAATTTCATTTTTGTGTGAAAGTTTATGTTATTAATCGTTAAAACAATAACCGGTCATAATTATGCGCAGTTTCATATCTTTTATACTCATGTTTCTTTCATATGAGAGAAGCAGGATGACTAGTCTTTAATATAAGTTATAGCTAATATTTGTAATATGTGTCTGAATTAATTTTCTGTAATATAATGAAAGGAGATTTTTTTCAAATTTTTCAACCTTGACCAGAAATGACAAGTTTAAGCCCCTTGTTAGTCTAAAAAAGACATTCTGAAGGCTTTTTGATGAACTTTTGATTCAGTAGCAACTCTACAAAAACTAGTAAAATAGGGACAAGAAAGACAAAGCGCAAAAGAATGGAACAGGCCACGACATCAACTGCACTTAAACTTTTCAGAATGGATCTTAAAGGGACAGTTCACCCAAAAATTTAAATTCTGTCTTCAATTACTCACATTGTTCTAAGCCTGTATGACTTTATTTCTCACGTAAAATAAAATAATATATTTTAAATAATGAGGCTTGATTTCTCAATACTTAGTAATATTAATTACTGCATGTACTTACTATAGAGTTACGGTTAGGGTTTGCTTTAGGGTTACGTGTAATTATGCATAATTTACTATAGTAAGTAATAACCATAAAAAAAAAAGTTACCCAAATTTTTTATTTTGGGATGAACAATCCCTTTAACAAATTAAACTTTCTTAAGAAGATTTTTGTCAATCCGGCCCCAGATAATCTCCTGCAAATTGTTTTGAATCCTCTATACTTACTTACTGGATCCTCTCCTGGCGTACAGCTCGAACCAAATGTGATACAGCTGCTGCTTGAAGTCTGTGGTGTCCTCTGGAGAGAGACGCTTCTCCGCTAGATATTTGTGGGCAATCTAATGTGAGCAAATGTATAAATATTCAGGTATAATAAACTCACTTCTCATTTTATATCTACCTCTGGGCATGGTACTTCACAAGAAATAAACAAACCGTTTCTGTTGTTTTGAAAGAGAACACAGCTGAATCATTCCTGATATTATTCACAAGTAATGAACAACGTTTTACCTTCATAGTAGGGGTCTTCATGACTGAATCCAGGAACTTGTGATTTTCCACTTCTTCCTCTGGTGTGACAATCTCTGGTTCTCCAGTAGCACTTTCATAGTTGTCCAGAAGTGAGATGAAAGCTAAAATGACACAACATCATTACAAAGATGAGATATTTCAGCTTTATCTCTTTATTTAGTACCCACAAATATTTCCAATCTTGATAAGTAGAATGCTATTATTCCATCGATCGCTGCAGATTTTGAAATGTTTTAATTCTATAAGTCTGTTTGTCAAGTTTGCTTTACCTTTTATAGAAAGAATAACCATCAGTCTTCTTACATTTCTGTTGTTACTGGTTCTTAAAGGTACACGACTGTGCTCACGATTGACATTTGGTTGAAGTGACGAACAGAGGGAGGTTATATTATTATTTTTTTTATGTTGTACATCAGTTGTGGTCTTCTGTGTGGAGAAATCTTAGGGTACGTTTACAACGATGTGCTGGAAACGTAAACTTTTTCAAGTACCGACCCCATTGGAACCGCGGATCCATGAAAACGATGTCAAAACGATGTCAAAACGATGTCACTTTGTAAAGAAACTCTAACACGCATGATGTCACCTTTTGCACAAATTCGTAATTTTGTTGTTTACACTCCAACTTTGATCAAACTCACCAGTCTGTAGCTTTTCAGAAATTCTGAAGACCTCGATTAGCTTGTTCAGGTGTTTGATTAGGGCTCTGAAGGAAAGAGGATCTCAAGGGTCAGAGTTGCCCACCCTATACGGCTGCTCTATATGGTTTTTACCTGATCTCAGATCAGTTTTAAAATGACATTTTTAATTACACACTACTTCTACAATAAAAAAGTAGTAGTTAATTGTACTTCATTGACCTGATTAGCAAAGCCCTCCAAAAAACACACAAAACAAGCCAATAACAAATGAATACGACATATTATACAGACATTTAATGTTGTCTTTTGAGTGTGTGGTGTTTCGAGTGCTTCAAAACAGTGCATCATTTTGCAAAGCAACTGGTTCAGTTGAGTTAAAGTTTTCGAAAAGCTCAGTTCCTACCATCACTACGATCTTCATATACAGTGGGTACGGAAAGTATTCAGACCCCCTTAAATTTTTCACTCTTAGTTATATTGCAGCCATTTGCTAAAATCATTTAAGTTAATTTTTTTGCTCATTAATGTACACACAGCACCCCATATTGACAGAAAAACACAGAATTATTGACGGAGTTGTTGTGAAGCCACTCCTTCGTTATTTTAGCTGTGTGCTTAGGGTCATTGTCTTGTTGGAAGGTAAACCTTCGGCCCAGTCTGAGGTCCTGAGCACTCTGGAGAAGGTTTTCATCCAGGATATCCCTGTTCTTGGCCGCATTCATCTTTCCCTCGATTGCAACCAGTCGTCCTGTCCCTGCCGCTGAAAAACATCCCCACATCATGATGCTGCCACCACCATGCTTCACTGTTGGGACTGTATTGGACAGGTGATGAGCAGTGCCTGGTTTTCTCCACACATACCGCTTAGAATTAAGGATAAAAAGTTCTATCTTGGTCTCATCAGACCAGAGAATCTTATTTCTCACCATCTTGGAGTCCTTCAGGTGTTTTTTTAGCAAACTCCATGCGGGCTTTCATGTGTCTCACACTGAGGAGAGGCTTCCGTCGGGCCACTCTGCCATAAAGCCCCGACTGGTGGAGGGCTGCAGTGATGGTTGACTTTCTACAACTTTCTCCGATCTCACGACTGCATCTCTAGAGCTCAGCCACAGTGATCTTTGGGTTCTTCTTTACCTCTCTCACCAAGGCTCTTCTCCCCCGATAGCTCAGTTTGGCCGGATGGCCAGCTCTAGGAAGGGTTCTGGTCGTCCCAAACGTCTTCCATTTAAGGATTATGGAGGCCACTGTGCTCTTAGGAACCTTAAGTGCAGCAGAAATGTTTTTGTAACCTTGGCCAGATCTGTGTCTTGCCACAATTCTGTCTCTGAGCTCTTCAGGCAGTTCCTTTGACCTCATGATTCTCATTTGCTCTGACATGCACTGTGAGCTGTAAGCTCTTATATAGACAGGTGTGTGTCTTTCCTAATCAAGTCCAATCAGTATAATCAAACACAGCTGGACTCAAATGAAGGTGTAGAACCATCTCAAGAATGATCAGAAGAAATGGACAGCACCTGAGTTAAATATATGAGTGTCACAGCAGAGGGTCTGAATACTTAGGACCATGTGATATTTCAGTTTTTCTTTTTTTATAAATCCGCAAAAATGCCAAGAATTCTGTGTTTTTCTGTCAATATGGGGTGCTGTGTGTACATCAATGAGGAAAAAAATGAACTTAAATGATTTTAGAAAATGGCTGCAATATAACAAAGAGTGAAAAATTTAAGGGGGTCTGAATACTTTCCGTACCCACTGTATATTAATTTTCATTTCAGAGAGAGGCTCTTCAATTGAACCTTCGCAAACAGTTTGATTGACAGGCGATCTGACCAATCATAACCCCGAATCCACCATTTTGTCCGACAAAGTAGTCAGGGGAGTTTGTAGATTAACGTTGGTGAGCTTGAACTTGATAAATTGTGTCTTTCAATATGAAACTGTTTCATACGTCTGTCTACGTGTTGTCAGTGTCCTCTTTGCTCCGCGATGTATTTTTCACTGTGTGAGAACATGATGTGTGGCATGAGACATAGCAACAGTAACTAAAGGGGGCGGGTCTTTGAGAAAAGTCAATTGAACAAAGTTATCAAATATCTCAAGGACACCTTGGACACGCTCACATATATTCACCAGATGTCACTGTATCAAGCTCTTCTTAAAAGTCAATGTGTTCATTTTGTCTCCGACTTCTCCACCACGGACAACCTCCGGTTGTCAATATAATATAATACCATATAATATAATATTTTATATAATATAATATTTTGGGGTAATTCCCTTCGAAGTATGGTGACGACATCCAGTCTAGAAGCTTCCATCACAACCTCAAACCACATTTGAGCGCCTGGTCTTCAGCATCTATACACTGTCCGTGTACGCTGGTCCGACACAGGTTTTAATCTTTAGCATCACAGCCGCCCCCCGAGAGTTTGAAATGATCTAAGCTAATCATATGACTGTTAGTTGTACTTTTTAAGGTAACTCTAGATTTTTTGATCGTGTGATTTATATAGACATACATGGTCTTTGATCGAGCGTTCCATGTTGAAATGCACTTTTGACCCCTTCTGAGGCCACTACATTTCCATCATGCTTTAAATAAAGAAAATCATTCATATTAGCTGATTTCTTACCCAAGAAAGTCTCCTTTTTGAAAATGTTTTCGTCAACAAAAGTGAACAACGGCAATCCTGCTCCATCACTGCAATCGTCCAAATCCGGTAAACCCGTCAGATTTCCCGCTCTGCCCTGTGAGATGAAGCAGAGTTTGAAGAACTTCCAATAGCATTTTCACTTTTTTCATGCATGACTGGCATAGCTTTAGACAGAGAATTAGTCACTGGGTAAACTTAAATGATTATTATTCATATTATTATTATTATTAATAACATATTTGAAGACATGTTTCAATAATTAAGTGTGTAAACTCTGATTAATCCGGATTAATCCGAAGATGGTAGTCGTGGCCTAGTGGTGAGGGAGTCGGGCTTGTAATCTCAAGGTTGCTGGTTCGATTCCCATGCCGGAATTGAAAGTGGGTTTTGTGAATGAACAGCACTCTCTCCACGTTCGATACCATGACTAAAGTGCCCTTGAGTAAGACACCTGACCCCTAATTGCTCCCCTTGTAAGTCGCTTTAGATAAAAGCATCTGCTAAATGATGAAAAAATGTAAAAAATGTAAAATGTAATCCATAGAACAAACACTATGTCATTAACAATCCTAAGCATTCAAGTTTTGCATCCATGCCCAAAAGTGTCTCTGTGAATGGTTTTCTGAACACAGCAGTAAAGAACAATGCTCATCTCAGTTTGTATGTGTTAAATAGGAGCACGGACTCTGACCTTACGACCTTAAGTCCACAAACATAAAATGGAAAATGCATGTCACTTCATTAGAGTAAAAGGTAAAGGATGTCAAATATTATTCCTATATATTTCTAGCGAAACTCACACAGCAAAGATTTCCGAATTACCTGTAGAGATATGCGATAATCTATCCCAGGTCTCAGCCGATTGACGTCATTGTCCCAGAGCTCCTGGATCATAGCTGAAAGTTCCCGATCACCTTCAATCATTTTTTCCCTTTTTTAACTCCTAAGGATTCACTACAGGTGTTAAAATATACTTCATGTGAATTGCTTTACTCAAAATACGTTGCCTTGAAATTTCATTTAAAAGCATTTTGATATAAAAATAAGTTTGGTAAGTGACTTTAAAATTAATTTCATAAAACATTTGTGCAATTATTATTATTATTATTATTATGGCATGTAAAGACTAATGCATTGATAAACACCATATTCACATGAAAACAGTTCAATATATAAAAACTATATGCATCCACTGACCTGCTTCCTCTCCCCGATGTGGGTTAGTGGTAGATATGGATTGTCTTCTGAATAACAGTGAGGGCAGGTATGCCACAACAGCTTAGCGCAATAGCGTTACCGCACACGGACTGGGTGGGTAAGATGCAGCAACCTTCCCACACCATGACAGAGGGCCTATTCTAAAGGGTTAGCCAGTGTCAGCAACTCTAGCCAAAGGGATTAGAGCAGGTTGTGATGCTTTTGAATGTGCCTCTACAACGAGGGCAAGTGCTTTGTATTTGTTTTCGTGAGGTATTGTCTCTTTACCTGACACTGTGTACCTTCTTCTAAAGCCCGGCCTAGCCCCCAAAACACTCAGACATTTACTTCCCTTCGTTTCATGTGAAAGCATCCAATGTTACTCTCCAATATTTGCCCATTTAATTGTCTTACAGGGATAATATTGACATTTTGGGAGTTATTATTATTGGGAGTGTGTTATTTTTTTTTACTACACACCACCTGGGGGCGCTATGACGCCACTAAGGAGTACAAAAGCTGGCAAGGAAGTAGTGCCTCCAGTTCATCTGAACTGGCTGTTTGAAATCGCCCTTAAATAGGGCATTTTTACTGCATTTGCTACATATAATAAGTTGTGATGTTTTGTTTTAACAGTTGATAGTTCGAATAAAAAGAGTGTTTATTAGTCATTAGGCTACTCTATGTTATGATCAGTTTTATTAAACACTGCTTGTGTTATACAAAGCTGTAACAGAATGTTTGTAGGTGCGGACGGGAGTGTTTTGACCCGTCCTCTGCTTCCGTTCTGCCCATTTTTGAGTGAGATAAACTCACATCTGTGTTCAACTACTCGACTATATTCTACATCAGGGCTGCTTTTTCTGGAGAGCTACCAATCCTGCAAAGTTCAGCTTTTCACACCATTTTGTAGTGGAAACTCTAGTCATCAAGGTCCAGTATGTGTTTTACAGCCCTAGTTAGTTGGTCACTATGAACACTTACAGGTGCATTTGAAAGGAACCAGAATTAACTTGGTCCAGATGTAGACGAAAGGGTTCAGGAGTTGAGACCACTATGCATTTTCTCTCCCTTTACCATCAGGGTTGCTGGTTGGTGAGAATAGGATCCCCGTACTTTCTTCGGTCCCTCGTGTGCGTAGGCCTTCCTCATCCTGTACGGCAACTACTCCAGTCGGAGAACAGTAGTCGGGGAGCACGCGTCTGAGGGTGTGGTAAAGTTTTCGTGTTCAGGGTTGGTATAGATTGCATGTTTTTACAATGTAAGATGTTCACATTGTATGGCAAGCCGTTTTAACGTTTATTCATTTTCAGGATATGAACTTGTGATATCAACGATTACATTTTCACTAGTTAAAATGTTCATTCTTGATATCGGGAATTAGATTTCCACTAGTAACAATGACAATTTTTGATATCAACAATTGTATTTTTACTAGTGAAATCTCGCCATAGGCTGCCATTCAAATTCAATTGTTGATATCAAGAATTGTATTTTCACTAGTGAAATCTCGCCATAGGCTGCCATTCAAATTCAATTGTTGATATCAAGAATTCATTTCTTACTAGTTGAAATTCCAGTTTCACAAATCAGGAATACAATTCTTACTAGTAAATATGCAAATTTCTGATATCAAGAATTACATTGTTACTAGTGCAAATGTGTATTCTTGATATCAACAATTGAATTGCTACTAGTAAAAATGTTCATTTCTGATATCTGAAATGAATTCCTGATATCAAGATAATTTCTGATATCTAAAACGGCTTTCTTACTAGTAACAATCACATTCATGATATCAGAAATGAACATTTTTACTAGTAGCAATTCAATTGTTGATATCAAGAATAGACATTTGCACTAGTAACAATGTAATTCTTGATATCAGAAATTTGCATTTTTACTAGTAAGAATTGTATTCCTGATATCAACAATTGAATTTGAATGGCAGCCTATGATGAGATTTCACTAGTAAAAATACAATTCTTGATATCAAGAATGATAGTTTTTACTAGTGGATATTGAATTGTTGATATCAAGAATGAACATTTTAACTAGTGAAAGTTCATATCCTGAGAATGAATAAAAGTCAAAACGGCTTGCCATACACATTGTGTGTTTTTTTTTTCTTTTCTGCACAAAATATTGGATTGTTTTGTGAGGGGGAAAAAACAAAACACACGAGAGGTGATGAAAACATGTTTATTTTGTACAATGGTTACAAACTGTATGATTTTGCCTGTTATGGTATGCTATATCTCATATATGTCTGTGACATTTCAAAATGTGAGATTTATTTGTTCTCCGTATATCTGAAATGAGGACATTTCTTCTGTGTGATTTATTTTTGTATAATTATGTTTATGTAATTTGGTTAGCGTTCATGGGTGATGTAACTGACGTTATTGATAAGGACGGAGAACTGGCGCGCTAACGCATGCGCGGGAGAAGAGTGTGCGAACAAAAGCGTGAAGCAAATAAAAGTCAGTAAAGCTTCATATCTCAGATATGCCTGCATTATCATCTCAGACTTATCTACAAGACACTAGAGCTTCCTCCTCTGTTCCACAGCCCCTCTTACACCACCACATCCATCGCAAATAATAAACAGTGCATTTCTCATGGCTAGGTGAAGATATTAGATTTCTGTCATGAGTGTAGATGGCACACAAACAGCAAACCGCTTCTGTAAAGGTTCCATAATAGTGTTCATATTTCTCATGAGAGGATTTTCAAGACAGCTAATTTTAATGAGTATAAACTAATCAAAAATTAAACATGCCCACGCGTATGATGCAAAACTATCAAGATGCATACATATCCACAAAATACAAAACCATACAGTGTGCTGGTTGGTTCAGCTGGAAGGTTAAATGCATAGGGACTGGAAATCAAACGGTGTATATTTGTGTAACTGTAAATGATGTATTACTGTATGTATGTAATCAGAAATGTTTCTTTCTGTCAATTTTGCTACCAAACAGTTGCACCCGTTCAGTTATTTAGAAGAAAAACAAAATATTAATTTTTAATGCAGCAGTGAAAAACAAAATGATCTGATTATACCCCAACACTTTGGCAATTCTGAGATTTTTGTCCACAGTGTTTTTAGTTGCATTAGTTTTGGTGTTTTTATATATATATATATTTCTTCTCGTGATAATGTTTGAACAGCAGTGCCCAACACCAAACATATTTATGTACTCAGAAGCATAGTTATCAACCTGGGGTGATATTTCTGAAGTTAATGGTTTATTAAAATAGAAAGTGGGTTGTGCTTACATATGTTACATATTATTAATGATGTTGTAATTTATTTTGTTTCCCGTGTATGCATGTTAATGTTATAAAGATACTATTTAATACATGCATGCATGTCATTTGCTGACTGCAACAAATAACACACAGTAACGTATCAATCTACAGATTATCTACTAAATTCATTGAAATACATTTTTTTTTCGTGTTAACTGAAATGTCATCCTATGTTTAAGCCCAATTTATTCATTTGCAACATAAATGAATACATGAACAAAAAATAATAATATAAGCATGTAGACATTTTGCAATTTGTTTGACAACATTGTTTCTGGAAAACCTAAGACAGTGCTAGTAAAGGAAAACTTTTAGTAGTTTTATGCCATCTTAGTTCTATAGTTAATTTTGTTAAACAAAATAATACTAATAATAATAATAATGGGGGAATAATATGACTATAGTAGACTACAGTATACTCGCCCCATCAACTGAAAGATGAGCTGGACTAACTTCTGGTTAATATTTATTCTGTGGTATAGCACAGCTATCCAAGGATGGATAGGAGGCTCATACTGATACCCAAAAGGATGCAAAAATTGAAAACAGTACTTTTACATATAACAATATCCTTGTGCATTTATAAATGACAGACATCTAGAAGTGGCCATAAATGATGTAAAATGTAGCTGTACTGTTCAAGTTAAGCTTTCCTGACCATTTTTTTTTTTTGCCTTTTATAAATTGATGATAATAAAAGACTTTTGCTAATTTAAATGGCCTAAAAGGTGCATGCATTATACAGTATTCATTATTTACAACATTTGTACAGGTGACCAAACATTTTACCAGCCGTGACCACGCATGAAAAAAACTCTTTTCAAACACTTACATTTTTACATTTGATCTTTAGAATGCACAAATAATAAAATGCTATATGACACATTTGTTAATACTTGATTGATTGCTTTTACCTCATATAGGCCTGACAGCCATGCATTTGGATAAAGTGTCTGAAAATCTCTTTAGTGCTTACTCTTTAGGGGCCTAAAAGAGCATGTAGGCATGCAGTACTCATATTTTCTGCTTTTTGCCCAACCAATGCTGGATGAAAAATCTTACAGATGCAGGTTTCCACTCTCTGCCCCTTCTGGTTTTTTTTGTTTTGTTTTTTTGTTTTTTGTTTTTTTGCTACAACTTTTGCTTTATGCACAAGATATACTTTCTAGAAAAAAAGATGTAAACATAGACGAACCGACAATTCACATATTACATGAATGCACAAAAAATCGTAAACTGTAAAACAAACTGATAAATCAATCAATAAATAAATAAATAAATAAATAAATAAAAAAAAAATTGCACATAACATAGACCAGAAAAACAACAACAACAACAACACAATGCAACTTAATGTTTTCAGTGGGTTCCCGTTTCCAAGAAAGGGTCTTGCTGGAATCTGTAACATAAAATAAGGCCAGCCTTTATATAGGCCCATATATATAGATATATATATATTTTTTTTAAAGATAGAGATAGGAAAACCAGTAAACTACGTTGAATAGACCAAATGCAGTAGGAAAGAAAATGCGGGCATAAGAGTCTATCTTAGCAACACGGATGTGCAAACGGCCGTGCCGCCATGCTCCTGAGCGACAGTCCTCAAAGCAGCAGAAGAAGCTGGTGCAGTCCTTCCCATCCAGACATTCATAACCGTACTCTTCATCCCGCTCTTGCATGTGGGTGGCGTTGTTCATCTGGATGGCAGTAGCTGAGCGTGGGCGAATGTCCACAGTAGGGGCCTGCTTTTAGAAGAAAACACATAATTAGTATGGGTCACAACAAATAGATGGGACATCTCGACCAGCTGTTAGGATCTGTGTTTAATGGTCTGTCAATAGGTGCTGTGCCCCTAATAATGTATTAAATAACGTGTAACTGCATTATTTGGCTGCAAAAGAGTTCCTTTTCGAAAGGGAACACGCACTGCGTCCTGAAACGCTACTGGGAAATGCACTTGAATGGCAGGGCATGTGCGGAGCAGGTTAGACTGGTGCTTCACTGCACACCATAGAGTTGCTTCAAGCGTACCAGGCTGATCTGCTGAAAGACTTGGACCAGGGCTAGGGCCAGGGTCTTTACCCTAAAGTGGTATCCGAGCTGCTCCGCACCACAGATTTGACTCTCCAAACAGACTGCCGCCATGGTCGGTGGTTCGATGGTGGCAATGGTGGAGATTTCTCCATGATGCCCCAGTCTCACTGTCTTAACTAGGTCACAGAGTAGGTGAGATGCTAGGAAAAAGCAGGATCTGAGGGAAATGATCCAACATAGGCACTCCCAGCAAGATGAAGATGCTCGTTCCAAGCATTTGAGCAGCCTTTCACAAGTAGCAAGTGGGCTGGCTTTCTCTCTTTTGAAGAGTTGTTTTGCCAAGGCCATCTCTCATCTGAGCTCAAGATAGTTGATATTTCAAGTGTGTGGTACTCTGGGGCTGCCTTGATAATCATTCTGTACTGAGTGAGTTGGCTTCCTCTCGTTTAGAGAATCATTTTGTTGAAGCCACCACTCTACTGAGCTTCAGGCAAGATCACTATTTGCAAGTGTATGGCTCTCTGTGAGGCCTCCTTGGTAAACCACCCTAGGTTGAGTGAAGTGGTTCCTCTCGTTGTAAGAGTAGTGACACTATACCGAACCTCCGCTCCCCCGAGCTCCAGATATATCATGCCTTGTCGGCCCTCTGTGGGCCGTCTTGACAATCACCCTGTGGTGAGTAAGCTGGCTTCCTCTAGTCTGAGATTCATTATGTTGAAGCCACTGCTCCACTGAGTTCCAAGTAGATGATGTTCTCAAGTGTGAGTCTGTGGTTAGGCCACCTTGATAGATTCCCTGTGGTGAGTGAAGTTGGCCTCCTCTTGTTGAAAGAATAGTTATGCTGAAGCCACCACTCCACTGAGCTCCAGGAAAGTCATGTCTGTGTGTTTCTGGCCCTCATTATTGGGTTGCCGCGTTATCTGGCATAAGTTTTGTACTTTAGGAATATGTCTCTAGACAGAAGTGTTTTTTGCTGTAGCATCTCTGCCTCCTAGTCTGCAGTAGCTCAGAGTAGGCTGCTCCTAAAGGAGTACCTCTCCAGCCCAAAACCGGCAGCTAGTGATCCTGGTTCACCTAACTGTGAGAGTCGTCCCTTCCTGGGCCTGCCCTCTGCATAAGGCTAAGAAAGCGAGATGCAGGCCCTGTGGCCTCCTCAATCTGCCTAGGTTGAGCTGGTCTCCTCTTGTTATTAGAGTAAAAAACGATATGCTGAGCTACAGTTCCCTAGTGGTGTTAAGCACTCAAATAGCCAGGTGTTGCAGGCTATCTCAGAAAGCCTCCTCTACGGTTGATCCTTGAGTGTTGTTAGGCTTCTTCTCAGTTAGAGTCAAACGTGCTTTGCTGAAGCCTCCGCTCTCTAGAGCTCTGGTTTAAAATTATCTGGCTTGTGGCCTTCTAACAGGCTTCCCCTGAAAACTCCTTGATTCTAAGCATACAGTTGTGTTCAAAATTATTCAACCCCCCAATGCTGTAAATGGTTTTAGAGAATTTAGAGTACATTTGTAATTGAATTCAGAATGAAATCCTACAAGGACTTCTTAAAGAAGCATATGCAACTAAAATGACATCAATTGGTTTTGTAATACAGTAGTAAATGTTTCTTTTGTGAATTCTTCATTGACACAATTATTCAACCCCTTAAAGACTACCACTCTGAAGAACAGAGGTCCATTGAAGTGTTTTCAATCAGGTATTGAAAGCACCTGTGGATGTCAGGGAGCAGCAATAAAGCCTAATAAGCACCAATTAGGCAGCTTTAAAATGACTGTGATACTCAGCTCCTTCTAGACATTTACTGGTGTGGTTACAAACATGGTGAAGTCAAGAGAATGGTCCAGGAAGACAAGAGAAGAGGTGATTACTCTTCACAGGAAGGGCAATGGATATAAGAAGATTGCAAAGATGTTAAACATACCAAGAGACACCATAGGAAGCATCATTCGCAAATTCAAGGCAAAGGGCACTGTTGAAACGCTACCTGGTCGTGGCAGAAAGAAGATGCTGACTTCGACTGCTGTGCGCTACCTGAAGCGTAGAGTGGAGAAAAGTCCCCGTGTGACTGCTGAGGAACTGAGAAAAGATTTGTCAGATGTAGGTACTGAAGTTTCTGCTCAGACAATACGGCGCACCCTGCGTAATGAAGGCCTCCATGCCAGAACTCCCAGGCGCACCCCCTTGCTGTCTCCAAAGAATAAGAAGAGTCGACTGCAGTATGCCAAAAGTCATGTGGACAAACCACAGAAGTTTTGGGATAGTGTTCTGTGGACTGATGAAACAAAATGAGAACTGTTTGGGCCCATGGATCAACGCTATGTTTGGAGGAGGAAGAACAAGGCCTATGAAGAAAAGAACACCTTGCCTACTGTGAAGCATGGCGGGGGGTCAATCATGCTTTGGGGCTGTTTTGCTTCTGCAGGTACTGGGAAGCTTCAGCGTGTGCAAGGTACCATGAATTCTCTTCAGTACCAGGAGATATTGGAGGACAATGTGATGCAGTCCGTCACAAACCTGAGGCTTGGGAGACGTTGGACCTTTCAACAGGACAATGATCCCAAGCATACCTCCAAGTCCACTAGAGCATGGTTGCAGATTAAAGGCTGGAACATTTTGAAATGGCCATCGCAGTCACCAGACTTAAATCCGATTGAGAACCTCTGGTGGGACTTAAAGAAAGCAGTTGCAGTGCGCAAGCCTAAGAATGTGACTGAACTGGAGGCTTTTGCCCATGATGAATGGGCGAAGATACCCGTAGCTCGCTGCAAGACACTTGTGTCAAGCTATGCTTCACGTTTAAAAGCTGTTATAACTGTAAAAGGATGTTGTACTAAGTATTAAGATTGAATGTCACTTGGGGGTTGAATAAAACTGATAATGATGTGAGCAGAGAAAAGACATTTGTGGTTATTTCATTATAAATGTTATGTTATATTTGTCTGACCTACACGTGCCTCTTTGATTTAATTGTAAGCAGGATGACTGAATGATCAAAATCAATGTCAAACCGGCCAAAACAATCAATTTCAGTGGGGGTTGAATAATTTTGAACACAACTGTAGGTCAAGTTCGCTGAGTGTTCTAGGCTTCATCTGTGGAAATGTATCTTGTTGAGGCCACTCCTCCAGAGCTCCTCCAGCAACCTGTCTTGGACCAAGAGTCATTTCTGTTCAGGCCTCTGCCCTTGAGCCTTGTCTTGGGTCAAGCTGATATTAACTCCCCTTGTTCAGGATCTTTTAGAGTACTTCGCTCCCAAAGCTCTGTGCCCCTTGTGTTCAACACCAATGATGCTCAGGGGAAGTACTCCCTCCTATTCAGGATAGTTTTTGAGTACGCTCCCTTAGAGCTCAAGCCCCGAGTCCATGCCTGGGTTATTCTGGAGTTGTAGGCCTTATACAGAAGCCTCCTCGACAGCCTGATTGCATGAGATCTATACTCCCCTTGTTTGAAGGGTAAAAGGTGATTTGTTGAGTGCATTGCTTGTGTGGCAATGCGATTGAGTATTCCAAGCCTACACTCCCCTGGTGGCTATCTCTGTTAGACTTATTTCCAAGTAGTTGGCCCTCCTTGGGCCGCCTTGATGCCAATCCTCCGGGTCGAGCCACATTCCTAGCACTTCTAGCTAGTTTGAGTGTCCTGGTCCCCCCAGAGTACACTGATTGAGTTTACGTTGCAGGCTCCAGAGGAGCCTCCCTGATTATATCCCCAGAACTTGGTTGATACTCCACTCAGTTTAGCCTAGGTAGTACTTCCCTCGTTTTGTAGGGTTGTTATGTACCTCGCTCCCTGAGTCTGGTCAAAAGGTCGAAGGACTCTCATGAGACCTCCCTGGTAGATCAGTTTTTTTAGAGCTGCAGGTATTCCATCATTTTAAAGGATTGTCCATATAGAGGGCCTCATTCCCTGAGCTTGAAAATAGTCAAAAGATTCTTGTGAATTCCATTGGCAGATCAGCTCCGGTTAGAGCTGGAGGTATTCCTCTCATCTGGGTCCCTATGTAGAGTACCTAGCCTCCGTAGTGCTTTGGAAAGAAGTGCTCTGTAGGTCCAGGGTCAGCAGAGTAACTCCCCTCATTTGTAAGGGTTTGGAAAGCGCTATGATGAGTCCTGCTCCCCAGGATGCCCGTCTCTTTGTCAGATGCGAGTTGGTTCCTGCTTCTGCAGACCCTCTCATTTGGTTACCTCTCCTGAGTCAGATAATCTGAGACTCTGTTTAGGAAACAGGCAGGTTGTTGGCTAGACTAGGTCACAAGTTAGACCAGGTCAGCCTCTCTGGTGGCTCTAGAAGTTGACACCTAATGTCCACCTAAAGTGACTGGGCAGGGCTCAGCTCCTTGGCCATATGCCCTTAAAGTAACCCCCTCCCAGAAGATGAAGATGCTGGTTCCAAGCATTTGAGCAGCCTTTTACAAGTTTGTTAATATATGAAAATACTTCCTCATTGTAGCATGATTGCTTGTGCAGTGGCCTTATGCAGTACTGTCACTAGTGTGGGACCAGAAGGGGTGAGTGGTTTTTGGCATTTATGTAGAAACTGCCATTATTTGTGCTTAGTCACAGCACATGGAACAAGACACTCAGTCAAGGAGACATGCCTCTGGGCTGCCTGCACAGTCCCTTCAGAAGATAAGTGGATGACATGTTCTCTAGGTGTCCCTCATATACTTTCTGGTCACACTGGTGTGATGTCATAGGCTGTCGCCAGCCAATAGGATTATCGTGATTTGACAGTTGTTTCAGATATCAGTCACACGTAGCATCTCAGGACGCAGTGTCTCGTTCCCTGTTCTCAGGGAACCAGGGTTACAGTCGTAACCAGAGATGTTTTTTTTGTTGTTTTGATTTTTACTTACTACTTGAATGAATACTCAATTAATATTATGGCTGTTCAATGTACATTTATATGTCTGTTAAATTTTTTATATTGTTTTTCAATGATGATATTACATTACAGTGTTTCCCAAACTTTTTTATAGTGATGCATCCCCTGAGGCATTTCACATCCTTCTGCACACCTCCTTTAACTGCAAACACACCTTTTTCATTAAGGGAAAATATTCACCACTTCTTCAGGTGCATTTTTTACTTTTATAAAGACAAAGTTTTTCTAACCCTATTAAATATGTCATGTTTAGTCAAATTCTGAAAACTCCATTTAATTATTAATATATTAAAGCAATAAACTGAAAGAAATCAATAATGTCAATCAAATGAAATTAGTATCAACAAAAGCTATTTTGCACTGCAGTGGTACAAGTCACATCTACAGTAGATGTATTTATACACTGTTTAATGCTGCTCTGTGGCATGAATTCGGTTACAATGGCATAAATAATGTTATGAGATTATGTTTTAAATACAAATTTCAGTAGATAAATATGAAATGATTGTAAAAACGCAGTGATACTTTTAAATATTAATCTAAAACTGCCAGTAGGGGGCAGCAAGTCACTATCTTTATGAGTGAGTCATCAAGTCATTCATTCATTCAGTGCTGTATTTATGAATGGCTCATTGAATCATCGACTCTCCCAATTCATTCATAGCCGCAGATTCGTTCACTACACTTTAGCTACTATTATTTCATAGCAAAATAGAGTCACTTAATATTACCTTTTTGTTTTATTGAACTCATGTACAAAATCAAATGTCACATTTGCAATCGTGGATGTTTGGGAAAGATTGTTTTCTTGCTCATATAATATATGACGCAACATTAAAAACAACTCAAATGGTATGTTTCCGTATTGATGGAGTTTAAGTCTTAATTTATCTCTATGCACTCTAATTCTGGGCTAGAATTAAACGAACGGCAAAACTCGGCATTTTGTTTGCATACCCCCTCTGTCACCTCATGTACCCCAGTTTGGGAACCACTGCACCAGTATATGTATTGTGCAAAAATAAAGCATTATTGTATCATTTACTTGGCAAAAATGTCATCAGAACGATGCAGGATAAAAGATAAATGTCACTACAGCAACGTTTCCCATAGAACTCTATAAATGGCTCTTTTTTAAACAGGGTACTGTGTCAAAATGCAGAAGAACAGCTAAATAATTAATTATTAATATCCATTCAATCTTGTACCTTGGCCAGGAATAGTACTGAAATATATGTTTAAATATACACTTGAAATACACAACTGTTACAAGAACTGCTTGTCAATATTTCCCATCAAAGCCAAGAGAAATAGGCTCATTTGGGACATATCCACATTTCTGGACTCACAATCATTTTGCCAGCACTGGAAGGGTGCTTCAAATCCCTTTGAAAAACGAAGCACAACCAGCTGTTCATTCCGGCTTCTCCGGGTGTACATTATGTAGCATTTAGGACAGAGCCACCTGAGGCTGTGTTAAAACGGATCATGTGACTCGCTTCTCAAAGGGTTTCACAGAAGCGTGTGGAAAGCAAAGAGCACAAAGAAACTGCCAAGTGAAAAAAAAAACAAATACAGAGGAGTTGGCAGCTTTAACTGGATGAAATACGACAACCTTCAAAAGAAACTGCCTGTCCTGGCTACGTGTGTGTGTGTGTGTGTGTGTGCGATTAATTCAAAATGCTTTTAACTGTGGTTCTCAACTGGTCGATTATGACCCAAAAAATAGGCTGTAAGTCTGATAGGGTCCCAGAGAAAATAATAATAATATTAATACATAATCAGAATTTAGCTCCAACCCTAATCAAACTACCAGGAGTAATCCTGAAGACTTTGGTTAGATTTTTCAAGTGTGTTTGATTCGAGGTAAACTCTTTGCCCACCCCTGCTGTAAAGAAAAGGTTGAGATTGTTTGGCTGTGTTTGATGGAACTAACCTTGGGTTTGCAATCACTCTTTTAGATTAGCTTACTACAAATTCATTAACAATAGAATGAAGTTAATAACACATTCTTGTGTGTTTGCACGTGATGTGAATTTGGAATCGTCCTGTGTGTGAAAGAAATGTACTTTCTGCTAAATTATTAGTGAATCAGACCCATTGCTTGTTGTCCAGTGTAAAATCTAGGACCTGAAGAAAAACTAGTTGAGAACCACTGCTGTAGTCTGATATATGGAAGTTTGTTTCCACCAGTCAATAAAAAATTATAAAAGGTAATTACGACTTTTTTCCCTGAATTGTGAGTTTATATCTGACCTTTTAACTTGCAATTCTGACTTTGTATCTCTTAAATTCTGACTTTATATCTGGCAATTCTGACTTTATAACCGCAATTTTGACTTTATATCTCACAATTTTGACTTTATATCTGGCAATTCTGACTTTATATCTGGCAATTCTGACTTTATAACCGCAATTCTGACTTTAACTCTCAATTTTGACTTTATAACTCACAATTCATCAAGAATCGCTTGTTTGTTTTCCTCACTTGTAAGTCGCTTTGGATAAAAGCGTCTGCTAAATGACTAAATGTAAATGTAAATGTAAATTCTGACTTCATATCTCGCAATTCTGACTTTATATCTGGCAATTCTGACTTTATATCTCACAATTCTGACTTTATATCTGGCAATTCTGACTTTATATCTGGCAATTCTGACTTTATATCTCACAATTCTGACTTTATATCTGGCAATTCTGACTTTATATCTGGCAATTCTGACTTTATATCTCACAATTCTGACTTTATATCTGGCAATTCTGACTTTATATCTCACAATTCTGACTTTATATCTCGCAATTTTGACTTTATATCACACAACTCTGTCTTCTTCTATAACTCTTAATTGTGAGTTTATATCTCAAAATTCTGAGAAAAAAAAGTGAATTGTGAAATAAAAAGTCATAATCACCTTTTTTATTTTTTTTTTAAGGCAGAAACAAGCTTCCATAAGTATACAATGGTTACACATTGATATAATTCCCTCTCTTCCAAATTCTGGAGAACTATCTGCTAGTGCTTAGTGAAAGTTAAATAGAGGTCTGTGCCCCATGCACATTGACTTTTAAAAGATTACTATGGCTAAATCTGCCAAAGCCATCAGGCTTAAATGCTATTTAACTGGGATAAAGGTAATCAGCGTGGTTGTCTATTTCAAGCTGTTAAGGCTCTGCTGACTATTTCTGTCAGGTTTAAGCCTCATATACAAGCACACAGAGAGGGAGGAAGGCGGCCTATTTTTAATTAAATGAAAGATGCAAATATTTCAGCCACTGCTGTTCAAAGTAAAATAAGAGTCTGTGTGCTGCAGTGTGCCCCACTGCCACAGGAGGATCAGTGCTAAACTTACTAGATGTTAGTGCAGTGAATCTAAAGACCAGACACAAGAGCAGTGTGGTTGTGCAGAATGCAGAAACATGCATGATTAGTGAAGTTTACATGAGCAATATACCTTTGAGGAAAAGAGCCGCAGGAGCTTTTGTCCACACAGGAAACAAAAAAAATATTAGAAATTGAAAATAAGAAAACAAACACAAACAAACCAACAACAACAACAACAACAACATAAAACAGACATACAATATAATATAAAAAGGTTCTGAAATCTACATAGACAGAGGAAGGAAGGGGGGCAAGGCAGCATATCTTAACAGGTTCACTGCATGTAAAATACGGAATAAAAATGCTCGTTCCTAAGGAGAACACATTTGCAAAATGCAAGGATTATTTTAAAATACTATCAAAGATACACTTAAACACAATACTATTTGACATGGTTTTGAACATGGCTCATCCGATCAGAATTTACAGCTTGGAAACAGACATTTCTTACATACATAAAGCACAAATCAGGCCTTTATTCATATAAGGGCTTGGGTGTAGCAAACAATCGTTACCAAACAACAACAGAAGAACACAATCGTCTGACGAGGAGACTGACTCCACTCTGAAGAGATCAAAACACTTCCTCTGCAAAACTTGTTGTCGAGTTTTTCTTCAGAGTGTGCCTTTGACTGCTTACCAAACTGTCAAATGTGGTTTGAAAATCATTACTCATTAATCTGCCTAACGTTTTAACCCCTGAAATCAAATAAGACTTGTCTGGCACCCCTTTAATCATCTGAAAGTGGAACCACCCCATTAGCCGATATCAACCCTCCTCAAGCTACAGATATGAGCTGAAAATCTAAGGCTCCACTTCAAACCTGCTGCTGAAATGATTTGGGTTAAAGGGTTAGTTCACCTGAAAATGAAAATTCTGTCATTAATTATCCTTTAGTTTAGTAGTAGTTAGTAGAACTAGTAAATCGTGCAAATGTTTTAGTAAATCGTGCGAATGTTTTAGTAAATCAAAGGAATGAACTAGTAAATTGTGCAAATGTTTTAGTAAATCGTGCGAATGTTTTAGTAAATCAAAGGAATGAACTAGTAAATCGTGCGAATGTTTCAGTAAATCGAGGGGACGAACTAGTAAATCGTGCGAATGTTTTAGTAAATCGTGCGAATGTTTTAGTAAATCGTGCAAATGTTTTAGTAAATCGAGGGAACGAACTAGTAAATCGTGCGAATGTTTCAGTAAATCGAGGGAACAAACTAGTAAATCAAAGGAACGAACTAGTAAATCGTGCGAATGTTTTAGTAAATCGTGCGAATGTTTTAGTAAATCGTGCGAATGTTTTAGTAAATCGAGGGAACGAACTAGTAAATCGTGCGAATGTTTTAGTAAATCGAGAGAACGAACTAGTAAATCGTGCAAATGTTTTAGTAAATCGAGGGAACGAACTAGTAAATCGTGCGAATGTTTCAGTAAATCGTGTGAATGTTTCAGTAAATCGTGTGAATGTTTTAGTAAATCGTGCAAATGTTTTAGTAAATCGTGCGAATGTTTTAGTAAATCGTGCGAATGTTTTAGTAAATCGAGGGAACGAACTAGTAAATCGTGCGAATGTTTTAGTAAATCGAGAGAACGAACTAGTAAATCGTGCGAATGTTTCAGTAAATCGAGGGAACAAACTAGTAAATCGTGTGAATGTTTTAGTAAATCGAGGGAACAAACTAGTAAATCGTGCGAATGTTTCAGTAAATCGAGGGAACAAACTAGTAAATCGTGCAAATGTTTCAGTAAATCGTGTGAATGTTTTAGTAAATCGTGCGAATGTTTTAGTAAATCGTGCGAATGTTTTAGTAAATCGAGGGAACGAACTAGTAAATCGTGCGAATGTTTTAGTAAATCGAGAGAACGAACTAGTAAATCGTGTGAATGTTTTAGTAAATCGAGGGAACAAACTAGTAAATCGTGTGAATGTTTTAGTAAATCGAGGGAACAAACTAGTAAATCGTGCGAATGTTTCAGTAAATCGAGGGAACAAACTAGTAAATCGTGCGAATGTTTCAGTAAATCGAGGGAACAAACTAGTAAATCGTGCAAATGTTTCAGTAAATCGTGTGAATGTTTTAGTAAATCGAGGGAACGAACTAGTAAATCGTTTGAATGTTTTAGTAAATCGAGAGAACGAACTAGTAAATCGTTTGAATGTTTTAGTAAATCGAGGGAACGAACTAGTAAATCGTGCGAATGTTTTAGTAAATCGAGAGAACGAACTAGTAAATCGTTTGAATGTTTTAGTAAATCGAGGGAACGAACTAGTAAATCGTGGGAATGTTTTAGTAAATCGAGGGAACGAACTAGTAAATCGTTTGAATGTTTTAGTAAATCGAGGGAACGAACTAGTAAATCGTGGGAATGTTTTAGTAAATCGAGGGAACGAACTAGTAAATCGTGGGAATGTTTTAGTAAATCGAGGGAACGAACTAGTAAATCGTGCGAATGTTTTAGTAAATCGAGAGAACGAACTAGTAAATCATTGTTACGTTCCATGATGTTTGGGGACTGTTATTTGTTTTGTTCTTTCTATTTTCTTTTGTTTCTCTCTCTTGTTCTTTGTTTTTTTTTTACTTTCGTTTCAGCAGGTGATGCAGGCACCTGAGTGGACATCTAACAAATCGTTGTGACGCATGGTGACGACATCGCACGGCTTCACCAATGAGGGCGTTTTAATTGACAATAAAAGAGCGCACCTGTGCAGGAAGCGGCAGGCACACATTGTTTGTTTGGCGTTGACTCGCGTGTTCGTTGTCTGTACCATCCCTGTTTTCATTTCTTGTTAGTTGATTTTGTGTTCTTTGACATTTGTTTTAATTGAGACTCGTTTTTTTTCTCTCTTTGGTGTTTTCGCCGTTTTCTGAGATCTAGTAGATAAAACAACTTTATTAAACGGGGAAAGAGAAAAAGAACAGGTAAGAGATCACGTGATATACACTTGCTACACGGAGTTATCAATTATGTCTAGAACACTAGGTTAGTGAATCGTGCCACGTTTGTACTTTTGATTTTAGTTAGCGTAGAGTGTTTAGGGCGTCTTTTGACGCTGAAGATTTTTCTTTTGTTGAATGTTGGTTGTTGAGTTAGATTAGAAGTTTTTGCTTTTGCCTAGTAAGATTGGTTATATTTTGTTTCTTTCTTTGATTTGGCACGGTTTCGTTCTTTTCTCTTTTTCCCGTTAATTATTTATTTATTACTTTTTTTTGTTGTTTGGTTAATAAATGTTTGTAAATATCTTTTGACTTAATTATTGGTTCACTTAATTAAACAAACACGTTGCGATTTAATTATGTGTATTTGATTCTTTTTATTTTCCAGTACATGTTCGGTACTCTAATGTTGCACCCTTACCCTAGACGACAAAAGGGGTTTGTAACAATCATGCGAATGTTTTAGTAAATCGAGGGAACAAACTAGTAAATCGTGCGAATGTTTTAGTGAATCGAGGGAACGAACTAGTAAATCGTGCAAATGTTTTAGTGAATCGAGGGAACAAACTAGTAAATCGTGCAAATGTTTTAGTGAATCGAGGGAACGAACTAGTAAATCGTGCAAATGTTTTAGTAAATCGAGGGAACGAACTAGTAAATCGTGCAAATGTTTTAGTAAATCGAGGGAACAAACTAGTAAATCGTGCAAATGTTTTAGTGAATCGAGGGAACGAACTAGTAAATCGTGCAAATGTTTTAGTGAATCGAGGGAACAAACTAGTAAATCGTGCAAATGTTTTAGTAAATCGAGGGAACAAACTAGTAAATCGTGCGAATGTTTTAGTAAATCGAGGGAACGAACTAGTAAATCGTGCAAATGTTTTAGTAAATCGAGGGAACAAACTAGTAAATCGTGCAAATGTTTTAGTGAATCGAGGGAACGAACTAGTAAATCGTGCAAATGTTTTAGTAAATCGAGGGAACAAACTAGTAAATCGTGCGAATGTTTTAGTAAATCGAGGGAACGAACTAGTAAATCGTGCGAATGTTTTAGTGAATCGAGGGAACGAACTAGTAAATCGTGCAAATGTTTCAGTAAATCGAGGGAACAAACTAGTAAATCGTGCGAATGTTTTAGTGAATCGAGGGAACGAACTAGTAAATCGTGCGAATGTTTTAGTAAATCGAGGGAACAAACTAGTAAATCGTGCGAATGTTTTAGTAAATCGAGGGAACGAACTAGTAAATCGTGCGAACGAATTCTGTCATTTATTACCCTCATGTCGTTCCAAACCAGTAATACTTTCATTCATCTTCGGAACACAAATTAAGATATTCTTAGTGAAACCGGAGAGATTTATGTCCCGCTACTGACAGTCTACGCAACTACCAATTGGACACGTCAAGAAGTTCATAAAGAGATCGCAAAATTAATCCACATGAATTGAGTGTTTTAGTCCACTTTCTCTGAAGAGACTCAATTGCTTTACATGATATAATTTAAGCTTTTATTCACATATAAACATTGATCAACGAACATAAACTGAAGCTAAACCGAACCTGCTTGACGCATGAGAAACCTCTTTGCTATGTGCACCGAAACACGGGAATGAACCTCATTAGTTCTTGCCGAAGATAAAGCGTGATGCGTAACAGGAGAATGAACCTCATTGGTTCTCAAACGATGGGTACTACACAATGTCAGTCACGTAGCTGTCTATGGAGGGACAGGATTCTCACAGATTTCATCAAAAATGTCTTCAGTTGTGTTCCAAAGATGGATGAAAAGAGTTTGGGACGACATGAGTAATTAATGACAGAAGTTTCATTTTTGTGTGAACTAATGCTTTACGTACATCACTGCTCAGAGACACCGCGCTGGCACAGCTGACCACACGTGGAGGAAGTTTCTAGCATGCACACTATAGCTATGTTCCTAAACCCAGTGAGCTCTCATTGCCTACGTAAGCACGTTGGACGGTTATTAGACTGATTTGAAATGCTCTTCATGGACAGCTAACGATCACTTCGGTGCATCGCAAATTGCTTTCTTCACACACAGCACACGAGAGTCTCATCTAGGACTCAAAGTTGATCCCGACAGAGTTAACATTAAAGCCTTAACATGTTGCTAAGATAATAACACAAAGCTGTAATAAGCACAGATTATTACATACACACAGTAAAATACAATACATACAGACTACAATATTTAATTCCGATCACAATACATAGCATACACTTTTAACAGTATTTTTTTAACCAGCCGGGGCTAGTTTATCAGTTTGATCAATTCTCAGGAAACTGCAGAATATACTCTTCCAGTCAAAGGTCTGGACACAAATACTTCTGCATTATTATTTTTAACATTTTACTCATCAAGAATACAGCCATCCACCGTTGGGCCAAACCGTTCTCATTGCTTAACCGTGTAATTCCACGCTGATCTGGTCCAGTCGTTAGTTTATAAAATGCATGTTGCTGACGAAAAAGAAAGATACTATGGCTATTTAATTATTTATTTGAATTCTAAATAAATTTGTACTAACAACCCAAAATATGAATTATTGTCAAGGGCAGGTAATTTGGGTGCAATGGGTAATACAGAGACGGTATTACAACTCTTCTCCTGTCTCTGAAAATGTCCAGATATTTTTCTGCCACTTCTTGTGACACTCATTTTAAATAGTGTTTAGCCTAACTAGGTATGGAAGCTTGTTTCCCCCACGGAATTAAAAAATTAAGATAATTGCGACTTTTTTTCTCACAATTGCGAGTTTATATCTCACAATTCTGACTTCTTTTCTCAGAAATGTGAGATATAAACCCGCAAATTATAAAGTCCAAGTTTTTTTGCAGAAAAACAGACTGACTTTTTTGCTCTATAACTCACAATTGTACAGAGCCCCGGATATGACATGCAGGAAAAAATAGTAGGCTAAATCGTGCGAATGTTTTAGTAAATCGAGGGAACGAACTAGTAAATCGTGCGAATGTTTTAGTAAATCGAGGGAACGAACTAGTAAATCGTGCGAATGTTTTAGTAAATCGAGGGAACGAACTAGTAAATCGTGCGAATGTTTTAGTAAATCGAGGGAACGAACTAGTAAATCGTGGGAATGTTTTAGTAAATCGAGGGAACGAACTAGTAAATTGTGCGAATGTTTTAGTAAATCGAGGGAACGAACTAGTAAATTGTGCGAATGTTTTAGTAAATCGAGGGAACGAACTAGTAAATTGTGCGAATGTTTTAGTAAATCGAGGGAACGAACTAGTAAATTGTGCGAATGTTTTAGTAAATCGAGGGAACGAACTAGTAAATTGTGCGAATGTTTTAGTAAATCGAGGGAACGAACTAGTAAATTGTGCGAATGTTTTAGTAAATCGAGGGAACGAACTAGTAAATTGTGCGAATGTTTTAGTAAATCGAGGCAACGAACTAGTAAATCGTGCAAATGTTTTAGTAAATCGAGGGAACGAACAAGTAAATCGTGGGAATGTTTTAGTAAATCGAGGGAACAAACAAGTAAATCGTGGGAATGTTTTAGTAAATCGAGGGAACGAACTAGTAAATTGTGCGAATGTTTTAGTAAATCGTGCAAATGTTTTAGTAAATCGAGGGAACAAACAAGTAAATCGTGGGAATGTTTTAGTAAATCGAGGGAACGAACTAGTAAATTGTGCGAATGTTTTAGTAAATCGAGGGAACAAACAAGTAAATCGTGGGAATGTTTTAGTAAATCGAGGGAACGAACTAGTAAATTGTGCGAATGTTTTAGTAAATCGAGGGAACGAACTAGTAAATTGTGCGAATGTTTTAGTAAATCGAGGCAACGAACTAGTAAACGTGCGAATGTCTTAGTAAATCGAGGGAACGAACTAGTAAATCGTGGGAATGTTTTAGTAAATCGAGGGAACGAACTAGTAAATCGTGGGAATGTTTTAGTAAATCGAGGGAACAAACAAGTAAATCGTGGGAATGTTTTAGTAAATCGAGGGAACGAACTAGTAAATTGTGCGAATGTTTTAGTAAATCGTGCAAATGTTTTAGTAAATCGAGGGAACAAACAAGTAAATCGTGGGAATGTTTTAGTAAATCGAGGGAACGAACTAGTAAATTGTGCAAATGTTTTAGTAAATCGAGGGAACGAACTAGTAAATTGTGCGAATGTTTTAGTAAATCGTGCGAATGTTTTAGTAAATCGAGGGAACGAACTAGTAAATTGTGCGAATGTTTTAGTAAATCGAGGGAACGAACTAGTAAATTGTGCGAATGTTTTAGTAAATCGAGGGAACGAACTAGTAAATTGTGCGAATGTTTTAGTAAATCGAGGCAACGAACTAGTAAATCGTGCAAATGTTTTAGTAAATCGAGGGAACGAACAAGTAAATCGTGGGAATGTTTTAGTAAATCGAGGGAACAAACAAGTAAATCGTGGGAATGTTTTAGTAAATCGAGGGAACGAACTAGTAAATTGTGCGAATGTTTTAGTAAATCGTGCAAATGTTTTAGTAAATCGAGGGAACAAACAAGTAAATCGTGGGAATGTTTTAGTAAATCGAGGGAACGAACTAGTAAATTGTGCGAATGTTTTAGTAAATCGAGGGAACGAACTAGTAAATTGTGCGAATGTTTTAGTAAATCGAGGCAACGAACTAGTAAACGTGCGAATGTCTTAGTAAATCGAGGGAACGAACTAGTAAATCGTGGGAATGTTTTAGTAAATCGAGGGAACGAACTAGTAAATCGTGCAAATGTTTTAGTAAATCGAGGGAACGAACAAGTAAATCGTGGGAATGTTTTAGTAAATCGAGGGAACAAACAAGTAAATCGTGGGAATGTTTTAGTAAATCGAGGGAACGAACTAGTAAATTGTGCGAATGTTTTAGTAAATCGTGCAAATGTTTTAGTAAATCGAGGGAACAAACAAGTAAATCGTGGGAATGTTTTAGTAAATCGAGGGAACGAACTAGTAAATTGTGCGAATGTTTTAGTAAATCGAGGGAACGAACTAGTAAATTGTGCGAATGTTTTAGTAAATCGTGCAAATGTTTTAGTAAATCGAGGGAACAAACAAGTAAATCGTGGGAATGTTTTAGTAAATCGAGGGAACAAACTAGTAAATTGTGCGAATGTTTTAGTAAATCGAGGGAACGAACTAGTAAATTGTGCGAATGTTTTAGTAAATCGAGGGAACGAACTAGTAAATCGTGCGAATGTTTTAGTAAATCGAGGGAACAAACAAGTAAATTGTGCGAATGTTTTAGTAAATCGAGGGAACGAACTTGTGCGAATGTTTTAGTAAAAAGTCCATTTACCTTTTTTATTTTATATTCAGCGGCAGTTTTACTATTTCAAAACAGAAGTGCATCACGAAGCTCAGTGCAAATAATCAGTTATGCTTGATGTTTATGAAAGCAAACCAAAAACCGTACAGAGAATTTCGGTCTGGGAACACTTATTGTTATTGTGCAGTGCCGAAGCTAGCTCAAGTGGAAATACTATAACCGTTCCTTGGCCCAACGGTGGAAAAGCAACTTCCAGCTCTTTACAATCAATACTCCCAACCAACTTGAGGTATATCATGAGAATCTGTTTAAACAGTACTGACAGATCTCACATGCCTGCTGGATACGTTCTGTCTATTTTTTGGCAGGATTATTCCACCATAAAACTAATTTTAAGCATTTAAGTACTGGTCCATTTATAAATATATACACTACCTTAACCTCACCTTGTGCTTCTTTCTTATCCAGAAGAATATACGTGGTGCTGTCTTTGAATTTCACCAGAGTATGATCTTCATATTAGGAGCACATTATGCCTAGAAACGCTGTCTAGACAGCTCACTAACTTGTGTAAGAGAGCTATTATTTGGAGTACTTTAGAGTACTCAATCCTTGACCCTAAAATAAACTAAGTTCTCAAATCTTAGAATTCGAAAAATACTTACAACACTGGTAGTAAATACACTTTATAATACTGCAGGACTGCAGATGATAATGTGAATTGTGTTAGAAAGTGTACTCACAGGATTTTTCCTCTTCTTGTCTTTGTTTTTGCTGGGCTTGCGGTTGCTCACAAAGTAGTGGAGAGTTCCGTACTCAATTAGAGCGGCGAAAACAAAGATGAAGCACACCGATACGAAGAGATCCATAGCTGTGACGTACGACACTTTGGGTAAGGACTTCCTAGCAATGGTACTCAAAGTGGTCATGGTGAGCACAGTTGTGATTCCTGGGGAACAAAGTAAATAACACTGAAATAAGAGCTTGAATATTTCAACTTCTGTTGCATATGGATTACTGAGTTTACATCTCTTTCTCTCATGGCTAGACCAACACTTGTGGTTTGGCTTTTAATCCCCACTGGACAACAATACAAGCACTCATTTAAGAGACAACTTACAACAAATGCATTAAAAAACAATGATGGATTTTAATTGAATTGGTCAGAACTCACAAGATCTTAATTTGGATTTGATTCTTCTTATACTGTAGCTCCTATTTGAAGAGACTTTAGGGTAAATTAGTGCATTCTGGGGAATTAAGTGTTATTATTAAAAACTACACTTACCGAAGATACAGGGTATTCAGAAAGTATTCGCGTTGTATGTTGCAGCCCTTAAGGGAAAAATTTTTTTATTCTTTCTACACAATCTACATCACTATAAGGTTTGATACCCACTGAAGGATGAGAAAACAAGAAGTAGATGGGATTTTAGAAAGAACAAGAATCTTTACTTGTAAATAGGAAAATACAATGACTTAAATTGTAGTTTTGACCACCACTGTAATGGGTCAAACCATTGACATCACCTGAGGAGTGAAAAAACACCCGCAAATCTCCAAACCTTTTAAGGGACAACAAAACTAAAAGCAGTACTGACTTAAAGGCTCAACTGAAGCTGACTCCAATGGCTCAAAATAAGGGCTTTGCAACACCACAGATATATCCCAAAACAGAATGCTCACCAGGCAGAAGATTCTCAACTGTCTGGCAGTTTTTACTAAACATTACTGGTGAGCATCTTGAGTCAAAACAAGTTGCTTTCAGATACCTCTCAAGGTAATTTAGAACTGCTGTTGAGCGTTGTGGAGTGAAGTCAGCAACGAGAGAATTAATAATTCTGTGTGATAAAGAGGCCAAAAATAGAGTAGAATTGACTGGGTTGGTCGAGGAGTGTTGAGGAGCTTTCCAATGGTATTTTTATTCAAAGAAAACAAACACAAAACAAACGAAATCCATGAAGCATTGGAGCAATGGAGCGCAGGAGTATTGGGGGATCTGTGATTTAACATACATTCTCTTGAATATTGTTTCATTGCTATGCCGACGATACTCAAATCTGTGCCTTTTAAGCAAAACGGCGATCGTAGTTTAAGTTCTTTAACCTCTTGTTTGTTGGATATTAAAGCAATGATATCCCTAAACTACTTAAATCTCAATGACATTAAGGCTGCGTTCACACTTGTAGTTCGGTTCGTTTGGTCCGGACCAAAAAACAAGAACAAAACATATAGTCCTGGTCCTCTTAGCGTTCACACTGGCATTTTTAACAGCGAACCTGAAGTTACCGAACCAAAGGCACAGGGATACGGTCACGACCTGATTGGTCGGCTTTTATGACGTATATTTCGTGACGGAGCTCGCTTACCGATCATTCAAAACAACCCTGTGTTCTGGATTAAACGCCATCATTTTATGCTTTATTTTTCCCAGCTGAGAACTCACGAAGAGCTCATAAAATGTTCAAAACATTCAAAACAGCTCCAGGATTTCCTCCGTTGTACACAGAAACAGAAACTTCACCTCCTCGTTCCTCCCCATTTGCCCTCGACTCATTTTGGATACACGATCTTTCCGCATTGTCAAATCTGCTGACTTGTAGCGTCGCATTTTGTGACATCACATCCTGTTTTTGATTCGTTTTGCGTTCATATATCAATGGAACCGCACCAGAGTTCGTTTGGAAGCGGACCGAGACCCATCTTTTTAGCGCTTGTTTGGTGCGCACCAGGGTTCGGATGACAGCGTTCACATATGTTCAAACGAACCGCACTAACTGAGCAATCGCACCAGGGTTCATTTTAATTGAACCAAACATGACAAGTGTGAACGCACCAGACAGTTGTGTTTGGACCTCAAGTGTTGGGTAGTTTGGCTTCTTATGTTAAGAAATCTGGATGTTGTCTTTGATTCTGCTATGAAATTTGCATATAAATGCATGGTTAAATCAAATTTCATTCTGTTAAGAGTCCTAGCCAAAAGTTTTTCTCGGAGCTCAAGAGTTCAATTTTTACAAACAGTTCAAAACGCAGCTGCTAGACATGAATGTTACTCACAAAGGTGAACATATGACCTTGTCTTACTCTCTTTGCACTGGCTGCCAGTCTGTTTTAGAATATTGTTTAACATCATTTTATTTTTGTGTTTAAGGTTTTAAATGGACCTTCTTATCTTTCTGACCTTTTGAGGTCTGATCAGAAACTCTTACTCGTTCCTAAGTCCAGGTTTTTGCCATAGCCAGCCCTAAATTGGGGAACAGTCAACGACTTTCTATCAGAATGATTACGATAGAGTCACTTTTAAAGCAACTAACTTTGAGAAGGCTTATAATCTTTGGGGCTGGTCTATGTGTTTGAGGCAGTGGGTGAGTGGACTAAAGTGGTTCTCATCTTATTTAGATGACAGAACTTTTGTTGTGGAATCAGGGAGTTCTCTTCTGGGGTTCATCAAGGTTCTTGTCTTGGCCCTCTCCCGTTTTCTCTTTATATGCTTCTGTTGGGATTAATCTGTCAAAACCACAACATGGCATATCGTTGTGAGACACTCAGTTGTATCTACCTATGAAGTGTAATGAAATAAACGTCCACTGCTGTGATTGGCTAATTTAATCCATATCCACAGCATATCATGTGTTTTGATACGCGAGATGGCAGGTGCTGTGACAGAGCTGTTTGAGCCCGAGTCAGGTTTCAAGGCAGAAGAAATACAAACAACTAGGTATGTACTGATTTTATTCGCAATACTCAAATATTAACATTAGGGATGCATTGATATGACAATTTTGGCCGATACCGATAGCCGATAATTCTTTATATTTGAAAGTCGATAGTTTTAAAATTATTTTTGAGAGTTTGTACACATTTTTCCCGATCCCTCTGCTCCCGGGAGTTCTAGAGCAGTGGTTTTTAACCTGGGTTCGATCGAACCCCAGGGGTTCAGTGAGTCAGTCTCAGGGGTTTGGCAGAGGTCAAGACACACACCCGACTCATATGATTCGTGATGACACACCCCGTATTTTCCTATTAAGAAGGGTTCGGTGAATGCGCATATGAAACTGGTGGGGTTCAGTACCTCCAACAAGGTTAAGAACCACTGTTCTAGAGAGTGGGATTCAACTCCCGAACTCTCTTACCGAGGGCATCCTAACTCTCGAGCCCCCTCCACCAGGGAACTTTATGTCTTAAAATTAAGTCTCCTCGATTTATGGTGCAGGGAATGCCAGTTGGATCTAGTTTACTGTCCGGTTGGTTCAGTGCTGTAGTTCCTTCAGGATTGTGTTTCTGCTGGACTATTTCCTTACACACTAAAGTTTAAGTGGTGGCCATAGCTGCTTACCACGCACCTTTTGGCGACGGATCTTTAGGGAGACACCCTCTGGTGTCTTATTTCCTTCGTGGGGCAATGAGGTTCATAGATTCCGGCCTGGAATTTGGCCGTGGTTCAAGAGGGGTTGTTTCTGGCACTTATTGAAGCTGTTTCAGAGAAGTTACCTTACTCACAGTATGGCTTTTCTTTTGCTAAGTAGTCTTGCAGGCCTTTCATCCTCCTCCATTTGTGTCGACAGACCAAGAGAAGATTAATTTGCTTTGCCCTGTCATGGCTTTTGAGTGTTACGTCCACTGGTCAGTTCAGTGGCATTGACTGACCAGCTGTTGGTATGCTATGGTTCACCCAGGCAGGGTTCTTCTACATCCAACCTGTTTGTTGAGACTATCTCTACAGCCGGTGAGGCACGTGACCTTCCTTTACCTCTGTCAGGAGTTATCTCCAAGAAGTTAGTGATGCCGCGGGCTGGGATTTTCCGCACAGATTCAACAGCTGAATTTGGACCCTACATCAGGGTCTCAGGTGCTTCTGTCCTAAGCTGTGCCTGACATGATTCACACTTAGACAGCCACTTGTCGGTATGGCATAATGGGTATTAACATTCACATAGCATCATCTTCGATGTGCCGTAGAAGTTCCCTCGAAAGAGAAGGTCTCGCTTATGACTGTAACCATGGTTCCCTGAGTAGCGAACAAGACGCTATGTCGCCTTGCCATACTTCCTGCATGCCTGTGAGTAACTTACTTCAGCCAATCAGAAGCTGACGATGTTTGGCCCGGGTATCATTTGCACCTTAAGTGATTACATAAGTGTTTCAGATGCAATCACACGCTGGTGTTCCCATAGCGTCATCTTCAATGTAACGTCTTGTTCCCGACGCAATGCAGAAGTGCTTAAACATATTTGACTTGCTAGCTGATAAAACAATTACCGATTAACAATCAAGTAAACTGACTGGTAAACACTAATTTTACCCTTGTAAGTGCTCTTTTATTCTCTTTTAAAGTTAAATGAAGGCAAATCTGAATGATGTTCCCATTTAAACTTAATCAACAAGTAGAACCGACCGTCTTCACCTTATTTTATTCCTTTTTAATGCAGAAAATTTGCAGTCGTAAGACGTAGCTCATGTTCATGAACTAGTTGATAGAGGAAGACAAAAGCCCAATAAATGTGACTGGCACATAGTATTTTATGTATTTTGAAAATACAAAAAAATTCTAAACTTGAATGTATTTAAATACAATATTTTATTTCAAATACTGCCCATCCCTGCATGTAGCTTTATAAACTTTAGAGCTCAATACAAAGTTTTGTTAATGGTTTTTAAAGGGCAATTCCAACAACGATTACAAGAGAACAGACAAAATATAAAATATAAATGCTAATGCAGTACACTCATGTCGCACTGCATTATATCATCTATATACATTACATTTATATAATTTTAAAAATGATTAAAAATTTAAAAGCAATAGTTTTAGAAAGTACTGCTGCATGCTATAATATTGTGATTGTAACACAGCAAAAATCATTTTCGGTATTATTTTCTAGTAAAACATATCTAAAAAGCTTTTTAACGATTTAATGTTATTGTTTTAAGCATAAATGTAACTAAATTTAGTGTTGTTAAATTTCTAGGTAAGACAAGATAAAACATTTTGCCATTTGAGCAAGAAAAATAAACTTAATTAATTCAAGTTAAATTCTCTTTATGATTGTTTTGTTATCTTACATCAATTTTATTCTCAAGTAAAGTTACTTTGATTTAAGGATGTTTAGATTTATTGTCTGAAAAAAATGTAAACAGAGAGTTTTACCCAACGAGGTTCTGGCTGGCACTGCATCCTTGTTGATCCAGAATGAAACCCAGGACAGGACAACGATCAAGGTACAGGGGATATACGTCTGGATGGTGAAATAACCCATTCTTCTGCTTAAGTCGAAGAAGACTGTCAGAACCACGTAATCTCCTGGGGACAAAACAAAATGTCATGTTATGAGCAAATGCACTTTCTCACTCCTTATTATTACCATTTTTGGCTACACTTTATTTTAAGGTGTCATTGTTACAGAGTAGTATATATTTAAGTACTGAGTAATATTAATTAACAACATGTACTTACTAAAGGGTTTGGTTGAGGATTAGTTGCATGCAATTATTTACTGTTATTACTGTAGCAAATACATGTAACATATGTAACAAAGACACTGTAAAATATTATGTCACCCAATTTCCATTAAAAACCACCCTTTGTCTATAGATTACAGCCCGGCGCAATCTGGGCATTGAACTTTTTAAAGTCAAGTCATCTTTATTTCTATAGCACTTCAAGAAACAGCTTCACAGTAATTGAACAACACTAAACAACAGTGTGATTCCCCATGTTCACAAGAAACAAAGTCAGTCAAGTGTGCCAAAGGTTTGACTCCATTTCAGATGCCTTTTCCTCATTCAGTCAAATGTAGGTTACATTCGACTGAATGGGGAAAAGACATCTGAAATCGGGTTTTAATGCATTGCACATCTAAATGTGTAACAATGAATGGATAAGAATTATAATTATAACTGTGGTCAAAATTATGAGATCATACAATGCATTATCAGGTGCATTACAAGGCATTATTAATGCATTAAAAATACTTTAAATAAAGTATTACCAAAAATATTTTGTATTACCATCAAACAGCATGATATTATACATAAAAAATCAAGTGTGTGAAGCTAATGAATGTAAACTCTATTGAATTTTAATGTCATTTAAACAGCGATTGGTGATTCTCTGACTCTGACCGTCTGAAAAAGTGGAGTTAAGTTTCATGTTTTCAACTGTTTTCATGTTTTCTGATAGTTGTTTGTGAGTCATTTTATAATTGTAAAAAAGGTCACTGCAACTTTTTCTCACAATTTGTTTTTTCCATCACAATTCTGACTTCTTTTTCTCAGAATTTAAGAAATTGCGAGATTTAAACTCACAATTGCGAGTTATAAAGTCAGAATTGGGAGACATAAACTTGCAATACTGACTTTTTTTCTTGTAATTGTGAATTTAGTATGTGAGTTAAATGTCATAATTTTGACTTTTCTCAATATTGTGAGTTTATTTCTCATAATTCTGACTTTATAACTCACAATTGCAACTTTATATATCACAATTCTGAGATAAAAACTTGCAATGACCTTTTTTGTGTTTGTTCCACACTTATTAGTATTCCAAAGTATTCTAAAGTATTTAGATTAAGTTACTAAACTTGAGTAATGTAACGAAATACGTTACAAATTACTTTTTAAAGCATGTATTTTGTAATCTGTAGTGAAATACATTTTAAAAGTAACCTACCCAGCCCTGGATATATTATATAATGTACTGGCTCATCCAAGCTTTATAATGGGATTAAACAGAGGATGACATTTTGAAGCCCAAAAAAGTGCAACCATCCATAACAAAAGTAATCCACAAGGCTCGGGGGGGTAAAAAAAGGACTTTTGAAGTGTTTAAGAAAAATATCCATATTTAAAGCTTAAAAATAACTAGCTTAAAAAATTAAAAAGTGACCTCTGACCCGACGCATGACGCATTGATGAACACGGAAGCGAAATTTTATAATAAATTCCATTATAGAGCTTGACATAACATAATATAATATAACTCTGATTGTGTTCATCAGAAAGAATAAAGTCATATACATCTAGGATGGCTTGAGTGTGAGTAAATCATGGGGTCATTTTCATTTTTGGGTGAACTACCCCTTTAAGAGTAATAACAACTAAGATACTCATAGGCTACACAATTTCCACTATTTGAAATGTCTATTTAAATGTTTTGAGACTTATGATACACGTTTTTCTGTCTAACTCCCAGAGCCGACACGTATGCTTCATAAATGACAGATTTGCATTTACATGCAAAGTCAAATTTATTTAACAGTTTTCAACCACTGAATATTTCCAAGTTCTATAATCAGCTATTTTATATAGCATCCTTTTATTTGCAGTCGTGATTGTGCTGACATAATTAAAAAAGAAGGTTTTTTTCTTTTATATAACATTTAATATTACTGTTTTAAATAGATATTTAAAGCTTTATAATTATAATAAAACAGAATAATTTAGTTATGCAAGGTATATTTGTGCAATGAGTGCTATAAAAGGCACAGAATTACTTTTAAAACTCGCTTTTCATATAATGTGACAGACTTCTGGTTTGAACTCCGCCCACTTACGGTTTTATCAGAATACAGATACAAATAATTTCAGATCCAGAAACTGGCTCCAAATCACTCTCTCTACAAATAGTGTGATTTTGAACGAGGCTGTTAAATTCACTTTCGACATTGGGCATGAGTCGGGTAAGCAATTTATACATGCAGACACATTATCAAGATCACATGTAAAGCACAGAGGCAGAAAAAGAAAATAAGGGTGATGTTAAAGTGTAATTCAAAACCTTCAGCCACAGAAGCAATAATAATAATAATATAGTCAGCTACTCCCATCCTTGCAATACTATTGAGACTATGATAGTATGAAACCTCATAGAAATGCCTCTTGACCAACTCTCAGAGAGAGAGAGAAGGCTATCAATGTAAAATAGAATTGCGATATATTAAAATATGAGCAGTACAGCTGCATTTTCTCAAAAATATGAATCTAAAATAATAATATGACAACAATAATATGAACAAAACATAAATTATAATAATTAAACACAACCATCTGTATCGTGTATACTGCAGTGATCAAGCATGTTAATCAAGGTTATTCTGGCATCAAATATTTTAGTAATTTCTTTCAAAGCTGCAGAGGGAGAAAATTATTTCTGTTTTTGTCATATCGGCTTTTTCCGAAAGAAATATAGATGATGGCACAGGGCAGTGGTATCAGTCCTCTGCTCAGATGCTATGAATCTTTGACTGAAGTAGCAGTGTCATCTCCATTGCATTTATTTCATTCTCAGCTCAACGACTTCAAAGAAGCACGTCGCTTAGATTATCCCTAATGAGAGCACAGCACAACACCTCAAAGCCTGAATCTGCCAGGAGATCTCATCTGACAGTCTGCTTGCCTGTAATGGAACAAATGGTGGGAGTGTAAAAAAAAAAAAGAAAAGAAAGATGAGATGCTTATTTGCCTTTTATCTCTGCACAGTGGGAACATTCTCAGACTTCTTTTGAGGGCAACATTTTCATCTCTCTCTTTTCCTTCAGTCTCTTTCTTGCATCGAGACGTATATATGCAAATCACAAGCAACCGCGAATAGAAAGAAAGCTTGCCAAAAGATGGTTAAAATAGCTTCAGCGCAGGCCAGGAACCTTCATGTACATGCAAAATGGGAATTGAAATATGTATAATTTTGCGTTTAGATATTTTTATTCTAAAACAAGACAAGGATACTGGATGATTTTCTGTGTTTTCTTTTAGCTGTTAATTCTTTACTTAATAGTAATTATTGTTCTGATTGAATATTGAGTTCATTATCTTGTGTATTTAAGTCCTTCAGTTCTCGAATCAGTGGTTCGGTTCGCGTATCAAACTGCCAAAGTCACGTGAACTATTGAAATTGGGAATCACTTATGACATAACGAACCCCCGTTTACTAAAATCATGTGACTTTGGCGCTCCGAACCACTGATTCGAAACAAAAGATTCGTAAGATTCGAAGCAGAGTTTTGAAATCACTAGATTGTTCAAAAGTCATTATTTTAGGGCTGCTACTAACGACTATTTTAATATCGATTAATCTATTGACTAATTTATCAATTAATCGATTAATCTATTGGCTAATTTGTCGATTACTCCATTGACTAATTTGACGATTAATCGATTAATCTATTGGCTAATTTATCGATTAATCTATTGACAATTTATCGATTTATCGATTAATCTATTGACTAATTTGCCGATTTATAGATTAATCTATTGACTAATTTGTCAATTAATTGATTAATCTATTGGCTAATTTATCGATTAATCTATTGACAATTTATCGATTTATCGATTAATCTATTGACTAATTTGTCGATTTATAGATTAATCTATTGACTAATTTGTCAATTAATTGATTAATCTATTGGCTAATTTATCGATTAATCTATTGACAATTTATCGATTACTCTATTGACTAATTTGTCGATTTATAGATTAATCTATTAACTAATTTGTCGATTAATCTATTGACTAATTTTCACTAAACTAAAATTAGTTTTTCTTAAAAACATTTAATTTAACTTCAACTTTGGCATTCAGGAAAAAACATACCTAATGTTCTTTTAACTTGGCAAACTCTTTTGATATTGTATATGAATAATATTTATTAGCTGTGTACATATTATATATAAATTTGTATTTTTAAATGTTATTCATTTTGTCATTTATGCCGTTATGTTAGTATACCGTCACGCAATGAAATTTCCTTAAAACTGGCAGAAGTAAATTAGTTAATTATGGTAGGAAACATCAACTCTGCAGATTAACAGACGCCGACACAGATCAATCTAATCAATCAGATCAATCAGTTGCTATGAACTGAAGAGGAATCAACAAAGGATTAATTGATTCTAGCCCTTGCATTAGCTTTACTACTAGATATATTTATGGAGATGAGAAATAAAACCCTGCCTTGTACAGCTATGATCAGCTGTTCGGCTGAGCTTTCGATGTTGTAACGGAGAGGCCGAAGCTGATCGGTTGGTTCTTGAGGCATTCTGAAAAGTTGAGATGTTTTCATCTCGCCAAGGCATGGGCATGCCTGGAAAGAATGAGTGCGCTCGCACTGCATACGCTTCTATTATGAGCGCCCATTTGAAATGACGAACTTGCAAAAGACGAGATGTGTGAACGCGCCTCAGCAGATTTTAAATGTTCTGCCTGCAAAGGCTGAGTTAATTTAATGGACAGAAACACTTACGGCGGCTGTGGCTTTGCCTTTTCCAGCGGCCCATCATTCAGAATAGCTCCTAACGTTATATTCTTCTTCAGATGTTCATGCATCGAGCTTGAGCTGCTGTGGCATGCCAACGAAACCAGAGTGTACAAACCACATTTTTATTTCAGCTAATCTGAAGTACTCCCAAGCCAAACTTTTGCTTACAATCTCGTTTGACATCGCACTCGACTCCGCTTCACCTGCAATCCTTGGTAACATAACGTTAGCACACTAGTGGTGTTGGAGGAATCGGTTGTAATTTTAGTCAAAGTGTGAAAACAAAATTTAAAAAGGTAAAATAATTAAAACGATCAGTCAATTAAAAATATTGACGTTGACACAGGCGATTATATCGACCAATCGCGACAGCCCAACATTATTTTGTTTTTTTGGTGCACAAAAAGTATTCTCGTCGCTTTATAATATTAAGGTTGAACCACTGTAGTCACATGACCTGTTTTAAATATTTTTTAGTGTCTTTTGAAAGTGTTCATTATCTTGCTGTCAATAGAGACTCACTGAACCATCGGATTTCATCAAAAATATCTTCATTTGTGTTCTGAGGATGAACGAAGGTCTATACGACATGAGGGTCATTCTTTCATTCATACTGGAAGCCAGAGGGCGCCCTCACACAGAAAGTCCACAAATGAGACTCATAAAGTCATAAATGTTATGATGTTCCAGTAAATCCCTTATATGGACAAAGGCATTCAGTGATCGCAACAGCTGAATAATATGCAGGTAGAAACATTAGTGATGGGAGAAACAAAGCTTTTCGAAACTGAATCATTTAAATTGCTTCACAAAAGATTCACTTAAAAAGCACTCAAAACGTCTCAAGCTGGTGACACCTGCTGGCCAGACCAGCGGAAACTCAGCCCAAACATGTATAAAAACCTTTTACAAACCAATTGCAAATGTTCTCTTTTGAATGGGAACTCACACTGTGTCCGAAGACACTTTGGGGAATGTTTAAAGCACGTGATTCAAACGTGACAATGTCATTGGTACACGCCAACAATTTCGTTGAGGATCTGTTTATTTGCGTATGAGTGAGCATGATTATCACGAAGAAACACTCTACCAAGCATTTGTGCGTCTGTGTGCTTTGTGCATGAGTGAGTAGCACGTGCGTTAAGTTCTCAAGGGAGATGAATGCACGCATTGTGAATTCTCCGTTCGCGTCATCCCTATTTCTATGGATCTGGGACATGCGTTTGGATGGAATGCCTTCGACTCGTCGAGGAGGCTGGAATGGACAGGATGCATTCGCAAAACTATCTACAGAGACAGGTAAGGAGCTTTGTTCTCTCAACACAAGCGTGTTTGACTCTCGAGGGGGCTGAAAGCACATACTGTATGGCGATGCATTCATGGCTGTTATCACATGATTCTTTCTTGCGGGGGTCAAATATGCATTGTGTGACATGGTGGCAGTGTTTTGTTCCACCCAGGCTTTACTCTCTCTCGAGGGATGAAAGTTAAGCACCTACTCTCTCCGGCTGGGGTCCCATGGCCACCATTGCGGTTAGGCAGGCTTGAGCAAGTTTTTTCAGCTCCCCTGGGGTCCTCTGGGGTTGAACCTGATCCAACAAATACAGTGGCAAGGCGAGGGAACTCACTTTTCTCTTTGGCTGTATTACCTTAATGGTAATTCCTGTCAGGGACTGGCATTACCAGACCTTGAGCTCTGCCCTGGGGCGAGCACTGTTTGCTTGCCCCGGTAAGGGTTCTTTCTTGCATAGGGCATGAGTCTAGGTTGTGGTCTTAGGGAATAGTGTCGCTTACAGCCCTATGTTTGACGATTGGTATTGGCCTCCAGCTTCTAAAGTCCATTGAGCCTTCTATTCGCTTATCATAGCCATTTCGGCAGTTATTCCCTCAACATGGCGGAGTGGGTACTCGTTTCCCAAGGTGTCTTCGGACGCAGTCCGTGTTCCCATTCGAAAGGGAACGTCTAAGGTTACACATATAACAATGGTTCCCTGAGAAGGGGAACGAGACACTGCGTCTTGCTGCCATGCTTCGGGCAAACCTGGTCAAATCTATTTCAGACGAAGTTGTTGACGTGTACTACAGGTGCCCTCCTGTACTCTCACTTTGTACTCATGGTCGCACACATAGCCACGTCACGGGCGGTCGCCGGCCAATGACAATGTCATGTTTGAATCACTTGATTCAGACACAGTCACGCTGGAGACATTCCCCAAAGTGTCTTGATCCCCTTCTCAGGGAACCATGGATAACCTGAAATGTTTTATTGAAGGTCTAACCACTTGACTGCAATTAACAAATCATCTAGTACCCTTTAATATATAATGTTTATATAATATGCAATATTTTATTCAATTCTAGGGATTGCTTTGTTCGTTTTATAGTGACATGTTATTTCATGTTATTAAACTCTCTTTGACTTTGACTCATATGATTTATTAAAAACACTGAATTGAATGAAACAATGGATGTGATGGAAAAGATTCATTCTCTTATATGATCCACAAACAGATTCATTCCACAATGAAACACCACTACTTACATGTTCATAATTAGGCAGATGTTATTTGCACTAAGTATATATAGAAAAAGACGTGGTTCCCTCAACGTGAACAGCATATCACACTGACACGAGTTAATATGTCTTGGCCATGACAAAACAAAGTCAACCGGTCCCTCTGTCACCACAGAGGATTGTCGGCTTGCAAAAAAAAAACACATAGAAGGATTAAAGATGCAAAGTAAATCTGAAGCTTTACCTGACACAGTCCTGACAACCTCTGTGGTATTTCTCAGGCCAACAAAGGAGAATTGGTAAAGACGCCAGGAGCGGATATCTCCAACTTCTACGGAGCTGCGTTTCCACTTGTACACAATCTCCTCCTTGGGGTAGCCATCTGCAAAACAATTAGAATGGAATTGTTAACAAACTTCCATACTTCCATTTCATGCATCAAACATTGTAGATGAGATGTTGGTTGGATATAAACTGCTGTGTATCATTGTGGTATCAGTGTTTGTTGTGCACTTTGATCTTTGAAACTTTACATTCACAAACTATTTTACACAGAACACGAAAGGTAATATCAGAAAAAGCATAATGGCATAATGGCAAATACTTGATTAAACCCAGCAACAGCTGATAAACTCCTGTGTTTAACTCCTGTAAACACATGATAGGGAAGCAAGAAGGTTGTTAAAACAACATTTTGGCCATGATATGAAAATCACTGCTGTCTACATAGAAATGACTATAGGGTGGAAAGTTATCAAGCCAGAGGATATCCAAGCACTCCATACACATGCAACCCTTTTAAAGGCAGATGACAATTATTTGCATGTGATCTGATGAAGACACATAATCGAAGACCAACTCTTAAAGATTTTGTGAGGTTGTGGAAAAGCAGTCAAGGATAACCACAGATCCTGTTTTTGGTGACATCTTGCATTTTGAGCCTTTCAAAGCAAATTTAAACATTAAACAGATGATTTAAGAATAAATCTGGAAACAAAAATAGCAATTCCCTTTCGAAGTGTAAACACACTGCAAATTTACTGGCAGAAGGCAGTCCATGAGGTCACACAAAGAGTGCCCCGTGAGCATAAAATGGTGCCTGTGTTACACGTCATCAGCTTTATTTAGTAGACGAGTAGGTTTGAGAAGGAAGTAAGGCTGGAATTACTGACAACTCATGTCAGGCAATTCTGTTCTATGCAATATGTTCTTTCTTTTGGGAGACAAATGAAAGAACTGTTGTGCACTTCGATCTTTGAAACTTTGCAGACCTATATTACACACAACATGAAAGGTAATATCCGAAAAAGCATAATGGAACAGTAAAAAACAGTAAAACTACAGTAAAAAAAAAGGAATGAAAAGAAAAAAGGTATCGCTTGTGTACGTCCATTTATCCATTTATATCCATTTACATCCATTTACAATAAAACAGCAGGCTGTAATGTCGTGTGCCACCATTCATACATTGCCATTTGGAAATCTGCTCAAAACTGTTCAAAAAAAGGGGGGACCGCAAACACTTGAAATTAATATACTTTCCATGATATGAAAATCACTGCTGTCTATATGGAAAAGGCTATGTAGGGCGAAAAGTTATCAAGCCAGAGCACAGCCAAGCACTCCACGCACATGCAACCCTTTTAAAGACAGATAGCGATTATTTTCATGTGATTTGATGAAAACATAATCGAAGAGCAACTCTTAAAGATTTTGTGAGGTTGTGGAAAAGCAGTCACGGATAACAACAGATCCTGTTTTTGAGCCTTTCAAAACAAATTTAAACTTTAAACAGATGATTTAAGAGTAAATCAAAGGTCTGGAAACAAAAGTAGTAATTCCCTTTCGGCAACGCTGCGTTTTGGTGTTGACGCTAAATGGGGAACACCTCCAGTGTGACCAGTGTCTGTAAACACACTAAAAATTTATTGGCAGAAGGTTGTACATGACGTCACGCACAGAGCATAAAATGGTGCCTGTGTTACAAGTCATCAGCTTTATTGTCTTCAGGAGCCAGTTGTTTGTAGTGTGTGTAAGACAAAACAATGGAAAGCAGAGAGCATGCTGCTGGCGGCGTCAAGTTCTGAGGAGCTAGATGTCGTTGGCAGTGGAAGATAATAATGAAATCACTGACTCCACTCTTTCCGTCAGCCCCTCTTATGTGGAGTAGCTTGATGTAATTGCTTGTGCCACAGCCAGGTTAAATTTGACTCGTATATGTGAAAAGCAGGAGATCGCTTGTGGTCAACTGGACGAGCGTTTCCTAGTGGGCCATGATCGCTCCTTTCCCAGAAAGCCTTCGGTTTCTTCCAGATCTTCACACTGAGGTGGTGAGGTCCTGGAAAAACACATTACTCGGCATGCATATGTTCCATTCAGCAATCAAATTATTTGAATGTGGAAGGATTGTGTGAGCAAGTGGATGTGAAAATGTCCCCTGTAGAGGACTTCTTGTTGAGGGTTCTGGTCTTGCCGTCAATGCCGTGCCAGACCACCTTGCGACTTGTGGACAAGGCTGGTGATGCCCAGCACACAATGGCAGTGTTGCAGGCATACCAAGCTAGGCATGCCTGCAAGAGTCGGGCTTGTAACCTGAAAGTTGCTGGTTCGATTCCCACGCCAGCAGGTGAATGAACAGCACTCTCTCCACCTCCGATACCATGACTAAGGTGCCCTTGGGCAAGGCACGAACCCCTGCTCTGTGTCGCTTTGGATAAAAGTGTCTGCCAAATGAGTAAAATGCTAACCTGCTTAAAAACCTGGACTGGGGGGTGGGGATTTTTTCCTGCGGCGGCCACTAAATTTGCACTAAACTGCACTGAACCATCAAATCTGCCATGGACAATGAGAAAGAGAAAACTTTCCTCCTTGATTCTCTAGTCTCACCTCTGGACCTCTTGTACCTCAGTTGAAGGCGGTGGTGGGGAGGTTCAGAGAGGTGAGGGCACAGTCAGAGGCACTTAGGAAGTGCATCATGCTGAGGTTTGAGCCACCTCCTACACTCTCTGCTTCCTCCAAACCTTGGCTGACCGGTTTGCGGGGAGTTCCTGGGTACAGAGCAGGAAGAGGAAGAGGTGATCACAAAAAAGCGATCGGAGAAAGAGAATCACCCTAACCCCCTAGCCTCTGAGGAGGGTACTGGGGCATGACAGGTTAAGTGCTTACATCAGGCACAGAGGCAACCCACTTTCTAATTAGGCCCAAGCAAATGCTTGATATGAACACTACACGAGAGAAACTGCTTTTTAGAAGAGTGGTCGCAGTGGTATGATGCAACCTCCTCTTGTTCTCTGCCCTTTTGTTTCCTGTCCTCATTCACAACTGAAGGTTTAGACAGCAATGACAGCAAGGAAGGAATGTTTGTCCAGTATACAGGGGGTATCTAGCAGACCTTTTGTGGAAGAGTGGTCGTGGTGGAATGATGCAACCCCTTGGCTTTATTATCCTCTTCATCATAGCTGGCTGGTAGAGATAAAATTGAAGGAGCAATCTTTCATTCTTTTTGGAACGCCTCCCTCCAGTACTTTTTGAGGGGCTAAATGGTCAACTGTGAGTCAATGTGGTAAAAAAAGAGAAAAATTTACCATTTCTCATCAGTTTCCCTTCAGCACATAACCTCCCTTCAGAGGATGGGTGAGTTGTATGTATGGCTTTGCTATACGAACCCCACAGGGAGGTGTTTAAGTTATTTACACTTCCTTGTTTGACTTGTGGTAGCTATTACAACCATGACCGAAATGCTTAGGCACGGAGATATAGTAGGTTATTGATAAAAAAAATAAACAATCTCTTTTTTCTTTATTGTGCTGTGAACAGTGCTTGATCATCTTATGCATGTTGGCGCGTTCTTGTATTTGGCAAGATACTTTCAGTTAACAGTGTAGGAGGGTGGCAGTATGTCTAAGGACTGCCCCTCAAGTTGATAGAGTGGGATTTGTCATTCCCAAGGTCAGTTGCTCTGCTCTGATCCCCTGAAAGTATCTATTTCCCAGGGTTAAAGCTATTGAATAGAGTTAGTAGATCGACATTCTCTCTTTTCCCTTATCCTCACTAGCTAGAGGATATTTATGCAGTCCCCTATGTATAGGTTACCATAAAATCTAGCTTGGCAAATGAGGGTTACGATGGGCAGAACACAATGCCTCCCACACTCTCATTTACTGCCCTCCCCAATTATTCAATTGGCGTTTTAAGTAGGGCTAAAATGCATCCCTCTAGACAGCTACCTCCTTAGGGTTGATACAGGGTAAATGGAATTATGATAGTCTATCTTGTATATCTCTCTCCCCAAATATTTGTTGGGGCTTGAATTAGGGATATATGCTCCCCTTTGCATTGGTGCTTTCAATGTTCCTCGCTTTGTATTGAAGGGCTGAAAGTAGAGGTAGATCAGCTGAAGGCATTCCTCCTCCTTATTCTGTCACCTGCTTCAGTGCAGCACTGGAGATTGCTGAACATAACAGCTATTTGTGGAATGTCTTTACTTCATGGTATGAACTTGGTAATTGAGAGTTATATGGGTAGACTACACCATTATTCATTGAGGTTTTAAGTAGGGCTTTTAACTCCCTTGTGATTGCATGCCATTCTCTCATTTACCTACAGAATAGAGGTGGAATGTACTAAAGTGGTGGCTGGTCACTACTCATCCATTGCCCTTCTCAGAGCTTAGTCTGGATGTACTGACTATTGAGGTTGTAACACCTTGCATGCTCTCCTTGGTAGGCCACTCCCTCAGAGATTCTCAAGCAAAGCATTTTGGAACATAGCTCAGGCTATATTGAAAGTCCTCTTATAGCTATGTTCTTGGGGCTAGGCTGAGGCCTGTCCTGTAACAGGGAGTAAGCCTGAACTTCCCTCATATATGGTGAGTATTGCATAGAGCAGTATATCTCCACCCTGGACCTGGAGGACCCCAAACACTGAACATTTTGAAAGTCTCCTCCGTCTGACGCCCATTTCAGGCCCTGCAATTTCTTCTAATGAGTGGATGAGTTGAATCAGGTGTGTTTGATTAGGGAGGGGGTCGGGGGTCATCCTGGACCAAGGTTTAGAAACACTGCCATGGAGTATAGAAGCTTTGGAAGTTTTTCCTAGTGCTTGTGGGCTCTAATTTTTGGGAGCAAGGCCACAGTGCAATTTTTTTTTCCCACAAGTCACATAAGATGTGTTGTTGGGGGCACACTCTTTTTGACTCATGCTTATACTGTAGGTGTAGAAGTGTTATGCCTATGAACATATTCGCAGCTTGGTGGGGCAGGCATTTCTTCAGAATGGCATAGTGGGTTTTAATGTTCACCATAGCGTCAACACCAAGCACAGCATCGTTCCATTTCGAAAGGGAACGTCTCAGGTTACATATATAACCCGGTTCCATGAAAAGGGGAACGAAACACTACGTCTCGTTTCCATGTTTTGAGAATGCCTGCATGTCTCCTTCAGACAAAAGTGTTGATGATATGCAACACCGTTTTATACACACAAGTGCTTCATCTGTGATGTCATGGACTGTTGGACAAGTGCTTCAGACACCAGTTACACTGAAGGTGTTCCTCATAGTGTCAACACCAGGATGCAGTGTCTCATTCTTTTACTCTGGGAGCCGGGTTACACATGCGTAACCTGAGAAATAAAGAAATAATTTCAACAGTATCTAAAGGACAAGAAACAGACTAAGCTACATAGATACGCACCAGAAAATGGAATCTCATGATGACATTGGCTCCAAAGCTGCAATCGATACTTCCTGTCTGTTCCTGTCCTTTTCTGTTCTAAGGAACATTCAATACAGCTATGCAAAAACCTAATACAAAGGCCCCATCAAAAAAAAAAGGTGAGTTTCTAAAATCCAAAGAAGCTCATTTATTAGAATAACTTAATTATTTGAGTTACATTGGTCAAAAACAGAGGGAAAAAGATTAAAATCTTAATAATTTACTTATTAAAAATTATACACCTAAATTACAGCATATAGCTCGGCGGTTATACCTTTTACACGACAAGGCGGAGTCTTCGAGGGCAATTATTAAATATGACGATGATGTCAGCATAGTCCAGATAATCCACCAATTCCCATTTCAAAAGAATTTAAACGCAAAGTTGTCATAGATTTGAGATGATTTGAATCATGAGACAAGTATTTTGACAAAACAAAAAGGTCATAGGCAGTGTAATCGTTATCGTTTACAGTCTACTGTTTGGGAAGACATCAGGTGCCCAAAATTTCCATGAGGGGAAAGAAACACTAAACATCTTCTATTTTCCTATGCAGAAGTTGAAATAACATGCATTATTCTGCTTCTTCAAATGAAACACCTTGAAACATCCTCAGTACCTCGAAATTGTCCTGGAAAGGTGAATTAGGCTTAGATGTAGACGGCACAATACTTTTTTGTTCACAATATATGTGCTTCTGTACAACTGTGTAGGTGGCTTCACGTTTTGGACAATATCAATACGATGCCCATTTTTTCCAGAAGTGTGATTACTCTGTTACACAAACGGACCTGTCGGAATATCCACATTTTCTTTAACGTGTAGCACAAAAGTTTTTGACAAAGTAAGTTTATTTCCTGACTTTATGTTTGTAATACTGGATGTCTATACTGCTGAAACTATCTCTAGCATTAAGCCTGTAATGTCGCTGGTGTTTCGCAGTATTTATGAGTATAAGTTTATCATGTCTAACGCATGATTAGACTTGATCTATGTTTTGATCATCATTCTGAATCCGATCCGGATACTCTTGACCAAAACGCGATAGCCCCCATTAAAGTGTTGATTAAAAATAGAATGCATTAAATTAGAATAAAATGTTGTTGTTGTTGTTGTTGTTTTTTAAAGCAGAGGTTCTGTTCCTTCTTTTGGCATATTGCACGTGCAGTTATTCATACAACATAATATTATAATATATAATATTATTTAAAAAAAAAACACTCAATCTTAACTACTATGTACTAACATTTACATTAATCATTTAATACAGTGCACTTATTGTGTACATACAAAACAATGTTTTACATTGTGATTATATTTTAAAAAATATCTGCATATTACGTAATTAATTTCAGTAATGACATCTATTTTTGACCCTTTCCCTTACACCTTCCCTTACCAGCAAACCTGTCCCATAACCACCTCAATGGCAGCAAAGTGACAAAATGACATCAACAAATACTCTGTACCTAACATTTTCTTTATTTTTTTTATGTAAGTACATAATGGTTAAAGACACCTAATATAATGTGTGACCGATTTTTCTTAACTTGATATGATGGTGGTATCTAAAATGATTAAAACATTATTATCATGAAAATAATTGAAAGTGTAAAACATCTTTATTTCAAAACTAACATTTTAGAATAACAATTAATAAAGTAGAATAATAATAGACACTCTTAGCTTAAATGTAATGTGCATTCATTACAGTTGCACCACCTGACTTTTGCAACTTATTTTACATTGAATCAGCTTCTACTTGGATGCCTGTATTAACTTTTGCCTATGCTAGCAAGTTCATATAAATATTTAATACATTAATTTTCAATTTTCCTAGTTTTACATTGGTTGTACCACCTGACATGGAAAGTGTACCCTATCCATAATTGAAAGTAGCTATTTTTATCAGTACACGAGAGAGATCTACACACCTGCCACAAAGATCATTTGGGGTCCTGATGCATCGTCTTGCTTACTGTTATTACCTTTCCACTTCATAATAAAAGCCCCATGTTTGCAGTTGTGCCACCCTGACATTTGAGAACATACAAATTGCCGGATAGTTTTCAACTATCCCAAAAGCTTTATAACTACTGATATTTATCAAATTAATGATTCAAATATGAAATTATGCAGTAGTATTTTATTTTGAATGTCTTACACCGTTTTAAATAGTTTATAAACATGGACGGTTGCGCCAAGCTAAACAGCTTTCATAGATTAAAGTGATGCAAGTTATGAATTTATCAAATTAAAAGGAAATAATGCACAAAAATATGCCAGTCGTGTCATTGACCCATATGGCGACGTTAATGTATTTGGTCTGGGCAGCCTAGATCTGCGACACTGTTGCTGTTGAAGTATGGACTCACACACAGACACACTGCTGTGAGCATGTACGATATGCTGCTGCTATAGACATCCTTAAATCCCTCAATAAAGCAAGAACAAGATGAGACAATAAAAGCCAACACACATGCCTGGTGCTGAGAGTACGTAAAACATGTAGCTGCATCAATAGACATAGAGATAATCCTCACACAGAGATGATAGGAAGACAAAAGGACAATACAGTCCCCCAAACAAGCAGATCTATTTCCAAGACATATGTACTGCTCTGAAGAGCCATGAGAACCGGATGTTTGGTATCTATGTGTGCCTGGGCCTGCTTTTCCCAATGGCTTAAAATTGAATGGATCTGGAGTTATTTAGTGACTCTAGCAATGTGAACCTGAGTGCCGTACACTTAGATTCCATACCATTGACCTAGATGGATCAAATTTATCCAATTAGAATGCTCACTATTTGTGGATTTGACACATTGCAAGCTGATAGAAATGGAAAATATCCCCAAACAACCACCAGAGCAAACAATTATTTATATTTTGGCATTTTCGAACAGCATCCAAAAGCACAGCCATGTGACAAACAACGAATCACAGAGTGACAAGCAAACCTGGAATTAATTCATGAATGAAACGAAATTTCTCTTAAAACATTTTCTCATGCAAGCTAAGTTTGCCTGTAACTTCACAGCAAGGTTGTCTTCCTGTTGCGGTTGTTATTGACTCAAAATGCATGTTGTCATGCTAACCTTGCCTATGTTTTATTATTTCTTGCATCGTACGCAGAATGTAAAATGTCAAGCATGATTTTGAACAGGTGTATTTACTGCTGCTGCTATTAACTCAAAATGCATATTCTCATGCTAGCTCTGCTTATGCATTTACATTTACTCATTTGGCAGACGCTTTTATCCAAAGCAACTTACAAGGGGAACAATTAGGGGTCAGGTGTCTTGCTCAAGGGCACTGTAGTCGTGGTATCAAAGGTGGAGAGAGTGCTGTTCATTCACAATCCCCACCTTCAATTCCTGCCGGCATGGGAATCGAACCAACAACCTTCAGGTTACAAGCCCAACTCCCTCACCATTAGGCCACGACTACCCTATGCTTATGCTTATGCTTAATTATTTTCTCCTTTCATCATACGCAACTAAAGAATGAAGATGATTTTAAATGTGTATTTACAGCTGCTGCTGCTATCAACTCAAAATAGGTACTCACGCTAGCTTGCTTATATGTCTACTTAAACACTCTTTGTAACAACGCAACTTGACATGATTTTGAACATGTATGTTTGTTTCATTGATAAATGCAGACCATGCAACATTGTTTAGCATTTTGAAATGGTAAAAGAGACTTTAGCAATTGAATTTCAGAGAAATTGAACCAGACTATTTAAATGGTGAGCAAGCAATCTCATTGGCTACAGGATCAGCAGAAGCCAATAAGCTTGTGCCAAGCGCTATTGATGTGATTGCTTGCAGATTGCATGTAAAGGACCTATCAGCCTGCGCCCTCTAGAATTTCATAATTGAACTATATATATATATATATATACATCGATCAGGTATAACATTATGACCATCTTTCTAATATTGCATTGATCCCCTTTTGCTGTCAAAACAGCCCTGACCCGTGGAGGCGTGGACTCCTCTAGATCCTGAAGGTGTTCTGTGGGATCTGCTCCAAGATGTTCGCAGCAGATCCTGTAAGTTGTGAGTTGGATCCTCCATGGATCGGACTTGTTTGTTCGGCACATCCCACAGACGCTCGATTGGATTGAGATCTGGGGAATTCGGAGGTCGAGTCAACACCTCAAACTCTCCTCAAACCATTCCTGAACCATTTCTGCTTTGTGTCAGGATCATTATCCCACTGAAAGAGCCACAGCCATCAGGGAATACCGTTTCCATGAAAGGCTGTTCATGGTCTGCAACAACGCTTAGGTGGTTCGTGTCAAAGTAGCGTCCACATGGATGCAGGACCCAAGGTTTCCCAGCAGAACATTGTCCAAAGCGTCCCACTGTCTCCGCCGGCTCGCCTTCTTCCCATAGTGCATCCTGGTGTCACGTGTTCCTCAGGTAAGAGACGCACCCGGCAATCCACGTGATGTAAAAGAAAACGTGATTCACCTTCTTCCATTGCTCCGTGTTCCAGTCCTGACGCTCGCGTGCCACTGTTGGCGCTTTCGGCAGTCAGAACACCCTGACTGGTCTCGGCTATTCTGACACCTTTCCATCAGAACCAGCATTAACTTCTTCAATTTGAGCTACAGGAAATCGTATCTGATTGTATCTGATCGGATTATTGTATCGGATCACATGGGCCAGCCTTCACTCCCCACGTGCATCAACGAGCCGCGGTTCTTTCCTCGGAGCACTTTTGATCGATACTGACCACTGCAGACCGGGAACACCCACAAGAGCTGCAGTTCTGGAGATGTTCTGACCCAGTCGTCTAGCATCACAAAGTGCCTCTCTTTCCCATTTTTCCTGCTTCTAACATCAACTTTGAGGACAAAATGTCCACTTGCTGCCTCATATATCCCACGCACTGACAGGTGCCGTGATGAAGAGATAATCAGTGTTATTCACTTCATCTGTCAGTGTCGTAATGTGATGCCTGATCGGTGTATATTCAATTTCAAGTAGATGAAAATGAATGAAGTATAGTTGAATGAATGAATGAAAGGCTTTTACTGAAAATAAATAAATAATCCTTACCTTTCAACCGAAGTGAGTTAAAGAAGTGTAGTTTTCAAAGCACAAGGAGACATAAAGTTTCACCCAACTGATCTACAAGAACAATTTGCAACTCTCAAAGTGACGCATTTTCCTTTCTACTGTTCCTATAATAATAAAAAAAACTCCCCCCATTTCCTCTGAAACTATAGATGATGCAGATCTGCTGCTTCATTATTACCATAGTAAGCCTTTTCCCCTTCATCCTCTCATAGTCAAAGGAGAAGAAGAAAACTATGGCAGTCGCACACACAGTTTGAGCATGTAAAGACATGTATCTCCAAGTTAAGCCAAAATTGTCAGTTCCTCATTACCGGTCCTTCACATTTCAAGACAAAAATTGAAATGAAAGGTCTTTATAGCATCCTAAAATGGTTTCTATGCTCTCAACTACATTGGAGCATGCAAGCAGACAAGGGGTGGAGAAAACGGGAGAGAAAAAGCAAGCAAGAATAGAACCGATATGGATGGATTTGCATGTTGAGCATATGGCCAGACTTACAGCTTGAGAACTCCAGGGGACACGAATGTTCATCCATTGGGAAGTTATTCAGTTTAAGCTGGCACTCTGCATCAATGGTCAACCTATAAAAAGAAATTTGCTTAATTAATTTTTTTTTTTTTCATTATCATACCTGTAACATAACATTTACAATCTACAGAGCTAGAATACATGCTATACACGGCACAATAATAAAACGAAACACGCCGCTGAGAGTTGGCATCGAATTCAATCATGGCAGGCGTGCTTCATAATTGTTATAACTGGATAAACGCTTTCTGGAAGAATGTAATCAGACGAATGAATCAATTAATGGAGTCAGGGTGAACATTAAACCGGGATCTCCCGTCATTACAGAAGCTACCCAGATAGCAAAGAGATATTGAAACGACGTTTAGTTTTCATCCAAACCATCATTTTGTTTGTTGGATCAGCATTGAAATTTTGATGACAGCACACATGGCTGATTCAAGAGACATGGGACTAGCATTGATTTGTAGCTTATGATCATGCAGCTATATATCTATTTCCCGATCAATGCGCCGCTTTCAAACTATGAAGGGCACTTAACCTGATTTGCTTTAAACAGCTAGGGGTGGGTTTAGGGATGTGTCATGGTTTAGTGTTCCTTTGTTCAGTTTCCCGCCACTCTTTAGTTGTCATGGAGAAGCGTTAATCATCATTACCCTCATTTGCTTTGCATTTACGGCTTTTCAGTCCCCGGTTGTCCGGTCACGTCTATGTTAGAGGTTGTGTTCGTTTGCCTGCCTGTTTGGATTGAAGTGGATTATTGAAGACTTTTGAAACTTGATCTTGTACTTCCACGTGTGACAGGATGAGCATTCATGATTTTAGCAATTAGATAAAGCAGTTAAAAATCTAAAATGGACACTGATTTTGGTTTGGCATGCTTTAGAGAGAAACAGGAGCATAAAGAAGACTTGTTTGGCACAATTTCAGATCTACTCGACATTTCTCTCCTCATTCGTTCAACTGTTTATTGATTTTGTATTCTTATTGACTGGGATTAAATACGTAAATTGTAATGTGATTATTGTTTATGTTTTTTTTTTACAATCGCCCATTTCTCAATACTTGGGTCACTTTTCCAAAGCCCTTCACACAGTGAGCACGACAGAAATCTATGTGGGCTAAACTGTGGATCTTTTATCATTGCTTTGGCACAAAATGCATTCAATGATTACATCTTTAATTACATTAATTATTTTCTCACTTCGACACAACAAACGCCAAAGCAGGCCAATTCACACATGCTTTCAAAACTGATACACTTAAGCTCAAAACAATAATATAACACAAAACCGAAATATGCCGCATTTCTACAGTAATGTTGTAATGAAATGTATTCTGAATTTAAAAAATCAAAGCACATTATATCATTATCATCCATTCACTTAAATGTTCACATAAAGTGTTGTTCTTATTTTGTTAAGAAATTTGTCAAAGCAAAAGAACCTTTGCTAGAGTTCTGGAGTTGATTTGAGTCGTGAATGAAGTGTTTTGGTAGATTTTGTGCTTTTGAATGTGAAATTAACTGATGTGAAGATGAAAGTTGGTGTGAAGTTTTGAAGCGCTTGAAAAAACTTTTTGTACATACTTAAAGTGTGTGTTGCTTTAGTAAGATTTATTAGGAATGTCTTGATGTTCCTGATGGCAGATGCATAAGTAAGAATATTAGATTTTATACATGTCCCCTGTCTTGCATCTATTAATATATTTTTTAATCACTTTTATTTTGATAAAATGTGCAAAGAAATTATATAATTATACAATTCATTTTTAACATAATTACTGTTAGGGTTTCTGTGTTTTCATTGTGTTTAGGTTCTGTCATTTGACCCAGTTTTCCCCGTGTGTCTGATTATTCGATGACATTCACCTGCTCAATTAACTCATCAGTCCTCCTTATTTAAGCCAGTGTTATTTGTCTGTTGTCGTCTTTGTTATGTGGATGCTTTTATTTGTGTGCCTTCATTTCTCCTGTGTGGATTTATTCGTGAACTCTCTCACTGCGCTTACTGTTAGCAGCCACCCGGGACAATTATTTTGTGTTTAACATTCTTTTTTTCTTTCTCAGCCGTGTTTGATTTGAGGGAAAACATTATATAAAGCATCTTCTCTGTAAAATAAATTAATAACAATAAAAAAGGGCCGTGCAAGGACATCTTTTGACATTCTTTAAAAAGAGGAGAGCTGAAGGTATGCTGACAGGACATCTCTTGATGGAGTACATAAAATTTGTTGATTTAATAAGGGATGCTGTCAAGTTATTGAAAATCAATGCAATCACAAAGGTCGTAGGTAAATGCATATGTTTATTTCTAAAACGGTCACGTTTTAGTCCCCAAAGCAAGGGCAGATTAAGGTCTACACAGGGCCATAACTTCTAGACCCATCCCATGACTACACACCCCCAACATAAACAAATGCGCATGACTCATGTGTTGTATCACTGATGAACATCATAAATATCAGTGAAAAATGTTAGTGATGAAATAAATATCACTAACAATGGCTATTCAGGTGAGGGGATTCAATCTTTGCTGGCAGGGGTGAATTCAGGATCGCCGCTGACAGAAATAAGTACTGGTTATATAAGGGGATTTTAAATTATGCACCATTTGTCATCTGTAATACCATAGTTTAACCACTAGATGGCTGTAAAGCCCTATATATGAATATATAAACATGGCTATGTATTCTATATAATAGTGGATGAAGTACAGAAATCAAGTACTTGAGTAACAGTACAGGTACCCTAATGAAATATTACTAGTAAAAGTCGAGAAGTACTTGATTAAGTATTGAAAAAAAGTACTGATTGATGAATGTTTATTTATTTTCTAACTTTATATACATCATCCTATTCCTCAGAATACATGTACAGGGAGGAGGTATAATGTTCCAGATGCACAGATAGAGCTTATATAGGCTATAGCTCGATCTGACATCATTGTAAATTATTATTATTATTATTATTATTATTATAATTTTCAAGTAGTCAGCACTTGTCAATAAGGAAGATTATGCAGTCACTTTATTTTAATACCAAAACGTGTTATACACTGATAATGACCACTGATCATTTCTGATAATTAAATTATCAGGGAAAATATAATAATGAGGGGATGCAAGTGAAAATACAATAATGTGCAAACAACTGAAAATAACACAATATATCATATACTATATAGTAGGCCAACATAGAGTTAGATAAACATATATTTAGACACACAATATAAAAACAATATGTGCAAAACATTTTAAAGGCACAGTATGGATGTTTTGCCGCTAGAGGTCACTTATTCAAAAGAATAACAAGACAGATTGATGTTGCCGTGGATGTCACAGGAGTTTTTACCACCCCAGTCGATGGAAATCAATCCGATGGGAATCATGCTCATGGATGAGCTAATGTAATAAAGTTTTATTAATGTTATTGTGGTATGAAGCAGGGTGAGGCCGAGAGCCTTGGGATGGAGTGAGGTCTGTGCAGTGAATGCTAAAAGTGAGCATACTAGTGCGCCAGGGCCAGTCGCGTTCCACTGTCACTTCCATTGGGCCTCACCGGGGGCTTCCTTGGGGCCAACAGTTTTTGGCCTGCTGAATACCTTGGTCTAAAGAGGGCCAACTAGGGCTTGAGGAGTGGTTATGAACAAAGGCAGAGTTTATTTAGTCAGGAGATGTTTAAAATAATTTTCAGCTCAAAACTCACTTTCAGACAGAGTGTCTAAAATAACTACAGAATTCGATTTGATTGGGATTCTGATCACTGCATGGGGGAGAAATATATGTATGTGCCGTGCTATGGCTACTTATTCTAACCATTATGGTAATAAATACACATATGATTATGGAAAATACCAGAGGCCATTTAAGAACTAAGACAAATCATATATGGTCATGTATTTATTTGGATTCATCGGTCTCTTCCCAGTGCCTTTGTTGATAGCGGACTAATGCATCCACATATGTCATAAATTACATATACTCCAGTTAACTCGCATAACTGTTTTTTAGTCTGTGCGCTTCCTCTGTTGCTCTGACTGAAAGGGTAAAAGTATAGTGAGGTGGGAGAGAATGCTCAAACCTCCTTAGATAGCATAATTGTGTGGAAAATTAAGAGAAATTTCTTTCTTTCTGAAAAAATGTGACGTATACATGATATTTTATCAATATTTTTCAAATAAAATTTTATCAATATTTTTTTAACTTGAAAGCCTCAATGTCTTTGTTTTGTGCATTCCTGTGATCTCACAAATAAATGGAAGCAGTTGCGACTGAATAAGTATGTTCTCTTTTTATGTGAGGGGTGTAACGATACCCTCATGTCACGATAAGATACATATCACAATACTGAACTCACGATAAACTATTTTTGCAATAAGCCAAGACAAGAAATATATTGTTGATTAAAAAGCTGACTATTACTGCCACACCTGTTCTAAATCAAGAAATCACTTAAATAGGTCCTGCCTGACAAAGTGAAGTAGACCAAAAGATCTTCAAAAGCTAGACATCGTGCCGAGATCCAAAGAAACAAAATGAGAAAGAAAGTAATAAGATCTATCAGTCTGGAAAAGGTTATAACGCCATCTCTAAAGCTTTGGGACTCCAGTGAACCACAGTGAGAGCCATTATCCACAAATGGAGAAAACAACAGTGGTGAACCTTCCCAGGAGTGGTCGGCTGACCAAAATTACCCCAAGAGTGCAGCGACGGCTCATCCAAGAGGTCACAAAAGACCCCATAACAACATCCAAAGAACTGCAGGCCTCACTTGCCTCAGTGAAGGTCAGTGTTCATGACTCCACCATAAGAAAGAGACTGGACAAAAATGGCCTGCATGGCAGAGTTCAAGACGAAAACCACTGCTGAGCAAAAACAACATTAAGGCTCGTCTCATTTTTGCCAGAAAACATCTTAATGATCCCCAAGACTTTTGAGAAAATACTCTGTGGACTGACGAGACAAAAGTTGAACTTTTTAGAAGGTGTGTGTCCCATAACATCTGGCGTAAAAGTAACACCGCATTTCAGAAAAAGAACATCATACCAACAGTAAAATATGGTGGTGGTAGTGTGATGGTCTTTCAGTCAGCTGGTGAAACGGTGGGGTTGTGTGACGGGGTTCCATGGAGGCGTGTTAAGGCCAGGATTTAGGGCAGCACCGTGGGGGTACTTGCATGACAGTGTAAACCCAGCTTGATTTTGGCCTCGCAGCTTGAGGTCTGAGGATATTGGCCCCGCCCAGTACATTGTTGGCCTTGGCACACACTGGTCCAAAAGTGGAAAAGTGGCAAATGTATGACATCTGCGTGACAAGTCTCAACTCCCACGGAGGAGCAAGAGAATGAGGAGCGACAGAAGTGAAGGGCGAGAGAGGACCAGACCTGGGACATTTTTTATTGCTGTTTTATCATGTTTATACTACTGCATGTACTACTGCAACACAATTTCAATGTTTTGTTGGCCAATCACAGGAACCTGATGCTGAGGTTCCATCTACCTTCATCCACCTGAAAGAAAGCTGAGAAGGTCCTGGTCCCAGACCTCTAGACGAACCAACACAGCAGCCGATCGCCTTTGGACTCCCTGCCCTTGTTATATGGTCATCTCGAGCTTCTCCCTGCTCTTGCAGTCATTGTCACTGGTACTATCATGTCTCAGGTCTGATTTGCCTGTTTTCTTGTCCTTGTGTCCATTGTCAGTGTGGGCTGTTTTCTCCGAGCACATCTCTTTGTTTTGACAGTTCGCCTTGCGCTCCACTGTCATTGTGGCGTGATTTTTCCCACCCTCTCATTCATCATTATTGATCATTTCCAGAATCTGTTTAATTCCCCTATTTATTCTCCTTGTGTCTTCTGTCTTGTGCCCTCTATGCTTTGACCCAGCCTGTTTTGACTCTAGTTGTGTCTTGTTCAGTCCTGTTTTGAAGCTCCGTGCCGTTTTGTGCATTTTCCTCTGTCAATCTCGCTAGGTTTTCTTTCTATTGCCGGCTGGTATTCATCTCACTGGTCCCATTTTCCCACTCCAGTCTCTCGCCTCACATCCATGTGCCGCCCCTCCCCGCTGCCTGGAGCCCCAGCTGTTCTCCCGCTGCCTGAGGTTTGCGCTCCGCTTCACCATATAAGGAGATGGACTTCCAGCATTCTCTGGATCTGTTTGCCCTGATGTTTTCTGCTGTATCTGTTTGTCTGTTTGCTTTCACTGCCTATATTTTGGTTTAAACCATTGTTTGAGCTTGCAACTGAATCCTGACTTGACTTCCTGACATGGGTCATTTTATTCACCCGCACATTCACCTGCAAGTTATCATTGTAAATATGGAAATCAGAAAAATATGGAAGTCATTGGGGCCCATCAACTGTTTGATTACCCATATTCTTTAAAACATCTTCTTTTGTGTTCAGCAAAAACAGAGAGGATATAGATACTAATAGTAAAGGCAGCAGTAAACCATCTGTATATTACTGAATTAACATGGGAAGAAGTGATGACTGAACTAAGTGCTGTCAAGAAGCCTCATTTGCTGGCTGCAAAAAGCTTAGTGACAAAAGGATAAGAGCTTAAAAAATGTATGGAAGATTCACTGCATATACCAGATTTTGTTTATATACAAGAAACAAGGTTGAAACCTAACTACAATTATACTGTTGAAAGGTGTGATAGAAAAAATATAAGACAAATATACCATTCTAAGTTATTAGAAAAGAAAAAGAATAATAATATATTGGAATAGAATTATGGACTAAAAAAGGACAGTTTACCATTGTCCACTATTATAACCTTTCCAGATTAGATATTACATATTCCCCTGGTTTCACAGACAAAGCTTAAGCTAGTCCTAGACTAAAGTGCATGTTTAAGCTTGTTAAAGAAACTTGTACTGACATATCTTAAAATATGTCACTGCCATTGTTTCATTGTCTCAAGATGAACAACAATAATGTTTTTTTTTTTTCTAGTATATTTTTACACAAGGTTCAAGGAATAGCTAGAAATCACTTTTTCCCCTTTATTTATGGAGACTTGAAAGTTTATAGTGCATTATGGGGAGGGCAGATAATAGAACAGTTTTTGGAGGATAGTAATATGGTGTGTCTTGATGATGAAAGAGGAACAAGAAACGAACAACTCAGCATTTGATTTAACACTGGTGTCAAAAGAGAATTTAAATTCAAATTCAAATTTCAGCTGCCCTCACATTTACCAAAATATCAGCCCACATCACTACTGCCTTAGAGTAAATACACTGGCTCCGTGTTATCATATTCAGTTTAAAATTCTTGTTCTAGTTTTCAACGCTCATCATGGTTCAGCACCTTCTTATCTCTCTGAATTAATTCTCCCCCATGTCCCTGCCTGTACTCTGAGATCGAGCTCGGAGAATTTGCTTGCAGTACCCAAACAATATTTTTTGTTAATTGATTGTTTGCCCCAATTTTTCAGCTCTATGCTTGCTTTTGTAACTTCTCTTGTATATTTTACTATCTCTGTCTGCGCCATTTGGTTTATCATGTGTTGTATACTGACTGTATACTTTTATATATTTATGTTCATGTTATTTATCAACATTATGTAAAGCATCCTTGGGTCTTTGAAAGGCGTATATAAATAAAAAGTGTTATTATTATTATTATAATTATTATCCTCCATGTCTGGGCCTTCCATTTTTGCCAGACCTCCACAATGAGGTTCAAGCTCCAGGCCTTTCTCTGCCCTACTCTTTAGTACTATGGTCTCAAACTACGATCTTTGGGACTGATTAAGCACGGGTATGGGACGATGCCAAAGGTTGAAGAGACATTTGCAAGCGTATCTCTAACCTGAGGCTGCATCATTCCTCAAGGCCCAGATGTTTCCTATGAAGCCCTGCAAAGGACCTGGACAAAGGTGAGGGTCTGCTCCCTGCCACAGCAGTTTCCAGCGAGTCCATTGCTCATTGTCCTCCCGACCCGTTGCAGCACTGGGAGGCTCACCCCTTCTGAAGAGGGTTATAGAGCAGTTTGTGTGGTTGTTCTCTGCTGGTCATCCACTTCAGGACATCGGACTCACTATTCAGAATGCTATCGAGAGTTTCCTTGGTAAACTTTTTGGCAGCATGGAAGCTTCTGCCAAACATGCCTCATTGAGTCCTACAAATTGTAGTGAAAGGGTAGAGGTTTCATTTCTCCCTGAGAGCAGTCTACGTTCCTGGATAGCAGAATCAGGAAGCAGACATCCTGTCAAGGTAGGTGTTGAGGCATGAGGAATGGAGACCCCACCCTGAGATGGTGGAGTTGATTTGGGAGGATTTCGGCCAGGTGGAAGTGGCATCCGAGGAGACGACAACGTACTGTCCACTCTGGTTTTCCCTTACAAATCCAGCTCCACCGGGGCTGGATGCCATGGTTCAGATGTGGCAGAGGCTACATCTATACACATTTCCCCTGATCTCTCTGTTCCCGGGAGCTCTAGAGATGAGGTTTGTCTGCTGGTAGCAGCCCCTTTCTAAGTGTGGTTCACGGACCTTTTATCTCTCCTAGCTCTACTTGGGATATTCCTATCAGGAGGGACCTCCTGTCGCAGGCCGGGGAAACAATCTATCATCCCCAGCCGGAGATGTGGAAGCTGTGGGTTTGGCCCCTGAGAGGGACAAACTCCTGAACTCTGGTCTTTCAACTCAGTTGGACCCAGTTAATTGCCTGGTTGGTTCAATTCTGGAGTTTCTTCAGGATTGTTTTTCTGCCGGTCTATCCCCCTCCACGCTTAAGGTTTATGTGGCAGCCAAAGCTGCTTACCATGCACCTCTAGGAGTTGACTCTTTAGGAAGACACCACCAACTATTTTGTTTCCTTTGTGGCACTCTGAGGCTAAGGCCTCCTACACATATGAGAGTCTTGGCCTGGGGTTTCTAAAGGGTTATAGTTCTAAAGGGGTTGTCCCTTCACCAAAAGTAAGCTCAACTGTCAGGAGATTCTTTCCAAGAGGTGTGCGATGCAACGGCCTGGGCCTCTCCGCACACATTCATTAGATTTTATAGCCGGGATTTGGACTCTACTGAAGGATCTCAAGTGCTCTTGTACGAAGCTGTGCTCAGGTGACACGCTAGGACAGGCATCTCGAAAGTATGGCGCAGTGGGTATTTCAATTCTATCGTGTCATCACTCAGAGGCAGCGTAGACTTCCCTCGAAAGGGAACGTCTCAGTTACAACTGTAACCATGGTTCCCTGAGAAGGGAACTATGGAACCAGTAGTTTGTTTGCGAAAAGAAATTAGAAAAGCCCAAATTAGCAAGGAATTAGTAATGGAATTATTCTTGGATGTAGAAAAGGCTTATGATAGGCTAGATAAAATGTAAATAAAAGGAAGAACTGTTCGTTCAATTTTTTTTTTTTATTATTATTTGTAAGATATAGATTCAGAGGTTCTGAATGAAATGCAAGTAAAAGAGCTTTGAGAGCTCTAGGATCGTGGTTGGGAACCCCTGCCTTAGTTGGGAAAATAAGAAAGCAAAAAAGGGAGAGTACTTTTGTTTGGCAAATAAAATGGCAAAAGTAATGGGATTACAACAGAAAAGGTAAAATCCCACAGTTCCTTATATAGTGGTGCAGTTATGATAATTTCTCCCGCTATTTTTAAATTTGCACATAGGAAAAGAAAAATGATTAAGAACAATGGAAATTATTTTATTACTATATTCACAGGTGGATCAAATTAACTTAAAAATGGAAATACTGGCTTTGTTTTTGTTATTCCAGATTTGATTTCAGACTTATTCATACTGCATCATATAGAAACAGGAGTCAGGTTTACGTGGATTCCAGCTCATATGGGCATTGAGGGGAGAAAGATGGCAGACTCACTGACTAAACGAGCTTTGAAGCAGGACAGAATTATGGAGATATGGAGAGTAAAGCAGAAATTCAAGCAATAATGCGGATTAGTATCATGAATGCCTGGCAAAAGCAATGGAATGAAGAATGTAAAGGTCAGCTATAAAATAAAACAACAAGTATTCCAGAGAACAAGTAATCATATCAAGGATGAGATGAGGACACACCAGGTTAAATAACACAATGCATTTATTGAGAAAGTGTCCATCAAGTATGTGGGATTATGGAGTAGAAGAAGAGTCGGTGGAGCATGTAATTTGTCACTGCATTAATTATGAAACACAAAGAATAAGGTTAAAGGAAGAATTAAATAAATATGGAGTGTGTTCTAAACCATAAGAACGTGTTTAATATTGAAGACGGGGAGAATAAAGCCTTCGTTGACTTTTTGAAACAAACTGGAATAATGATGATTTTTTTCAATGAAAAGAAAGATACAAATCTCTGGCCCACACTCCAGTACAATAGATGGCGGAAATGCAGCTTAAAATGTTAGTTGCCACCCACAATTATAAAAAAGACGATGCCATTGACAGTCAACGCAACAACACGACAAGTTAAAATTGTACATTTCTCTGCATTGTTGGAAATATTTGGGATAATGTTAGTACACAAGTCAACAAAATACATAGTATTGTTGTAGTGGTTTTTGGATATTTTAATGCAATTTTTTTTTACATATTGTACCTTTAAGAAGAATGCTATGCAAACATACCAGTTTTACATTATTTGGAAGATGGATGGGCATTCATTTGTGTCTGCTAAGGAGCTTGCTTTAGTGCAGACTCGGCAAAAGTGAGCATCGCGGTCGCATATCAACCGGCGCTCATGAACGATCATCCTTCTGAAACCTAAAAAATGACAAATGGAGCACACTACTGTTTCTTGGACTGCACGCAGCAGCCATTGTAAGTCAATGAGATAAGTGGATATGTAGTGTGCTATATGGGACAGAGCCAGACTTATGAATTCAGTGAACTGTTAACTGGAGACTCGCTCTGATCGGATCATTTGAATCAGTGAGTTGTTGACTCGAGAACAGATGCACTCAGAACAGTTCAGTTCACTAAGCAATTTTTTCAGTACGATTTGTGAACCGATTTAATAGGTTGATTGAAAAGAGTCAGCTCGTTCATGAATCAGAAATAACACGTTTTGTATGAAATGTAGTGAAGTAAAAAAAAAGTACTATACTTTTCAGTGACCCTCCAGGGGGCCGCGAGATAACTTAAAATGAATTGAAATATATTAATATAAATCATCAATTTTATTATTAGTACGTTCAATTTGAAGAAAGACAAATTCAATTCATTTTAAAAAATAAATGTACGTATTCTCGTTTCGGAGCAGCCCAAGCCGTCTCTCATTATGCAGCTGTGAATTACAGACTAAATGGCGGCTCAAAACACCCAACAGCTTCATGAACATATGATACACAAATCTCTCAGTTGGATAAAGAAAACCAGTGTCGCTAAAAAGGTTTTGAGGGATGATTGTAATGAAGTTAAAGTTGGCTTGCAGTATTGATTCGGAGCGGATGGTTTGGTATGCAGGCGGTGTGTGTTTAAGTGTGTGTGCGTGAGAGAGAGAGTCTGGTGCAAAGTCAAACAAGACTATAGTCATATACATTATAAGCTTATATTTTGGTAAATAAAAATGTTTTTAATGATTAGTCAAATTTTATTGTGTAATTGTTTTGTATTTATTTATTTATTTTTAACAATCCTACTTCTGGTTTACCATATTAACATTCATGAATGTGACTATTGACCTACTTTTAGCTGACATTATGCAGTATTTTACAGATTTCAGAGAACCCAAAAGAAAGGAGGCAGTAGTCTGATGTAAACGAGATATTTAAAACTCGAACCTTTGGGCCACTTGCAGTCATAATGACATCAGACTCCTGAAGCAAATTGCATATTTTTTGGAGGGTTGTAGTGTCCTTTTTATCCCACTTTAACATTTTAATTTTTATCATTGATTGTTCTAAACTGTTAAAAACATGACAACTACTTGAAAGGTGTTTTTATTTTAAGTGCTTTTCATCAAATTGTGTTCTTTCAACAGAGATGTAGAAACTAGAATCATAGTGCAACGTTGATTTAATGACAATATCATTATTACCATTATTATTATTTCAACATGGTTTCAACATTAACCTAGCGTGCAAAAGTGATACTGAACCAACATCACTTTGTAACTTTAATTCAATGCAGTTTGTGTTGATGCATTTGCATTGACTTTCAGTGGTTGCTTGCTATCTGGGTAAGCTCAACTTCAAAAAATTAAAAAGTGCACTTACCTTAGAGTATACAGTATACGCCCATCGTTCCATATCCGAAGCATCCGATTGGGTGTGGTGATCCAATGGGCATCCGCCTTCTTAGAGTTGCGGAAAAATGTGTCAGGGATCCAGATTTTTCCTACCATGTTGCTGTTGAGACGTAGAACTTTCATGGTGCTGTTGAACTTCAACCGCCTGTCATACCACGTCTGGGCGAAGAAGATGTCAATTGTGTACTCCTAAAGAATCATAAAGGGCAGACCATTCAGACATTTGTGTAAGATCATTATCTAGTCTTGTGTATTCTCCACAGGGCTGGGTAAGTTACTTTTAAAATGCATTTCACTACAGATTACAAAATACGTGCTTTAAAAAGTCATTTGTATCGTATTTCGTTGCATTACTCAAGTTTAGTGACTTAATCTAAATACTTTAGAATACTTTGGAATACTAATAAGTGTGGAACAAACACAAAAAAGGTCATTGTGAGTTTTTTTCTCACAATTCTGACTTTTTATCTCAGAATTGCGTGATATAAAGTTACAATTGTGAGTTATAAAGTCAAAAATATGAGATATAAACTCACAATATTGAGAAAAGTCAGAATTATGACATTTGACTCACATACTAAATTCACAATTGCAAGAAAAAAGTCAGTATTGCAAGTTTAAATCTACCAATTCTGACTTTATAACTTGCAATTGTGAGTTTAAATCTCGCAATTCTGAGAAAAAGAAGTCAGAATTGTGAAATGCAAACTCACAATTGTGAGTGAAAAAACAAATTGTGAGAAAAAGTTGCAGTGACGAGTGAATTATAAAATGACTCACAAAACATGAAAACAGTGGAAAACATGAAACTTAACTCCGCTTTTTCAGACGGTCAGAGTCAGAGAATCACCAATCGCTGTTTAAATGACATTAAAACTCAAAGTAATCACTTTGGTAATCTAAAACACTTTTCAGATGTAACTGTAATCTGATTACCACCCATTTAAAATGTAACTGTAATGAAATACAGTGACTCAAATTTTGTATTTTAAATACGTAACTAAGTATTTCGTTACTCCCCAACCCTGATGCTCCATGTAGCCAAGGCTGCAAACTCAACTCGTTACAAATATGGAAGAACTATCACATCTATCTATAAATAATCTTCCTGATTTGTCTCAACTCCTCAGCTTACCAAAGAGCTCAAGAAACTGCAGCAGAAACTACAGACTTTCTCCTTTCTAGCACTTTAGGCACAGTTGCTCCTTTTCACTTGAAGATTAAGGAGAACAGTCAGATGTTGTGTTATAATGAATGCCCTCAAGAAAGCAGCCCATTTCAGACATTTCCCAACAGCACAGCTGTAATGACTTTATGAATTTCTTTGCTCACAAGATCGAAACTATCAGAAAGAAAATTACAACAATGCAACAGTCTATACAGATACAGTGCACTAAAGACCCCTGAGGAATAATTATATTCATTCTTTGCTAAACTCGGTAAATAATCCAAATCAAAAACATGTTAGACCAGTGCTATATGTCAGCAGTCCATTGCCAGTCATTTCATCTGCATTGCTAAAGAAATTATGGGACCACTCGAGAAAAGCAAGACAGGACATCGGCACCACCACAATGTCCAAAGTCATGCATGCCCTCATCCAGTTTTTCTCCAGGGTAGGCATGCCTCATGAGATTCTAACAGTCCAAGGAACAACTTTCACATCACATCTGATGAAGCAGCTGGGAATCACTGCACTAAGGACATCCATATCACCCCAAGAGTGATGGCTTGGCCTGGTGCAGATACTCGTTGCGGACACGGGCGTGACTGGGACAAGTGGCTGCCTTTCACGGGGAGCATTGGACTGGGAGATCCCTGACGGCTGTACTGAAGAGAGAGGGAGAAGTGAGAACGGCTTAAGAGCTATTAAGACCAACCTGAACCTGCAACAAGTAATCGAAACCTCCATGAACTCTATGCCTTGAATCGATAAACTGATGGAAAGATTGTACCTTAATCCTGATTCCAGGCCCTATATCGCCTTTAGGAGTTATACCAGAGACTGATGAACACTGTTCTCCATGGATGTGAATAGTGGTCTACTGTAGAGTCCTGCGCTGGGCTGTTTTCTTAACCCCATTCCTGCCCGCTCCCACTGAATTTCTGACCATTACCACCCACTCTCCTGCCCGCACCCGAAATGTTTGTATCCAATCCAGTCCATACCCGCAAACATTAGGGCTATGATAAACATTCAGAATAACAGATTCCGTTGCGACCATAAGATAAAGTAATGCTAGTGTAACCCCTCTACCCGGGTCTTACTCGACCCGCTCCGAACGGGCCTCGAACCCGGGAGTCAGATGTTCCAACGAGGCTAAAGGCTTGCAACCTCTAGCGTCTGTCGCCAGAGCATCTCTTGAGGTCAGAGGAGTGAGGTTTACTCGCACAGCAAGTACTAGCTGGCCTCCGTTACACTCACCCCCCTAAACCTCACTCCCATCCGGGTCACGGCACCAATGTAACCCCTCGACCCGCTCTGAGCGGACCTCGAAACCCGGCATGGGAGACGGACGCTCTAACAAAGAGGCTAAAGGCTGCAACCTCTAGCATATGTTGCTAGAGCATCTGTGAGGTTGACTCGCACAGCAACTACTAGCTGGCCTCCGTTACACTCACCCCCCTAAACCTCACTCCCATCCGGGTCACGGCACCAACGTAACCCCTCGACCCATTCTGAGCTGGTCTCAAACCCTGGTCTTCCGGCATGGGAGACAGACGCTCTAACAACACTAGCACCACAGATGACAAACACAGTCGGCCAGCTTTATATTAGCCTATTATATTAAACGTACTTAACGAATGAATTAAATAATGAATCAATAATAGCCTGCTATGGAGGAAGAGAATGTTACTGATGGACTGCGGTTTCTTGTCACGCAGCAACAATCCCACACTGTATGTTTTGACCGCCGCTCCCACCCACAGCAAAGGCAAAATCGCCTGCTTCCACAATATTTGCACGGGGTCCCGTGGGACCTGCATGATCCCAATACTAATCCAATTCATCCCTCTAGTAGCTCACAGCAAAATTTGTGCAGACTACTAATGCATCTACAACAAGATCCAAGCAGTAGGTCTTTCTTAAATGTGGCAAAGTGCAAATGGGTTCAATGGGAAACCAGTTTTTTGGGGTACCACCTGGGCAATGGCAAATTAAAGCCTCGGGTGGACAAAGTATAGGCTATTAGATGCAGTCCACAAGAAAAAGGGTTCATTCCTGGGTCTTGCGGGCTGTTACCGATGATTTATCCCAAACTTCACCACCATAACTGCACCTGCTAACAAGTTTGTTGACCAAGACAGTGAAGAATCCCGCTACAATTTTATTTACTGGTTTAAAGACTAGAAAAGCAGCCATTATTCATTAAATTATTTATATCATTGTAGTATTGGATGAGTAACCACCAGAGTCTCTCTCTCTCTCTCATACACACACACACACACACACACACACGTTGTGTTTTCATGTTTTATGGGGACATTCTATAGGCGTAATGGTTTTATACTGTACAAACTGTACATTCTGTCCCCCTGCACTACCCCTACCCCTAAACCTACCCATCACACAAAATGTTCTGCTATTTTACATTTTCAAAAAGATAATTCTGAATGATTTATAAGCTTGCTTCCTCATGGGGACCAAAAAAATGTCCCCACAAGACATTTGGTCCCCATAATGTAGGGAATACCCACACACACACACACTCACTCACTCACTCACTCATTCACACACACACACACACACACACACGTTGTGTTTTCATGTTTTACGGGGTCATTCCATAGGTGTAATGGTTTTTATACTGTACAAACTGTACACTACCCCTACCCCCTAAACCTACCCATCACAAAAAATGTTCTGCTATTTTACATTTTCAAAAAAGATAATTCTGTATGATTTATAAGCTTGTTTCCTCATGGGGAGCAAAAAAAAAATTTACTAGTATTACTACACCTGTGGGGACATTTAGTCCCCATAACGTAGGGAATACCCACACACACACACACACACACATACACGAACAATCCGTTTTCTTTATTTACCTAAAATGGTGCCTTTGGAGGGCACTGAAGTGTTTAGTCACTATCAGCATATATTTTTAATAAAAATATTTTTATAAATGACTTCCAAATGACACTTATTTTTGAGACCCACACTTTTTAGCACTCAGAGCTCTAACGTTGGATAGTTTGACAAAAAGAATAGAGTTATTTATGAATTAGATGCAACTATTGACTTCTTATATCGAACAATTACTGATATAGTCTATTAGCTGTCTTGAATGGACGGTTCATGCAGTTTTACAGCGGAGTATGAACAGGTACATGTAGATAACATAGACTATACATGCATGTGTGTATTTTCACCTCGGTAATGACATTCACTATCAATAATTCATCCTTTACGGCATCAATGCGCTTTGGCTATATTTGTTATTGGTTCTAATGTGTCCGGGGAATGATCTTAAAACACTAATCAAAGTAATATCATAACCTACATTATGTTCTCTTCTTTTTAAAGGATGCCAAAAGATCCTTTTGAACAAGCAAGAAAAATGATGAAAGCTTGCTTGAATCAGAGCTCTGGCGTGACTGCGCAGCATGTTGCAATACTGATTGCTCAATCGCTGTTACTTGTAGTTTGTTAATTATCATACAGGAATTTAAAATTTTGTTTACATGATAAGTTTTACATGCATAACACTGTAAATCTAAAGGGGATGGTAAGGGTGAGTTTACAGAGTTTTTTGGGGGGTTTTTTTTGTTTCTTTTAAACCTTTTCTCTTGTTTTGTGGATGGACAAGGGAGAAAGATTGGTGGATTGTTTTTCTAGTTAGTTTCCTTGTCGTATTAGTTAGTGGATTATTTTGTTTGTTATTTTTGGGGTCCCATTTGAGGTCATTTGTTGTATATTTGAACTAATTACTATTGTTTCTCTTCTCGACTGTTAAAGGTGCAATAAGTAGTTTTTCATCCACTAGAGGTCGCCTTTCCAAAACAAAGGTGTAATTTCAGCGAGGAATCTTGGGACGTGTGGTCTTCACCTCACAGCCGGTGGAAAAGAATAGGGATGGGACTCGGGCAGAAATCATGTTCACGGATGTGATTATTAACGTTACTGTAGTCTGAAGCAGAGCAGGAGCGAGTGTTGTGGAGCTGAACGAGACGATTGATAATGAGAGACGAACGACACACGCCTCGAGAGCAGCGGGACTTTTATTATGACATGTCGCCACTTAATTATTAAATTTAAAATTAAAATTGTTAAAATTGCTAACTTAATTGCTGTTAAGATTTTCTCACGATTTACAAATAGTTGGAGACATATTGTAAGTACTCAGCTGAACAAAATATATAACACTGACCTAGTGATTTTTGAATATTTTAATGCAAAGATTTTACATATTACAGCTTTAAATAAAAGATCGATTATGGAGAAACAAATCATATCTTGTTGTTACTCTTGTTATGAGATATAAACTTGCAATATTGAGAAAAGTCAGAATTGTGAGATATAAAATCGCAATATTGAGAAAAGTCAGAATTGTGAGATATAAACTCGCAATATTGAGAAAAGTCAGAATTATGAGATATAAACTCACAATATTGAGAAAAGTCAGAATTATGAGATAAATTCGCGTGATATAAAGTTACAAGATTTTCTCACGATTTACAAATAGTTGGAAACATATTGTAAGTACTCAGCTGAACAAAATATATAACACTGACCTACTGATTTTTGAATATTTTAATGCAAAAATTTTACATATTACAGCTTTAAATAAAAGATCGATTATGGAGGAACAAATCATATCTTGTTGTTACTCTTGGTCTGGAGACGGGTACGCCAACGTCTCCCCTAATTATATAGTTTGTTTCTATTTTACCTCTAGACTACGAGTTGGGAATGTAACAATTGTATATTTAAATGATTTAAGCCTTGTACGATATGATAAACGAATTAATGGAATATGCACAGCAAGATCACAAATCAAACAGCCGCAGTCTGTCTCTGCACGTCTCTCTGAAACCAAACAATATATAATCTAATACTGTTGAGGATTTTTTTCAAAATACAGATGTCATAATTAATAAACTCGCTGTTTTTAAATCACTTTAACTTTAAAACGACACTTAATTAGCTTTAGCCCATGATTGATGACGATGCCCTTTATTGATTTATTTTTTTTTTATTTTTTATTTTTCCCAGAGCGGGATTAAATGTTTTTCATGGTTTCTCAGAAATGGTCCTCAAGGGACATTTTGTCAATTGGTGGAACTGGCACTGAGTGGATTCTGGAGGATCTGCTCCAGACACACAGCTTTGACCTGAGCCATCTCAGCCCGTCGTCATGCCCGTCACAGACCCCGAGCCATTTCACATGCCTGTCACGGACATTTAGCTAGAGGATCTGTCCTGGAGCCAGCACCCAAAGCCCAGTCTATCCTATCACGGCTCATTGACCTGTCCATCCTTCACCAGCTCTACTATGGTCATCTCTTCCACCGGCTCCGTCATGGCGGTCTTTACTGCCTTCCCTCTCCCTCCCATTAATGCTCTCTGCCCACCTTGACTGTCTTTGTGGTTTTGCTTGTGGGCAACGGTAGAATGAAGTGGTCAGATTAAATATTTTAACATTTTCAGTTTAAGCAAAATGAATCATAAAAAAGGCACAATTTAATTAAATTAAGACATACATCTTATTTCCCTGATATTCTCTTCTGGAAATATTAGAGAAGCCTCTAATCTGATAGCTTTATGGACATGCATATATATATAAATTAATGTTCAGTTATTGCAGAAATTCGGAATAAAATTTTTACATGACCCCGAATTCTGATAAATATCGTTCAGTTGTCAACCAAAAAATTGGTTTAATATATTTTTTGTTATTCTTCTAAATAAGATTATATTATACAACATGCATCACTACGCTAAAAGATACTATAAAACTTATAGGCAGGGCTGGGTAGGTTACTTTTAACATGTATATTACTACAGATTACAAAATACATTTGTAGTGTATGTTGTTAGATTACCCAAGTTTTGTAACTTAATCTAAATACTTTAGAATACTAATAATTATGTAACATAAAAAAAGGTAATTGCGAGTTTTCATCTCATAATTCTGAATTTATTCTCAGAATTGCGTGATATAAAGTTGCAATTGCGAGTTATAAAGTCAGAATTATGAGATATAAACTCACAATATAGAGAAAGTTATAATTATGAGATATAAACTCGCAATATTGAGAAAGTTATAATTATGAGATATAAACTCGCAATATTGAGAAAGTTATAATTATGAGATATAAACTCGCAATATTGAGAAAGTTATAATTATGAGATATAAACTCGCAATATTGAGAAAGTTATAATTATGAGATATAAACTCGCGATATTGAGAAAAGTCAGAATTATGAGATATAAACTCGCAATTGCAAGAAAAAAAGTCAGTATTGCAAGTTATCATCACGCAATTATGACTTTAAAACTTGGATTTCTGAGAAAAAAAGTCAGATGTAAGATTAAAAAGACGCAATTACCTTTTTTGTAATTACAAGGGACTCACAAACAGTGATCACAAAACATGAAAAAATCGTGGATCATCCAGGGATTTTTACATTAATGTTTAAATGACATTAAAATGAATCTAAAATTGATCTAGTAATCACTTTGGTAATCTAAAATACTTTTCAGTTTATTTCGTTACTCCCCAACCCTGCGCATAGGCATTAAACAAACATCCGAAATAGATATAAAATTCTACATTACAATTTAGAATTATAGGGATTTCCAGCAATACCAAAATATTTGGTTATTTCTCAAATCTTACTAATCGAAAAAATGCCATAAAATACAGACAATCATAAATAAATGTTATAAATGTATTCTGCAAAGACTGAAGGCATTGGTCACAGTAAAATATAATAAACAATGTTACATTTTGTTACATCCCTCTGACATATATTTAACAATCAGCGTCAGTTCAGTTTCTAATGTAATAATGTTTGCAATAATGTATCTTAATGATAATACAGTACACTCAGAAATAAAAATGTAAAAAAGCTGTGGCAGTACCCTTTAAACCCTTTAAAAAGCATTTCCTGATTGACATCACAAATCTGTTGGTGAAAGAATGAAACATTAAATTATTTTTTTCATAAAAGAATTTGTCATTAGAGCGTAACTCTTACCATGTTGATGGCATTTACTGGGCCAATACTGTTGACAAACATGTCTGTATGGATCACGGTTGGTTTGACTGTAAAGAGCAGTGGAGAGAAACAAGGAGAATATAAAGTTAGTTCATTTATCTCAGAGTACAGGTTTATTAAGGTAATCACAATGGATTAAGTTTCCACTCTTCCTCCTCCTCCTCATTTAAAACAAACTTCTGCATGTGAAATGATTTACTTGAAAAATGGACCTGCTATCTTTCTTTAAAAATCATGTCCCTTGATTTGATATTTCGTCTAATTCATCAATTTGCAAAAACCTTAAACATATTAATAGCCATACAAATGTAGTTCTGAAAACAGTAAATTGATTATCTTCACTGGACGTAACAAAACTAAACATAAAACACAACACCGCCTCTTTTTGTTTTCATTTTAAAAATATTAAACATTAATATGTGGCAATATGTGCATATGTACTATGATTATCATCACTGTAATAAAATTAAATAAAGGCTACCATAAAACAAAACCAGTGTAAATGTCAGTTTTAATGATCAATAATAGCCATTATAAAAGTATCAGTAAAAGCTGCTATACAATAAGAAATAAAACAAAAAAATTCTGTACAAAGTCAGCACTCTAGTAGGCTACAACGGTACAGTTAAATAGCCTAAATTTATAATGTTATGAAACTGGGCAGCGCCTGAGGACGTTTCACAAGTCCACAAGAACACAAGTACAGAAAAAAACACAGAGAAATGGCCAAGGTCAAAAAGAAAACAGGAAATGAACGCAGGAACACAAAATTAAGCTAAAACAGAACATAAACCTGACAAGCTTTCTGATAAACCCAACCGTTCTCGTTTAGCGGATCAACGAATTTGACAAAGAGCATGCCAAAATGTGATCTTCTGTAGTGCAGTAGAATATAGAGACGGAGAGATACTGTATATTTGATGTTTATATATTAATGGATGTTTACACTAGGGATGGCTGACGCGAAACTAACGTTTCGACACGGTGTCGAGATCCCGAAGCGTAGATGTTTTGAAACACTGCTCTGAACTGTGATTCAAAACACCCATGTCACGTGACTATGGCTAAACGAAGCTTCTGCACGTTTCGACAGGAGGCGTGCTTGCCGAGTCTGCGTTTGATTGAAAGGGGCGGGAACAAACCACACAATCGCACATCTGTCTCAACTCCCACAGAGTTTAAAAGAGGAGTTAATGCACCTTCACCTCGTGGGTTTTTGTGAGAAAATGAGACCATTGTGGATTGATTTGTTTTATTAATTTTCATTTTTCATGACCAAAATAACCTAGTTGTTATTATTATATATTATAGTTATATAGTGAGGATGTTAAAAACTCACCACATTTACAAAAACACAACATTTTTATTTTTCTAAATGGCTTGTTGTCAAAGTTGTTTCAGATAACATGTGCAATTGACCACTAGGTGTCACCGTGTCGGTATAGTTTCGAAGCCTCGACACAATACGGCACATTTGCTTCAACTGTTTCAGTGTTTCATGAAGCCTCGCTCTGCCCACCACTAGTTTACACGGGAACACACAAGCACGGGCAACAACAACACTGCTCACTCTGAGAGATTCAGCATGCCCTCTAGTGGTCACACTCCCAAATAACATTATACTACTACATCCCCTTCCTCTAGTCAGATGCATGAACAGCAGTATAATGACATTATATGAACATTATAGTTTTTTTACAACGTTATAAAAAAGCCTGAGCCAGGGTAGACTGGCTCCATCCCAATGAGTTCCAGGACGCATTCTTGCCCTGTGGCTGAGGAACTCACCACTACTCTAAGCAAAATCTTTCAAATAACTGGGCAACTTCCTTGTTCTTGTAGACCTTCGGAGTTCGAAGTCTTCGACACTGTATACTCTAGCATAAGTACACTAGTCACTGTGCAACACTGTCATCTGATGGTACAGGACTAAAGGGTTCAGGAAATGGCATCTTGCAAGGAAGTATCCAACAACACAGGAGATACCACATGTCTGCTCCTCACCTGATCAATGTGTCGGCACATTAACTGGCCATTTCCAAGTACGATTGTATACAACAGAGGGCCAGCACATTTCTGAACTGTTACTGGAATCCAGGTAGGGCCTGAACTGAAGTTCTTGGTATACACATGACCACCTGCACTCAAAAGTCTCTCTTTAGCATGCTGGTCGTGGTACTACTTCTGCTTCACTCGCATCAACCAGGACCTTGCCACGGTCCCGCATAATCAATATGGATCCTTCTCCATGACTGCTTTGGGATTTCCCAGGTATGTAAAGGTGCACACGGAGGGGCATTCCTGTTCTCCTGACACAAGCTTTTCCAGTTCTTGCATGGCAGGATCCATCTGAGGGCAGCACACGTAGCTCAGTGCCAACCCCTTCATTCTGGTTATGCCTGGATCGCACCTCTCTGAGTTCACTGAACAGCGAAATTAGAGGCTTGTGACCTTCCTCTCCCAGGAACTCACACTTGCTCCTCTTCAGCCTCAATCCACTTCTCTTTAGTCTACTCAGAACTTCCTCCAGATTTCTTAAACATGGCAAACAACAGCTGATACGTCAGAGCTGCCAGGGAAGTTTGAGGCCTGGATATACCAACACAACATTCTGCCATGGAAACTTCCCCAGTGTCCACAGTAGAGAACCTAGAGAAAATGGTCAGTCTCCCCGGAAGTCTAAGATGCACTTCCTTTTATGGGAAGAATGATAAATTGAAACTCCCTTTTAATAGCCTTCACGAGGAGTTTATGGTCAGCCATGGTAGGGAGGTGCTTCCGTACAAAGAATCCAGCGACCCCAAAGTCTCACAGGCAAGGATCAAGATGAGGACAGGGAGAGACATTGGAAAGCTCAGGCTGCAGTTGAGCAAGCAGAGGCCAAATTGCTCCACAGCATTCTGGTGGGCAAGGTAGCTAAAAGATAAGCAGGCCTTGGAAACTTCCAGACAGTCCAATTTGACATGGTCACGAGAAGGGAAAGATATAAGCTGATCCAGCGGGAGGTGAGGAGAGGAGTTGAAGAACAACATGCCAACAAGACTGTGGGAATGCGGCAGCAGGGTGTATGGACCAAATGGGACCAGATTGAAGCCTGTAACATCTCTTGAGGAGAGCTTTGTCAAGCTGAGCCTCAGCGTATGAAGTTCCTTATTCAGTCTGTTTATGACATTCTTCCTAATCCAGGTAACATCTGTTGCTGGGGTAAATCGGAAACATCAGTCTGTACCTTGTGTTAGAGAGGAGGTACCCTGGAGCATATTCTCAGCAGAGGCCCTGGCATAAGGACGTAATCGTTGGTGCCATGACAAGGTACGGAGAACAGAGGCTAACACCCTCTGTACAGCTATTAGCCAGAGCAAGGGTTTTAATCCTGTCCTGGAGGACCCTCAGCACTGCATGTTTGTATGTCTCCCTCATCTAACACATCTGATTCAATTCAACTCATCAGCTCATTAGTAGAGACCGCAAGGCCTGAATTGGGTGTGTCAGATAAGGAAGACACAAAATATGCAGTGATAGCTTGGTGCTTGATTAACATGTTAACCATTTGCCATTCTTTCATACATAGCTCTTCAAGCAATGCTTTTGTGTACTCATTCTCACACCGAAATCTCCCCCCAGGAAAAATGCAAACGTATATGCTCCACACAGTGGAGAGCACCTGACTATAAGGTTGTAGGTTCGAATCCCACACGGCATAACTTTAGATCGGACCTCAGGTTCTGTGTACTCGTGTGTTGTTTGTGAATTTTTTTGTGCTTTTGAGATGCACAATATTTACTGCTTGCTGAATTTTCTGTGGTTCATGTACTTGCTGTGATTGCTGTGGCTTTGTTGCTTGCCCCTGAATTGCTGCTCACAGATATATTATTGTTACCATATTTCTAGTATGTTTGTGCATGCTGCAAAGCATTGTTAGCATTTTTAGCATGCTCTTAGGCATGTCTAACATGTTGATAACATGTTTTTACATGCTCATTGACATTGGCAAGGCAATGCAATTTTGCTAGGATAGCACATTTCATACACAGTGGTAATTCAAAGTTCTTTACATAAAGAGGAAACAAATACATAAGAATAAAAATGGAATGCATAAGAAATAAAATAACTAAATCTAAATGGATCTTGAGGGACTTTGCATGCCCACTCAGACTTATGGTTACCGATACTCACATAATAACCTCTCCCTTCTAAGACCCGAACCATTTAAGTAACATCCCAGAAAGCCTGACCCAGTTTTCCAGCCTGTCAAGAAGTATGTTGTGATCAACAGTATCAAACGCAGCACTGAGGTCGAATAGTACCAGCACTGATATTTTAACTGAATCGGTGTTGAGGCAATCTTTATGAGCACTGCTGTGATGCAGTCGGAAACCATCAAAGAATCCATTCAAGCTTAAGAATTTGTTCAGCTGATTGAAAACAACTTTTTCATAGATCTTGCCTATGAAAGGAAGATTTGAGATTGGTCTGTAGTTGCTCAAAATGATGTTATCCAAATTGCTCTTTATCAGCAGGGGCTTAACAACTGCAGTTTTCAGGGAGTTTTAAAAAGTCCCAGAAAGAAGTGAGGCGTTTACCACTTCTAGGAGATCTGCTTTTAAACAGTTAAACACACTTAAAGGCGCAGGCTGATGTTTTAAGGTGCTATAATGTTGTAATTGTTTCGAAATTAAACATAATAGCTACTTTCTGAGGTTGTGATCCGACCTGTTTTACCCCAGTGCAGCTCAAGGATGTGCTGATTGCCTTTCTGATATTATTGATTTTCTCAGAGAAGAAGGAAACAAACTCACAGCATTTGTTGTCTGAGAGCATTTCACTGGGAATCTGACTTGGGGGGGTTTGTTAGTCTCTCTAGAGTAGCAAAAAGAAGACGGGTGTGTTTAAGTTGCTGTAGATCTAGCTTCAACGGTAGGAGAGATCAATATATGAAAGAAAATACAGAAATGATCAGACAGTGCTACATCCTTAATAACAATGGATGAAATGTTTAGACTCTTACTTATAAGTAAATCAAGAGTGTGTCCATGTATAAGCTGAGTCAGATCAAATGTGTGTTGTTTTTTTTTACCATATTGAATTCTGCATTATCTAAGTGGATATTAAAGTCCCAAGTAATGGCAAAACAGTCAAACTCTGAGGAAATTGTTGATAACAGTTCTGTCAAGTCCTCAACAAAGGCTGGAGAGTTAACATTGTTAACATGTTTTTTTTTTGTTGTTAAGCATTGCTAGCATGTTGCTAACATGAGATAGCATGCTGCTAGCATGAGCTACCATGCTGCTAGCAATTGATATCTTGTCACAAGTAATGTAATGTAAAATGTAGTTTGGTACTTTTTCTTGGGGTGGTTCTGAATAGAACCCTGACCAACTCCATTGCATCACTATAGACCACTGCACAGAAATGAAAGAACAAAATTTTGATTTCTGCCTTCTTTCAAAAGATATGATGGCGCAAACCTAATGATGTCAATCCAAATTTAGATGAGAGACAGTATCTTGGCCTTACTTCAATCTATCAAAACAAAATTTGGTACGCTTCATCGCCACCATCTGAGGGTCCATACAAATTTGGTTTCAGCACCACGTACAGGTCAAGAGATCTGAACAAGACCTTGTTCAGTTGTGTTAAATTAGGGTTAGATGACGTTTCTTTTTATAAATTAATATGAGTATAAATGAGTACATATGAATTTATATATGAATCTTGTATCTCTTAAAATGCAGTGTCATTTTGTGATGAAGTTGTTTTGTTTCCATAAAGAAGTGGATCTTCGACAGCGTTAATGCTCTGGAAATGCCATGCAAAATATTTATTACTCCAGATGACACACGATTTATGTGTTATCTGTCTAGGAGCAGAGCACACTCGGTCAGCTCTCGATGGGGCTGGCTGTGTTCTGTGATCATTTCACAGAGAAAAAGCTACGACTGGAGCTAGCAGCTAGAGACAGGCTTGTCCCTCTCCTAATCTGTCGCCATTTTTGATACAAGCAGTTTGGAGGTAGTAGCAATATGCTCCATCTGTACTTACATATAGGCAGGACTGAAGATGAGCATGGGAGGCCTCATCAGGCGCCTTCCCAGTTGGTAGCAGTGTGCTCCCTGTGAAATTCTGAGAAGGATTGTACAGGCGAAGATGCTGGGCAATATAGCCACTGAATATAGCTTTTATCCAAAGCGACTTACAAGGGGAGCAATTAGGGGTTTGGTGTCTTGCTCAAGGGCACTTTAGTCATGGTATCGAAGGTGGAGAGAGTGCTGTTCATTCACAATCCCCACCTTCAATTCCTGCTGGCATGGGAATCGAACCAGCAACCTTCAGGTTACAAGCCCGACTCCCTCACCATTAGGCCACGACTACCCAACATCTGGCAACTCTGTTTGTACTGGAAGTATGGAGGTGGTGGCAACTTTGCCGTTATATTGGGGCTGTCACAAGACAGCAAGGTGGGCAATACTGACACTCTCATCCCACTTCATCATCTGTCGCCTCTGTGGTACTGGGAGCGTGGAGGTAGTAGCAATGTGCTGTGTAGGTGAAGCAAGTGGACAACACCCCCACTCACGTCCCACTTCATCATCTATCGCCTCTCGGACTAGAAGTACGATGCATGAAAATGGGCTGTTACAGAAGAAAAGAGCGAGAAATATCGCACTCTTGTCTCACTTTCTTTTTAGCCACAGCCCTACATATGAATGGGCAGTCCGAAAGAGGAGAATAGGCATGGCTGCCACTCATGTCTCATTCCCTCATCTGTCGCCTCTCCAGCATGGTCTGGAGGTGATAGCGTGGACATACTGAAGGTGCTGCGTTAACATGGTTTCTGGCAGTTCATGAGGACCATGGAAGGACAGAGCATAAAGGTGGATATCGTTGCCATTGCGACCCACTTTTTGCCTTCTCTTCCAGTGCTTTGACAGAGGTAGAATCTATGCCTCCTCATTAGAACCGCAGGACTGGGTAACCACTAGCCAATAGGTGGAATGTCTTACGGTACTTTCAGTAGCTCTTGGTGTTGTGGCTACCCCACTTTCTCTGTGGTCGACACAGCCATTTTGGGTGGGCACAGTGAAGCTAGCTCTGCTCGGGGTCATTTAGGCTTGGAGGTTATTCCCATTTCCCTGAGAAGGGAAAGGCTCTCCTGTGACCTCACCTGACCAAAATTGCTGTTTATGTGCTTCAGACACTGGCTCACACAAAGTATTCCCATAGCGTCAATGCCATGACGCAGCTTATCTTTCCCCTTCTCAGGGAACCGGGTTACATATGCAATCTAGACGTTTTGGAATGTGATGTCTAAAATAAAAGAATAAGATAAACTAAAGATAAAAATAAAACAAACAAGATCCCAGTTGAATAAATCAGAGATATTCCCACATCATAAGTGAGAGATTTTCACATGTCAGCTGTATGCATGGACCATAATATGTACACTTCAACAAACACTGAATCCTCAGTTTCTAATTGAGAGGGAGGAATATGGTTCCTATGTATGTTCAAAGAATATGGTGCAAACCTAAATAAATATTTAATAAGGTTCAGAATTTTTGTAGATTAGATATGTATTATTTACCAGTTGTTAAAGGTGAAGTATGTAAGATTTATTAGTATGCCATTTATGGGTTTATACCCCCAAAAGTGTAAATAGGCACCATCAAAGCACTGAGTGCAGTCCATCTCTTTCCGGCTCAACCTATAGCAAGAGTTTAAGGCATGGCGTTAGCCAGTGTGGCGGGGCTCGACAGTGCGACTAAAAATACATGTGTGAGAACTGTGAAATGCATTTAGGAGCACGTGTGTTTTTTTTTTTTTAAAGAGTCCATGTCGGCCCTCAGTTTTGAGTAATTTAAAGTAATAAAAATTCTTGTACCTTAAATTTTATAACAAAAGAATTTATTATTTTAAGATGCCTTAAATTTGGGGATGTGTAAAAAAAAAAGTTACCTTCATCTGATCGATTTTTTTTTTTTTAAGGCAGTATAGATGTATCCTTCACTGCCTTTGATATCCCACAATCCTGTGCTTTCCCATTCTGTGACAGTTGAGCTAAAAAATAAAGATGCTGTTTGAAAGTTGTGGTTGGTGTGAATTAACTTTCAGTTTGTGTGTAAATGTACATTTTTGACCAACGTTTTCCACTTCCGATGTCAATTCTAGTGAGAAAATACTATTTTAGCAATTAACCCATTTAATCCCAAATTTTTCCAAGAGATGAAATATATGAATTTGTATGGTATTTGTAAGGATATTAAACAATCAAAGTCGGTTATGTAAAAAAGAAAATGTGTTTTATGTAGTAGAAGACAGGGAGTCTAGGTCCATGGTGTTAATGCATTTACAAAATGACAAACCTCCAGCAACTAGTTTAAAGACTGGGTTAAAAAATGAAATTAGTGTTTTATTCCATTAACAAAGTAAACATTGTCTGGCTCAGTTTCAAAAAGGACAAAATAGCATTCCTATGCAGCAGTACTGCACAAATAATCCAATAAAATTATGACAAAATGACATAAATTATAGGAAATTGGAAGGTAATTATTAAAAACTTCATTATAAACTGAAATAAATAACACAATAAATCAGTACAAACAGACATACAGATTGATATATAGACGGATAGACAGACAGAACTATAGTCAGATAGATAAACAGACAGACAGACAGCAAGGATCAAATAAAAAAATCCAAAATCCAAAACTTGTCTGAAAGAGAATTTATAAGAATAACATATAGCGGCCATAGACTCCCTGTGTTTTACCACCGGTCACAATTGTGACCATCTTCATTTATTTATTGCAGTCTGACAACAGAATAAATCATGTATTAATATAATTTCAGTATTTATGTATAGATAAACCTTTCATGATGATGATGTGTGCAAAAAATGTATGAGTTATTCAAAAATTAACTTTCATTTCTGAGCTTTAATGTCATCATTGTGTTAAGATTGCAGTACCAGGAAATAAATGTGAGAGATCACATGACCAAACTAATAATGTTAGACATGCCCAGAACTCATGCAGACATCTTAAATTTGCATTATAAATGAACCTGTGCTTCATAATAAGAGTTGCTTTTTAATACCACAGCAAAACACGTGAGGAAAAATTGTGGTCACAATTATGACCGGTGGGATTAATCGGGTTAAATATTTGCTTAGTTATCACCAAAGCTCGCTCTATTTTGTTATAGATCATTAAACTGTTACGCTGCATCCTGAAATCAGTTTCGTGAGGTACCTTTGTGCGCAACCACTGCCTAAAAAGTCATTGCCGGTTAAGGCAGCGAGGCAACAAGTCAGCTGCCTAAATGTTCAGATGCAGCCTTTGCATGTGTATCTTGTCTAACACACATGATTTAGATCATCAGCTTGTAAAGAGAGAGCTCCATGATGTTCCAATGCACAGGGTCTCTACGCACTTCACAATTCCTTGAGAACTGGATGATATAAGTAATATATGCAAGTTGCATAATTTGGTTATATTATAATTGTATTTTATCAGGACTGGAATTGAGAACCACTGCAATAAGTGCATTGTATCAAATTATTAATTTAAATATTAATACATTGCAGTTATAGACACTTAATATAAAATTGAAACTATTAAAATAAAATACTTATAATAGTTTATGCCTTGGAACCGTGAAGTTTGACTGGAAAATAAATGGTGGTAAAATTGCAAGTTTTTTTGCAAGCTCCTAAATTTTACAATAAGGTTAATTAGTTAACATGAACTAATAATGAACTGCACTTCTACAGCATTTATTAATCTTTGTTAATGTTCATTTCAACATTTACTAATACATTATTAAAATATTGTAAACATTAGTTAATGCACTAACATGAACAAACAATGATAAACTTTTTTTTCGTTAACTAACGTTAACGAAGATTAGTAAATACAGTAACAAATCTATTGCTCATGGTTAGTTCATGTTAGTTAATACATTAACTAATGTTTAACGAATAAAGCTTATTGTAAACCTTAATTTTTCTATTTTACTTAACTAATCATTTCAATTCGGCTTAAACTCTCGCGTTTATGTCTCACAGTACACAGTTATCAGGGGTCCCACAGGGCTCAGTGTTGGGTCCTATTTACTTCTCCATTTATAGCTGAACACTCAAAAATGGGAGATGATATCATATTGCATGATATTTTCATTGTCTAAATTTTATTTTAAAAAGACATTTAACCTAGCGGGTTCCTCTAAAAAGCACAGCTGACATACACAACTGTACATCTACAGCATTTATTAATCTTTGTTAATGTTAATGTCAACATTTACTAATACATCATTAAAATCTTGTTAACATTAGTTAATGCACTAACATGAACAAACAATGAACAACTGTATTTTCATTAACTAACGTTAACGAAGATTAGTAAATACAGTAACAAATGTATTGATTATGGTTAGTTCATGTTAGTTAATACATTAACTAATATTTAACTAATAAAGCTTATTTTAAAGTGTTACCTTAATTTTTCTATTTTACTTAACCAATCATTTCAAGTCGGCTTAAACTCTCGCGTTTATGTCTCACATTACACACTTATCAGGGGTCCCACAGGGCTCAGTGTTGGGTCCTATTTACTTCTCCATTTATAGCTGAACACTCAAAAATGGGAGATGATATCATATTGTGTGATATTTTCATTGTCTAAATTTTATTTTAAAAAGACATTTGACCTAGCGGGTTCCTCTAAAAAGCACAGCTGACATACACAACTGTACATCTCCAGCATTTATTGAGTTAGTTAACTAATGCTTAACTAATGAACCTTAACGTAAAGTGTTACCTTTTTCAGTTTGAAAATTCAGTATAAAAACGAACTCATTCGGATAAAAGTAAGTGTCAAGCTCTGTGGGGAACCACAGCAGATGCTTTACATGGGAAAAGACATTCAGCTTCTAATACAAAAGTGCAAGCCAAAATTTGCTGCATTCAGACCTTCAAAGATTAAACAGGTCATGAACACGTCAAAGCAACTGCACTGCAACGTGCTACAGTAAATGCAACCATCAGAAAGAAAAATGTACCAGTTTATAATGTTTACTTTGTCCACTGGCACATCATTTCATAAAACGTGCCCTCGGCAGATACTTTGGATGGGTTTACTATAAGGAAAACACTAGCATTTCCTCTAGAGAGAGTGTTAGCCTACTCAATTGCTTACTTGTGACACATTGCAACAAAGCTTAATGTATTCATACGTTGGACCTTTTAATTGCAGAGTTATTTGAAAATATGCTTTGTTTTTGTAATGTTGCTAGGAGCGGTTAGGGTTAGGAACAGGTCGCAGGAACTACATACTTCACCTTTAAACAAAATAAAACACTTTCACATGTGTTGAACACATCTACACCTCCTGTACCTCAGATCTTAACTTAAAAAAGCCAAAAAAAACAGACACCTACCTCCGATGTCAGGCCGCAGCTTGTTATCATAGCCATCTAGTAAGCTGTTCAAAATATGTGTGACGTCACTCTCATACACTTTGGGGGTCAGAACCCACGTTTTGTTTGTCACTTCGTCATCGTCACTTTCCACCTGAAGAGATCTGATGGGTGAAACAAAGACAAAAGTTGCTAATGATCCTATTTTCCAACATTTTTGTAAATGCATTTTCTCTAGAATGTAAGCTGTGATCATGCTGATTTTGTTTAGACAACATAAATGTCCTTATGATCTGCTATTACACATGATCTTGTTTACAAGCCGTCAAGTATGAAACATGTATTGTAACCTTTCTTCAGGCAATTTTGGTCTCCCAGAAAAGACTGTGAAAAGGTTGCACTTTTATGAGTGATAATCTCATAGTTACGTTTCCTTAACATATCGATTAGTAAACACATAAATAAAATGTGCTGATGTAAATAGAAATAATGCAATAGAAGAGGTTTAAACTTTATCTGAGAAGAGGAGCTACTTCATTGCAAAAATTGATTAAATATAAAAATAGAAATAGAAAGCAGACATGTTTTGCTGAAATGTCTTCCAGACATCTCAATACACCATAAGTTGAGGCCATTTATTTAAATGTGTGAGTATTCTTTCCTCTGCATGCTTGTGTATTGGTCATGCATATACAGATAGCTTTTCAAGGTGAGGAAAAGGCATTAATTACCACTCAAAAGAAGTAAATTGTTCTCTTTACTTGAATTTATTGAATGCAATAGTTGTTTCTCTTATCTCCTTGTAACATTTTCTGTGAAACTGAAAAGAAGATACAAAAATGCTTACTTTTGACGTAAAATAAAATGCCTTAACATATTAAGATGAATAAACTAGAGTAATTATTTCATGTCTCTGAAACATTTGCATATAGTTAATATTTTTTTTTTTTCCAAAATAGAGAAATGGAAACACAAGTTATAAATATAATAACAAACAGCAATTTTAAAAGAGAAAAACCGACAAGCAAAGCTTCTACGGGACTGGACACAACAGATGGAAGCAGATTCAAGATGCATGTGTTATTTTCTCTGCCCAACTGAAAATGGCTGCTGCTCTTTTTTCATGTGACCATGAAACACAAAAATTAAGTTATTGAGCACGTCTTAATAAGTAATTTAACCTGAACCATGAAAAAGCAGAATTGAGAAGTTGAACAAAGATAATGATAAATATAGCTGCAATCAGCCATAAAGTGGCAAGGCACGATGAGCATGGCTGGGACCAACTGCAACAATTAAAGATTTATTAAGTTGACTTCAGGCAAAATGGCTGAAAAATCACTAATAAGAGGATTTAACAATTTATTGCTTTCAACCAATAGGTGGCGCTGTGACCAAATTGAGTCAGAGTAAGGTGACAAAGCATTGCAGAGCCTCAGAGTCGTCTTGGCATCATGCCTTCAAATTTGTTCATGTGGCATACGAAAAAGGTCTCATCAATCGACACAAAATCCTTCACTTTTTACTTGCATGCTCTGATATGATGACATGATTCGATTTTGGTGAAAATCGGACCGACGGTCTAGGAGGGGTTTGAAAAAGTAGGTTTTTAAAGAAAATCAAAATGGCAGAAAGGAAGTTCGGCCAACTATGGCAAAATTGATACCAAAGCTCTCGGCATGACCCAAGGAATCTAATAAGACCAGTTTCATTACAATAGGCATCAGTTACTAGCATTTTTGTAAAATTTAAATATAACTTTCGAAGAATTTTGGGAAAATTGGGTATCGATTGACTCGGTATGCTGCACCAAATCTAAAGAGCACAGTTTTGTGACTTTTTGTCCTAAGTTATAAACTAAAATGTCAATTTTTCATATCTCTTGGAGATATGGAACTGATACCCTCAGGTCACGGTTGTCTATGTTTGGTCTTAATATGCTAAAGCGTATAGAGATATAGCCTCACGTCTCTTTCGATGTGCTCGTCGTTATTCTAGAACAGTTCAACGAATCAACTAAAACTTTTTGTCAGCATGATCTTGCTAAAAATCGGAGCAATGTCCAAAATCGCTGTGGTTTGATGTTGAGACTGTCCTCTCTCTACGTGCCAAATTTCATAACTTTCCTGCAAACGGTTCAATGGGCTGCCGTAGACTCGAGAGCGGAAGAAGAGGAAGAATAATAAGAAGAAGAACGCCAATGGAAACAATAGGTGCCTACGCACCTTCGATGCTTGGCCCCTAAATATGACAGTGAATCTTTGGAGAGTGTGGGAGTGATACTGGAGGCTGGAGACAGACAGACATACAGTAATAATGTTGCATTAGAGTGGAAATGTGCTCTCAATCGTTCTGTCTTCCTCCCTGGCAGCACTCCGAAAGTCAGATTGTGAGGGGAAGGTGCGACAAACGCGAGCTTCTGTTTTCATCTACAGCATTATATCATGAGTATCGGCTATAAAATATTTCAGCAACATGCTTATCATCCATCTACCTATCTATCTATCCATCTTCAATTGATAATGAATGCCGAGGACCTTGGCAAAGCAATCAAACAATGTTGTAAAGCAGTAACCATGGAGTCAGGAGAAGATAGAAAGGCATATCCTTGAGAGAAACATGTGACTGAGAGCTGGCAACTTCAGAAACATTTCAGAAAGGCAAGACTGCACTTTCATCATGAAAGCACTGCATCATGACGTTTAAACAACACATGCGAGTTGTGAAGCCCATTTAAAGCAGAACTCTGCTTGTATTATTTTTGAGCATTTAGTAAAATAATTAGATGAAGTGAACATCATCAAGCAGGCATGTCACAATGATTACATAATTGTCTGATTAATTTTAGTGGATTATTTCAGATGAGCACTTTAAAAATCAATCACACATTGTGTTCCCTGTGTAGACAGCATCAGCTTTCCATTTGCTTTTAACGCACCACGATACTCACATCCAGCGTAGACAGGAGCCAGCCATTAAGGGACTGAACGCCAGCGGGCGGGGCATGTTGTGCAATGATGTAAAACGATTCATCCATGTGCAATTTTTTTTTTTTTACAGAATGTTGCAGTGTTTATTAGAAATGATTTATCCGTGCATATCATTTTATTTTTTTAAATTCATGTGCACCCATAATCTTTATTTAAAATGTTAACCTCCCTGTTAGTTCACCCCAAAAATTATTTACTCCCCCTCAAGTTGGGTTTTTTGGGTGAAATATCCCTTTAATGTACCAATTTTTGGATTATGAGATTTCTTGTAAGGAATTTAATTGTTAGGAAATCATATTTTCTCTGTTAGATTTGGGCTGACAATAAGTTTTTGTCTCCCAACAAGATGAAAGAACTTCATTATAAAACTGTACATAATTGTGACACCTTTTTTTTTTTTGACAGAAACAGTTTAATTTATTTATTATTTTTATTTATTTTACTCTAAATGTCTCTGTTTGTAAATACTTTAATGCTTAATGCAAATGTTTTTTTTTGTCATACATTTCATATGAAGTTTTGTAGGTAAGAAATAAACAGTAAATATGATAAATAACCCAACCTCCAGGAATATATCCTAAAATATGTGTCTCAATATCTGTGGGACGTTTCATCCCCGGGTAATAGGACCCACTCCGCGGAAACGGAGTGTGTGTCTCTTGGGACTTTATTTGTTGCTTGTTTGTGTCGGAGCAGCTTGGCTCTTTCCGCACACAATCATGGATGTTGTTCCTGAATTGAATTGACCCCAGGCTCTCTGAACTGGGTTACATATGTACCCCGAGACGTTTTTTTTAAATGACAAAAAAAAAAAAAAAAGATTAAAAACTTAGAAAGCGGAAGCTATACTTTTTAACTATAAAACTTTCTGGGTCAAATGATTCAAAACGGACCATGTCATAATCACAAAATGTGTACAATGTTTATGAAAATGTTGCGTTCACAACGCATTTATTTTAATGCAACATCTTATTTGGTTACTGCTTGATTACAGCAAAAATCAATCATTTTGGTCAATATTGAAATCACGGTTATTTACCTCAATTATTGGTGGGCTATATGATCAAAGTCTTATTTGTGTGATTGATTTTATCCTTGTCTTCTGTCGTTTTATTAACGTTAACGCGCACAGAAAGCCGGCTGGGGAACAGTGTCTCTTTTGAGGCTTAATGCACTTTTAATGACACTTTACCCTATTAAAAAATACATTAAATTCATACTTCAAGTATACGTCATATAACATATTTATTAACATATCACTGAAGATTTACTAATATAAAATTATAATTAAAGTTTATTTGGAGTATTTCTTTATTGCACAATGCACATTTTTTAATATTACGCCTAAAATGTGTTTTAATGTCAGTAAGGATCTTATAATCTCTGTATAATATCATGTAAGATATTTAAAGCGTACCTAAAGTATACTTGCAATAGTTCCACGTTAGCACAATCAAATTTACTTATATATGGGGTCATCAATTGAGAATTCAAATTTTTTTCAAAGTTGTTATACTATAAAAAGTGTCAAAAACTCAAAACTTCCGTGTAATTCCAAAAAAAAAGCTAGAAAACGTCAGGATGTGAAAAGCGTGGACGACATACAGCCGTGAAAGAAGCGCAGCTACAAACATGTAAGAAACCATGTTTATTCTAACGCCTGATCTGTGATCAGTGGTTTCTTATATGTAATTTATATATATATATATATCGAAATAAATTACATCAATATTTAAGTTCAGTCAGATTTTCTTTGTCTCAAAATCATTTAAAGCTGTTTCTCACATTGTTTCTCTCATTAGCATGAAAATAATCATTAAATTATAGATTAAATTATATACAGAAAGCGATCAAATTGTCATCTGCAACAGTAAAAATGTCGAGCGGATTCCACATGTAACACTTATTTCATATGCAAAGATGTCAGCCAATCACAGCGGTGGGCGTTTACTCTGAAGTCTCACAGCGGACACGCCCCTTAAAACAGAGCGTTCAAATCAGAGGGCTAACATCGGGTACATAATACCCATTTATTTCTAAATTATGACAATTATTTGATGTAAAATCATATTAATATTACAAGTGCACCTTAGGAAACATTATAAAATAATAATAAAACAGTTCATGATGCCTTTAAGTATATCTTTAGTTGGACCTCAGCGCTACTTCCACACAATTAAAGTCAATTAAAGGTGCAGTGTGTAAATTTTAGCGGCATTAAGGTTGGAAATTGCTCACCCCTCCCTTTTGAAACACATAGAGAAGCTATGGTGGCTGACACAGGACAAAAATGTCATCATCTGAGACAGCAGCAGAGAGTAGCCAGTCTCTGCTTCTAATAAACTAGACCACTACTACTTCTTCTTCGTGTCTATTCAACGTAGTGACGACGCAAGCTGCCTCAAAAAACACCAACGAAGTAGAAGAACAACAACATAAAGACGAAACAAGAGCCGTTTGTCCATTTAGGGCTACTGTAGAAACATCCGGCGCAAAATGGCGACTTAACATGGGGAGAGTATGAGATAGAAATGGCTCATTCTAAGATAAAAAAACATTTTATAAGGTCTTTAAACACCACTGAAAACACAGTTATGCATATTATATTGCATTTCTGTCAATAGAGCCTCCTAAAATGTACACACTGCACCTTAAGTACAAAATTAGTTAAGCAGACTTTAAGTATACCAGTTTTTATCAAGCACATAAATATGTAAGTGTATTTGTAGTATACTTAGCACAAAATAAATGTATTTCAAATGCATTTTAGTATATATTTTTTTCTCTAGGGTAATTTTCCAACACTTATTGGCCTGATCTGGATGTTAAGCTTTGGCATAGTGAGCGTGAAAAGAGCGAAAGCGCACTGCTGACTGTGGCACAATAATAGTTGTAGTTTTCAGAATCGTTGGAAGCCAAAACTGAAATAACGTCACAGCTTTTTGCCTTGGGGGGACTGACAGAACTGCCGTTTCTTTCAGTTGTTCCCCTCCGTTTGGCCGAAAACACGGTGTTTGCGGTCACTGACGAGCACGGAGGTTTTTCAGATTTTCCGTTTTCTGTGTTTTTACGACACTTTGACGCCTTCGGTCACTGCCTCGCTGAGGGTCTCGCTCTTAAACCAGCATGCTGAGCACTATCACAATCTTTTCATCACGCCGCTATCATAGTCAGTATTAATCCCTGTGGAGCATCTCAAGATGAAAATGTCACTTAATCTTGGGCAACAGCCAACAAGTGCCACAGTGTCAGTCACCTGCTGTCGGCTTCTGATCTCCTCGAATCTGACACTTGCCTAGGCTATTCCTGAAGGGTCAGAGAAATATCCTACAAGGATTAAGAACAATCTGAATTTCAATAGTTTTTTATTCAATAGTCGTGGATATGATCCTTTGAATGCCCTGTGTGAAACTGGATTGGATGTACCAACTAGTATCTGACTTAAACCTATATATATATATATATATATATAGCTCTGGAAAAAATTAAGAGACCACTGCAAAATTATCAGTTTCTCTGGGTTTACTATTTTGTGTTTGGGTAAAATTAACATTTTTGTTTTATTCTATAAACTACTGACATTTTTTCCAAATTCCAAATAAAAATATTGTAATTAGAGCATTTATTTGCCAAAAGCAACAACTGGTCAAAATCACAAAAAATATGCAGTGGTCTCTTAATTTTTTCCAGAGCTGTATATATATATATATATATATATATATATATATATATATATATATATATATATATATATATATATATCTCAATAATAATATTTGTTCATGTCTCCATTTAACACTTTCAGATTGTCAGTATATTAGCCTGCAAGGATCGTTGGGTTGGAAATAAAGGGTACTTTATTTTAAACAAATCCCATAGTGTATGATTGCAGATAAATATATACAGTATGTATGTATGTTATTATTGAACATAGATGAAGCAACAGATTTTGTGTGAAAATGAATCATAAACATGGTTTGTTTGTTTAAGAATCTTATAAATGTATGAGGTGGCAAAAGGCATATATTTGCACAAATACTTTAGCTAAAATTATATTTTTTTAAGTTAATACTTGTTGAAAACAATCATTCATTTTTTGCTCAATTCAAATGTTCATTATAAAAATTAACCCCACAATAATTTAATGTAGATTTGCAGATCTGATCTTTTATTATATGATTTAAGTAATATAATATTTTTTAATGTTTCTAAAGTGGAAACCCATCTGAATCTAACCAAGTCAGCCGCTGTTTATAGTCATGTTAATTATTGTGCCTTTAACCCCAAATACTGCACTATTCGTCTGTTATTGAAAATATGTTGTTTGAACAAAACTGAAAAAGATTTTTATCGATTCTCATTTGTATATAAATCTACATCATTTTTTTTAAAACAAATCTAATATTAGATCAAATTAGCTCGGCCAAATTTTCACGTACATTGTCAAAATCCGTTGTTAAAGGGTTAATATTCAACCTTAATATGATATAATAAGGTTCAACATTAATATTATAAAGCGACGAGAATACTTTTTGTGCGGCAAAAAAACAAAATAACGACTTTATTCAACAATATCTAGTGTTATACGATTTCAAAACACTGATTCATGAAGCTTTTGTGTCGAATCAGTAGTTCAAACTTCTTGAAATTGCGAATCAATTATGACGTAACGAAGACTCGTTTACAGAAATCATGTGATTTTTTTCATCTCCGAACGACAAATGATTCCTAAAGCAGTGTTTTGAAATCGTCCATCACTAGATTTTGTCGAATAAAGCCTGTATTTTGTTTTTTTTTTCGTCTCTTTATAATATTAATGTTGACCCACTGTAGTCACATGACCTGTTTTAAATATGTTTTAGTGAAAGTGTTCATTATCTGTCAATAGAGACTCACTGAACCATCGGATTTCATCAAAAATATCTTCATTTGTGTTCTGAAGATGAACGAAGGTCTTACGAACGACATGAGGGAGACGAATTAATGACTGAATTTACATTTTGGGGTGAATTAACCCTTTAAGAAAAGTGCTGCGCTTAATTTTTGTGCCATCTAGTGGTTTAACACCGAATAAATGCGCCTTTAGCCACTACTACCAGTAGTAGTAAGCACCAGATTAATACTTTATGACTTTTCCTTTCACCAAACAGATGTGATGTCTCTATATTTTCTGTACAGTATCTTTAATAGGGCTCCCTCTGTCAAAATTGTTGTCCCCAATAGTTCTGAGCTCACTTGTAGAGACTGTCCTGGCCATCATGTTTCTGAAAAGAAAAACGTACACCTACAGTACTTTATGGTTCAATGTGTGGCGACTGAGGTTTGTTAATGCCACACACTAAATATACAGCTCAAAAATGACTATTTTTACATGCACAGCATTGTAGAGAGAACCAAAAGATAAGTAAATCTCTCAATCTCAATTTCAATTACACCCCTGATCATCTTTCTTCACATCAACACTATTATTTCTTTGTATTTTTTGTGCTTCATGTCCAAGATCAGGCAGTTAGGCCAGAATTATCCCACAGCAGGTGGAGAGGAGGAGTCAATCTCTGACTTAAATCTTCTTAAACAAATGTCTGGACTGAAATGGCGTCATGCACATGACAAGGCTTTGAACTTTACCCCTTTGTATACAATGAGAAATTGCATGTATTGGTAGAGGAAAACGTGTCATATCCTGTTTCCCAGATTAATTAATGGCTGTTTGGATCATGACACACCTCTTGTCAATAAATAATGTCATTATATGTTTATATATATATATATATATATATATATTGGTGTATGTATATATATATTGGTGTATGTATGTATGTATATATATATATATATATATATATATATATATATATATATATATATATATATATATATATATATATATAATTTGTCACATACGACCATGTCAAAACACATATTTCTAGACTCACTAAGCCAAACAGAAAACAGATTAAAGGAATCCATGGGAAATAGAGCAGCACCAATCATCGCAGACTCTCCAAACACACACGAGCCCATGTAACGTTTGCGTATCATAACACACTAACGCGTTAAATTCGTCAACAGACATGATATTCTTACCTCAAAGGGAGACAGGCGATCAGAAAAGCCCACAGAAATAGCTTGAGAGTGATCGCGGGGATGGCCATCGCGTTCAAGCATGTAGAGGAAAGATGAAAAGGAGCCATGATCACCATCTTGCTCTCTCTTCACACAGATAGATTGTGTCCCCTGTATTCACTGCCTTTCCTCGCCGTTACACATAGCAGATCGCGCTGGCTTTGGCGTCTCAGAGCCGTCTCGGAGCCGTCGCTGCGATGCAATACAAGCCGTCACAAAAACAACAAAACGCGCGCGCGCCGAATGAAGACGAGTTCCCTGCTGTAGTGAAACACTGGCGACTGGAAATAGATGCAAAAGATAAATGCGATCAGTCCGGGTCCTGTATAACGGGTAAAAAGTGTGGATGCAGATGAATTGTGTGAAAGCCGATGTGATGCTCGTCGCTGCAGCTCTACAACACATGCGTGGTAGAGATGAACCAAAGCTCGCGTGCTTCTATTAATAAAACCTGTACACCAGATAATATTATAACAGATATCTTAAAACATGCATTTTAGCGTCTGAATAGATGCTTTTTAAAAAGAAAAAAAAATTGTTATTATTAGATTATTATCATATTATTAGCCTTTAAAAATACACCATTATTCAATAAAAGGGTATAAACAAAACTTTTAGCAACTATAAAATGTCATTTTATGTAGGTTATGGTATTTAAGTTCATTTATGTTATAGATATTTAATATTAAGATTAAAATGCATGATCTCTTTGACCTAACCCTCTATTGATCTGTTATCTGTGCTGTTTTTATTTTAGATTTTATTTATGTAGTTATTTATTATTATTTGAGGGGGTGATTAAGCTGGGGTTAAAATGAAAACGTCACTGTTTTAATGTTTTTATAACTGAAGGGCAATTGTTGTATTTTAATAAACTGATACGAAGATTTCGAAAATAGTTATTTAACATGTCCATAAATGACAATATTACAGTCCTGCGTGATTTGGTTGAGTGTAAATAGCACATATGTGTGCTGGCAGAGAAAGAGAGAGAGAGAGGGGGAGAGAGAAAGAGAGAGAGTCGTGATGCGAACACAGGAAGCTGTCATGCCTCACAGCATGAGAAAAAGAAGAGTATGATAATTCCACGTGATGCAGGCTACCAATCGCTGTGTACAGCTTACAGATGTCACATATCTGTAATCAGGTAGTGTTATATCATCAGGTAGAGTGACACGATTTTAGTGACAGCTGCTATTTATGGGAGGAAAATCACTTTCAGCACTATGCACAAATCTAGCAAATTTGAGCGTGTTGTATTCTAGTACCATAGACAGCCTTTAGATGTCCTCATGTGAAAAAAAAAGGAATTTACCACTCATTCGCCACTTTTTTGCAAAACACCTCAAAACAAATGAATAAATAGTCAAATTATTACATTTAAATGACAGTATCCTCATGCTTTATCCTTACATTATCCCATGCTTTAGAAAATCCCTTATATAATATCATGTGTCTAATGAATTATCTAATGTTTCTAAGTGAGGCATTGTGCCTGAATGGTCCATCCACTTCTTTTAGCCACTGGGAAGGAATAAAATGGAAAACGGATTATAATTCACGCTCCTGGCCTGTCCTCCTTTTCACTGATGTCAGCTTATGCCATGAATGCTCAGTATTAGTGCTCAGCACAAAAGTTCGCCCAAGGAAGTATCGTGCCTGTGGTCATGCTTGGTTTGCTGGCCTATCTCTGAGAACACACAGCACATGCATTATTTCTCCTCTAATCTGTTAGGTTATCAAAAATCATTCAACTCAAATAAATGCAACTCTCATCCAAATGAACTATGTTTTTGGTGATATCGTTGCTTAAATTAAAATGTTTAACTTTTCTCTGTTTTCATTTAATAATCTACCTCACTTTTGAGTTTCATGATTTCATATAGGAGAGGGAAAGCTGCACCAAGGAGTTTAAATAAAATTTTGTAACACAGTTCGTAAATATGGGAAGAAGGAGGCGGGAACCGGCGAAAATTCAACGTTACTTTAATTATCAAATAAATAAACAAACAACAAAACGAAAGTAAAATGGCCCACACAAACATAATAAAAACACAACATAAAATCCAGACCTGGTCCTCTCTCATCCTTGTTGTCTCTCCTCTTTTATGCTTCCGGACCTCCTCCGTGAGAGACACAAGACCGGTGTAGCGCGCAGCTGACGCTCATTATCACTCACGTTACTGGCCTTGCGCCGTTCCCTCACGGCTCTCGACATTGTTTTGACTTTATTTTGTGTTTGAACAGCACGGCTTGAATGCGGCGTCTGTCAAGAATAGACTTGACGCCCATCGCCTTGTTTACACTGCACACGTCTGCGGCACGTTAAGGCTGTGGTGAGGTTTTGTTTCGTCCTCTTCGTGGGGTCAACTCACAACAGGAGCATTTCAGAAGCAAAGCGGTTTAATTCGTGAGACCACGAGATTTGCATGTCCAACATTGTTTTCCTTGATTTTTCGTGTTTTTAATGGCTAAATGGTTATTCTATGTACAGTTTAATTGCGTTTATTGGTATGCCCTATTTTGTTTTTCTGTAGCCTACAGACAAAGTGAATACACTTAAAAGTTCAGTTATGAATGACAAGGGTAAAAGATTTTCAAGTTTTTCAACTTTGAATCTCTTCTCAATTTTTGGCCTCCTATTGATGTGAAATTTTCTAGAAGTTTAGTCCAGATTTTCTGAAGAGACACAATCACTTTACTTGATGAACAGATTAATTTAGGGTTTTATTCACATGTAAGCATTCATCAAAAGCTTGATTATTTGCTATGGCTGAGCAGATCCTCCCTTAATGTTGGTTAAGTGGAGAGGGATTCAATCACCAATCGGCAACAGTCTCCCCAGTCCCAGAGCTCTCAAATCCAGTCTCAGCCATATTCATCCCAGAGTGGGCTTTTATCAGTCTGGAGACCTTGGAGTACACTCCCACCCACATGACCATCCCCAAGGTATGTTTTTCCCCTCCGGTCCTCCCAGGCTAACTGAAGATTCTACTGATTTCATCTGACTCTCTGGTTTCACCCCCACTGCTGGTTCCCCTCAGGCTCTGCCTCAGTCAATCTAATATGCTGGCTCTTCTCAGCCTTCCGGCTCCACCAGCACTACCGTGGTCTCCTGGTCACCAAAATATGATAGTCTTTGGAGTGGGGTTTTCAGAGCTTTGACCCTTTTGCTGAAACTCAATCCTCTAAGCCCAGGACTCCACCTCAGCCCTTTCGACCCATCGGTTCCTCTGTGACTCCTCACTCCCTCTGCTTCACTGTGGCCTATTATTCCTACAGCTCCACTGGGGTCCCCGATGCCACCCTCTCTGCCTTTATTCGTCATGACCCTGGTTTTGCTGTGGACTTCCGGGCCTGCAGCTGCTTCTGGTTCTTCCACTCATTTGGCTCCACAATCATCCTTGATCCTTCTGGCTCCACCTTGGTCTTCTAAGCCCTCATCTTTGCCTTGGTCCTCGAATCTCCTGGCTCCACTTTGGCCCTCCGGGCCAATGGCATTGCCCTCTGCCTCCAGCTCTCTGCCTCTCCCTTGGTCTCCAAGCTCCTTAAATCCCCATCAGTCTTCCACCCCCTGGCTCTAGCCTGGTCCACACATCCAAAGGCTCTGCTATGGGCATATAGTCAGTCTTGCTCCATAATTCCACTCTGCTAATTCTGCCACAATCTCTTCCTCCTGGGTCCTGGCCCTTCATACCAACCCGTTATGGTCATCATCACCGCTTCTTGCCACCTAGGTGTACTACTGGGTTATTTCACATTTATGTTCTGTTTAGTTTAGGTTCTTTGCATTTAGTTTCTTTGTTGGTTTTATCCTTAGTCATTTGTTACCAAGAGTTACTCATTTGTTAAAAGCCCTGTGTTCCAGTCTTTGTTTGTCTGTTTTTCTTCAAAAGCCAGGCTAAAGAAAGTTTTTAGACAACTCTTGAAACTGTCCATACTTGAAAATTTTTTAAATGAAGGCAGTTAATTCCTCTGTGCAGGTGCCGTGGCAGAAAAGGCGTGATCTGCTATATACCTCAAACAAGACCATGGGACAACATGCTCTGAGAGGAGCACTAAAGTTGTTGAGATTGGTATGGATATAGGAGTCCTCATACCCGAAGGGAAGGAGGAACCCGCTGTTGCCATAGGGGTGGAGGGATGGAGTGCAGTGGATGGCCAACAAGTCCGTGGCTGAGGTAGAGTGACAAGTGACCAAGGGGGAGCCGGTGGGATGAGGGAATCCAGTGGAGCCACAAAGCCCAAAGTTTCTGGTGGAGCACAACCTCAGGCGTGAAATAACAGCAAGGCTTCCCCAGAGATGGCAAACGGCTGCAAACATCCAGCAGACGCTGGGCTGTAGGACTGGCTGAGCTTTGTGGTGATGGTGGCAAATGGAAACTTGACAAGATCAATGGTAGTAATTAATAGTCCATGCAGGTTGACGAAACAGTTAAATGACAGTCCAAGGAGTTCTTAATGCTGTCTTGAAACAGCGATGATGAACAAAGTACTGGGTGGGATTGAGTGGGAGTCAATACATCAACATTGAAGTCCATTAGCCAGTCCTCAGTTTCCATTTCCACCAGTATCCCCTCAGCCTCTGGTGTCGCAGGCTCACACCCCAGGTCAGACTCTTTGTGGGGCTTCTGTTTTCGATGATCAGTATAATCCAATAAATTTTTGCTAATCTGTGCAACAGCAATCTTTGCTGCAAAGTCCATTTTCAAGGTCAGTTTTTCTGTCACATAGACTGAAGATGACTCAAAACAGACGACAGAAACAAGGTTTATTAAGCATAAAGGCTAGAGAGAGTAACAGCATGCTATTAATACAACAACCAACAGTGAACTGAAGAAAAAACGGAACTTAAGTACAGGCTCAAACAAGATCATTAACCAAACACAGCTGAACCAAATGACCTAATAATCTGTAACCATAGCAACAAAGAGGAGCGGGAAAAATCAAACAAAGGAATACAGGAACTTACAAAAACAAACAAAAAAACTAACTGCTTTTTACATTGCCTTGATTCAGGGAAACCACACAAATTATGCATATGAGTCTAAAGGGATAGCTCACAAGAAAATGAAAATTTAAATGAAAATGAAAATATTAATCTTGTGTTGTTCCAAACCAGACTGACTTTCTTCTGAGGAACACAAGAAATGCTTATCAGAATATTGGGCATTGGTTGCCTCAGAAACCATTTACTTTTAACTATTGTATGAATAATATGAACACAAATGGTGACAATGGATGCTGATGACTGTTCAATGAACATTCTGCTAAACATTTTTGTTTTCCACAGAAGAAAGTCTGATTTTGAAACAAAACAATGGTGAGTGCATGACAGAACTTTCAAAGTGGCATTGCCTACACAAACAATAACATATCACTCAATAATATTTCAAGTATTTCAGAAACGATTGCTACTTATCATGAAAAATTCTGCATAAATATTCACATGATACATAATACAATGTGCATCTTTAAACTGCTATACAAGCCTTTGAAAATAATTTTAGCAAATGTTAATATTGTGGCATCATACATTTTTTAATTTAGCATTTGGGCATCAGATATCCTTTAAACAAAAGATGCCACCACCCCCTCTATTTATCTGCACCATGAGCACAGGATACAGTAAGATCAATATCTCATTCTTTAGATGCAAGCATATGTCTATTGATTGAGATGAGTGCTTTGGAAGCTCAGTGTGCGGCTCAGTCATAACAGTATTATAAATGTTATAGACATCACTGTCACATGGTATAGACAATTGAAATGTGCATTCTGTCTTGGACAGCTGTAGGTCACACGTGTCCACTGGTGATATGTAGTTCTCCATTCTCACTTTGGGTCTACTGCTTGGCATTCAATTGTTCTTTGAAGATCTTATTACGCATGCATCTCAGAAACTGTCATGGGAGGCTGTTGCCAGGAAGAGCATGACGAAGGAGAATACCAAGAAACAGGCTTTAATTCAACAATTCTTAACACTAGCAAGACAGGATGAAGAACTGAACAAAACAGGGAGTACTTACACCAGAGCTAAGAAGTAATTAGTTATTAAAGAACAACAGGTGAACTGAATGAAACTGACATAGACTAAAAACAAGGTCAAGACAGGAACAAACGCAATGAAATAAAGCATACTCCTGCAATCTCCTGTGATGAAGCCGGTTGTGGTGGAGACCCATACTGAGTTGAGGAGACACAGAGACAGGATGGCACCACAGGTCTGGAGGGCCAAGGTGGAGCTGACGGCTCTTGGGTGGATGGCAGAAGCAGGCACCCGGAAGACCGTGGTGGAGCCGGAGCGACAGAGGACATTGGCAGAGCCGGAGGGAAGGCAGAGCCTAGTGGAGCCAAAGGGACAGAAGGCAGAGGTGCAACCAGCAGGCCGGAATCCTGTGGTGTTGTATGGCCTCGGAGGACACAGGTGGATGAGTGAGTCTGGCGAGGCTGGTGGGATGATGGGCCATGGTGGAGCTGAGGGAGCATTGAGCAAAAGTGGAGCCGATGGGTCGGAGGACCAAGGTGGAGTCTGGGGCTCTGTGGCGATTCCACCAAAACTTGAGGATGAGAATTGTTACCAAGTCACGCACCTAGTCAGATGCGTTGTTGGGCTCACGCTCCGGGGTGGGGCACGGCTCAGTTAGGCTTGCAGGCTCAGGCTCCATGTCAGGGGTGGAGTTCAGCTTCAGCTCCATCTGGTTGGGTGATGGCTGACTGGGTCCGGGTCAGGTGGAGTGAGGCTGGTGGGCTACACGGGGCATATGGTGAATGGCGGATCTTCTTTCACCAGCATCCACTCCGCGAATGCAGTAAAGTTGTTTTGAGGATCATTCACTGGTAGGTGTGCCTTAGATCGCTTGCTGAGGTTAACATTGTAAATGCACATCACTGAGAGAGCAGTCAGGGGAGTTCGAAAGACATGCCAGGTCTAAAAATTCATGGGAAAAGTCAAAACATGGGAAACAACCTCTTAACACTGACAAGACATTACAAAGAACTGAACTAAACAGGGAGTACTTATATTATAGGATTATAGTTTTAACTCTTAACTTAACCTTGGGCTCAATCTGACCCCATTGTGAACTATACTTCTTAAAAAAAGATTCATCTCTTCATCTCAGTAGCATGAGAATGTAGACTTTTTTTTTACATTTATTATCAATACACACTCACAAAACTGGGTTCTTCTGAAGGAATGAAAAAAATGTAACACTCATGGTTGTTACAGCACGTGTCCAAGGACGAAGCACACGACAAGGAAGTCAGGAACATATAACTTTACTTGGAAGTCAGGAGAATGACAATACACGATACCACCATACAACATTCACACTAGACAAGGGACAGATTGGAACTCAGGACTTAAATACACTGAACACAATGGGATGACTAATTAACAGCACACAGCTGAACCGACTGAACTAATAATGGACACAACTCAGGAACCAATGAAATCAGAGAAACATTGAACCAGAGTCCAGACAGATAAACATGTAACATGGTATTGGAGTCAAATAGACCCCAATTGAAATGAATGAGAAAGACAACACATTTTTTATAATGTATTTGTTAAAAACAATAAATCTGGCATAAGATGAAAGTGAAAGAAAAGAGAAAGATGAAAAGCAGTTGACATTGTACAATCAGTTCGAAGGTGGAGTTGACAACCTAATACATTTTTTATAAATATATTTTATGCACTATACTAATTTTCATTCAAAATGAATTATTTTAATGATTGAGTGATTTGAATTGTGTGACTAAAATCTGTCTCCAAGTCTTGCCTAAGTGACAACTTATGTGGCATTTTTGCAAATTAATGTGGCATTATTGGGCAACAACAGATTCTAACCATTGAGTAAACGTACTGATTTTAATGTGAGTGTGTGAGTGTGTGTGTGTGTGTGTGTATATATATATATACATATATATATATATATATATATATATATATATATATATATATATATATATATTTATATATATATGTTGTTGTTGGCCAAATCCATACAAATAAATGGATGTCTATGGCCCTCTGCTGGATATATCAGAATTAGAAAGAGCTTTATTGCCAAGTGTGCTTGAACACACAAGGCATTTACCTGGGTTTTGAAGCTTCTAGTTCACACAAATAAATATAACAAGACACATAATAACATTTAAGAATAAGAAATATACAAAAGTATAAAGACACATGTTTAGTCATAATAAACATTTACAGATAATGAATATGTTTACAGGATTGTGCATAATAATATGTATAAATAGGACTGAATTAATTTACAAGGATATTGGAGAAAAAGTGGAGTACTGCATCCTGCTCTTGGAAGGCATTTAACTGTTCAAGAGGGAAATAGCCTGTGGGAAAAAACTGTTCCTGTACTTAGATGTTCTGGTGCAGGGGTCGGGAACCTTTTTTGACCGAAGAGCCATTTTTTACGTGTGTGAGTGAGAGAGTGATGAAGAACACACACAGTGTGTACATCGACTGTGTTCACGTGTGTTTTGACACCGCCTGTCCATGTTCCGATCTGAGTGAGCGTATAGAAACTATCCCGTCAGTAGCAGATTCAGTTCTCTTTCACAGCATATTGCGCTTTTAATATTTCTTTTCAATATCAAGCACATCCCGCTCTTTACTTTCTCATAAATTCATGTTTTGTTATTAATAAGTTAAAACAGTATCTCCAACTTTCTTGTGAACTGCAATTGTTTTGAAATGTCTCTTGGCACAGCACCAGTTTCGATAAAAGGACATGATATAGTCCAGTCACGTTTACATTTTCACTGCTGTACCAAAACTTGCTTTCGCCATGACCACAAGAGAGCTGCGCATAGCTCCTCGAATCTGCATGCAGGCGCTCTAGGTTACCACAGAAACGTAAGTGGTTTGCTGTTGATTGCTGTCGTGACACTCGCCTAAGCACTGAAACTGAAACTTTTCATAAACTTAGTTGGGCTGTACAACATAGGAATTGTAATTTTTTCTGCAGAAAGCTGATCTCTGCTGATGTGTCTAATTTTTTACCGACCATTTGTTGGTAA